>CM034470.1:25592133-25736807 GCA_019925255.1 Litchi chinensis | reverse complement strand
ATTTTTTAGGTAAATTTTTGGGTAATATAACAAACATTATATAGAGTATTTACTTTGTATACGTACATACATACATACATATATATATTTGCCAACTTACACCTTTTAAATGCCATCTATATAATTGCCAACTTACACTTTTTCTATCTCCTATTTTGCCATTTTCGGATGGAAGGGTGATTTATTTTCTCTACATGTGTCATTGAATTTCAATTATTTTCTTTTATTTTGTATTTGATCATATGTCTTCGCTATATATTCTATGCAATTGATTTCTTTTCATTTCTTATGATGTATTCAAGTAACCAAGCATGAACTAAGAGTATAGTAGCTTTTCATGATACCTTAATTTCAAACATCAAAACAAATTGATATATATATATATATATATATAGGTGGGTTTATTGGAGTGTTTCAAAACAGTTTTAAAACTAACTTGCAAACTAGAATACATCATCAAGAGCATGTATTACCTATGATTCCTAGTGGTGGAGCTTTTAGAGACATCAGCACAGAAGATGATGGGAGAACACAGTGTTCTAGTTTGCAAGTTAGTTCTAAAACTGTTTTGAAACATTCCAATAAACCTACCTATATCAAGTTCATTTGTTTTGATGTTTGAAATTAAGGTATCATGAAAAGCTACTGTACTCTTAGATAATTTTTAGTTAACTGAATACATCATACGAAACGAAAAGATATCAATTGCATATAATATATAGTGAAGACATGATAAAATACAAAATAAAAGAAAATAAATGAATATTAACAATACATATGTTGAGGAAATGAATCAACCTTCCATCACAAAATAGGAAACTTAAAAAGTGTAAGTTGGTAATTATATAGATGGCATTTCAAGGCTTGAATTTGAACCGGCAATTGCTAGCTTTAATGCTGATGACATTGTTGGTAGTTAAGCTATCTACCACCAACAAGCATTCACCCAAAATCCTGATTTTCTTGCGCTTTAACTTTCCAAGCTTGATTGCCACTGGGGCATCTACCTTGAGATCCAATGGGATCTGGCCGGTTTGTTGCTACTGTTGCAATGCATTCACCAATGTGTTCCCGTACTGCGATTGGCTGGTTAATGCAATGTCAAGTTTGGTTGTATTCTGGTGACCTTGATAGAATTTAGGCAAGTAACCTTCATAGAGCTTGTTTTTCGTATACCAAACGCTTAATTTCCCTCCGTTCTCATAATATAGTCCAATTTTCTTGTTTGGACTGTTGGCAGTGATCTTGACATCAAATTTGGCATACAATGAGAGATCAACGTTGAGCCTCAGATCGCTTATTCTGAGACTATCAACCAAGCATTTGGGCAGTTTTTGTTGGAAAACAAGGTAGAGCATTCCAACAATGGCTGCAATGATAGTCAAGAGAAGGACCACAATGCTAATAATGTAACATTTGTTTTAAATTTTCAACAATCAAAAGGAACCAAAAAAAAAAAAGTAACAAAAAAAAAATCACTATAGCAGTATATATACATAACTCTAAGGAAAGCTTTAAACAAAACCTAGAATAGAGCGGATAACACACAAATTCACGTTGTTCAATTGGTGGTTGGATTTCGATCACAAAATCGGAAGGAAACCTCTATTCACAATGTAAGAGTCTTGTCCTTCTCCTTATTTTTCACTCTTAAAACAACAAGTGTTCTATGTTTTTGCTCTCTACATGTATAACCTTTATTGCAGGTTTTTTGTCTATCTACAAACAATAAACTGCAACATTTTATTTGTGAGTAATTATAATATGAAGTTATTTGATAAACCAAACATCTGCCGAAGGCAGTTAATCAATACAATCCAACACTCTATTGGATCTTGGATCTGGATTCGAGTTTTCAAGTCATTTTGGGTGGACCTAAGGCCTATATAACTTAACATCTTCTACTTAAACAAGATAAGCCAAATAGAACTCACAGAGAAAACATTGGTGACCCGCTTATGATAAGGAATACAGACATTTATATAAATAAATACATTGTGTAACTTATGAACAACAATATATGTGATAGGATTTTTAAAATCTTAATTGTGCTTCCATATAAGAGTTGTGAATTTGTTTATTATTATGTCCTAGATTTAATAGAATTTTATTTATTCAAGCATATTTGATCCCTTTAGCATTATATGTTTGATCCTCCAATACTTTATATAATTATAATTATGATTCCAAATCATAATTTTTTGACATATATATACATATATATATGAAAAATAAAATTAATAAATCTTCTTGTCTCATTTTCATCCCTCAGTCAACAAAAATGATTGACACCATAGAAATATCTCATAGGCCACATTATCATGATTATAGAAGACACATTAATGACATAAACATCACTCTATTACTTTGAGATAAAGTGAACAGTCATTGAGGATATAGGTAAAAGTTTTTACAAATTTCAATGGAACTTACATAATAAAAAATTAGAGATAAATTTATTCATTTTCTATCTCGGTTACTATAAGCACACGTGGTATGAAACACATGTTACAGTGAATCTTACCCTCCTATAAAGACACATATGTTTATTATATTTAGATTATTCACTGTATAAATCTTAGTTCAGACTCTTTCCTAGTGCCTACCTTGAGTATCTAAAAGCTCACCTTCTAGGCACCTATTAATAAGAAACTTACATTTGGCTTAATTAGTGTTTTCATGATGGTAGAGATACATCACAAGCGGTTTTATTATTAATATTTGGTATAGAACCTCATCTTGGCTATGGCCAAGGTGAGATTTAATATATTTTTTAGTCTTTGAGAGAACAACTGACAGGTCCCTCTCCTTACTAGGCCTGTCGACCGCCTCACAGTAGCTCTCTAACGAATATCTGATCCAATTGGAAATTTTCTGTGAAGCTATACCGTTTACTTTTAAAAACTATTCTAAATTTTTTGTTTAGTGCGGAAAACGCGGATAAATTTTTCTTTTTCTTTTCATTTATAAAACAAATTTATCAAATTTGGGTAGCATAACAACTATTTTCTGAACATGCCACCCTAGAAATTTGAAAATTTAATATTTCTATGGCAAACAAGTCTCCATTACTGGGTCTCAGGCCCTCAAATCATTTTCACAAATCCAATCACAAAAAATTTCTAAATTTGAAATCAATAGATTGCAATTCATTTTCATTAAACACAAAAGTCTAAATTTATTCACAAAACTAAATTTTTATTTTTTTATTTTTTTTACAACAAAATACTATATACAACTCAAAAAATTTATTTACAAACATATTCACCAAAATGTGCTTATGATGCATGACATACACTTTCAAATATAAACCTATGCAGTGATTATCTTTGCGTTAGGCCACCTATGCGTCCGATGGAGTCTCTTTTGATTGACAGTTCATACCTGCACCTGGGGAGGATTTTTCAAAAACATATGAAAAGAATGGTGAGTATAAAACTCAATGAGCAAATAACTTTTAGCTAAAAGGTCTTTTTCTAAAATATATCTATCATTCCAAAATAATTTAGGGAACTAATATTTTATATAACTTTTATTAAAACTATAAAACTAATTAAAGCTTAGAAACATTTCTTTATTCTCGAAACTAGTAATAAAATTCTCATTTAACAAACTACACGTCTATTAACGTGCTTTTCTCTTTTCTCTTTTATTTGGCCAAAGACAACCCAGAGAAATCTTAGCTCTATTGTGACAGAATTTCTCATCGCCACCTGAGCTCGGGAATACTACCATGTGTAGTCGTAGATGTGGGAAACCTTGAGGTCACGATCCCCCCCAACATCAAGCAGATCTACACTACCATATACATGCAAAAGGCGACTCACAAACTTAGACTCAACTCCTCAAGCTAGTAACTATCCCAACCATCTTACCATACACGCAATGGTACTACGGTCGGGTATACTGGGGATTAGAGTAAACCAAAGACATCTAAACTTTCTTTCAAAATACTAAAATTTCATGTTTTTCTTTTAACTTATTGCTTGAAAATAAAACTTCACTTTTCTAAGGCCAATCCGTAAACAACTTTAGCATGTCTAATTCTCAAGTATAATTACTCAAATATACTAAATTGTTTTATACTAAAATGATTACAATTGCAATATAATCTTAAAAATTTCATGCAATTCATATAAAAATAGATAACATGCTAAAGTAAATTTAAAATCACATAATAAATTCTTTCATTAAAGCAAAAATTAAATAAATCAATTTTCATTTAATAAACTCATAAATACTTTATAAAAATAAAACCACTTACAACTTATTTCCAATACAATTTCACCACTCTTTAAGTCCTCCCTTTGATCTTGCAATTTTCCTACACTTCGATCCAACCAAAATCTTGATTTAGGATTCATAAATACGTTATATTAGTAACTTTATTAAAATTCCATACACCAATGCATAACAACACCATATTTTTGACTAATCTTCCAACCAACTTTCTAACCAAACTTTTGCATTTAAACTCATTCAAATGTCCAACAAATCACTCAATTAAATTTAACACATAAGATACCAATTAATCAGTTAATTCCAATTCAATATATATATACTCAATAAACATAACTCTACCATAATTCCAACCAATAATCTCACATCTATTTCTTTTAATTTCCTTTGCACCAAGACATTCAAACACATCATAAACATCACCAAAACACATTAAAAGGATTGAATAACAACTTATACACTCATTCTTGATCTTAGCCAAAATCAACATCCAAACTTTCCAATTCTCTTTTTCTTACATTCTTTTGATTCTAATAAATCCAAATCCATCCCAAAACCTTATACAACTCATTCAAACATTAAAATCAACTTAAAGACATGCAAAAACACACATGGTCCATACACTAGTATACATGTCCATCTATTCATTCACTTGATTTTTCTCTCCAAAATTCATCTCAAATAAATACAATAGCACATATAAACTCATCCAAACATTAAAATCCATTCAATCATATAAAACTTTTCCAATTTAGGCACATACTAGTATATAACACAACTAAGTTATTCACTTCATTCCAAACTCAAAAATCATGCCCAAATACTTCAAATAATCATTAATTACATCACTAAAGCTTTAAACTAAAAATCAATCAAATTTCATCAACTTTCAAACTCTAACCCTAATCTTACTAATTTCTTGACCCAAGAATCTTTGATGCTTCCTTTCCTTTCCAAGCTCAATTTAATGATGATCAACGTCTAATCATGCCATAAAATCTATAAAAAAACTCGTTTAATAACCAAACTTTTAAAACCCATAAAACCAGTTCATGAAATTCATCAACTTACCTTTACTCTCTTCACTTTTTTTTTTTTTTTGAAAAGTTTTGATGGATTAGAGTAGTAAGAAAGGTTGGAACTCACTTGGGATCTTTTCTTCTTCTTCCTTCATTCCTTCCTTCTTCCTCTTTCACGGCCTTTTTTTTTTTTTTTTTTTTTTTTTTTTTCGGTTCTGCTCTCTTCTCACAGGTGCAGCTCTCTCTTCACGTCTCTCCTCTCTTTCGCTGAGTGATATCACTTGGTTCAACTCCTTTCACACTTCATTTTATATACTAAACCTTGCTAAAATCTAATTTGTGCCCTTTAACTAACTTAAAAATCACATAAGTGCCACTAGTTTCCATTTAATTCCTTTGATTGGTCACTTAAATCAATCCTATTAATTTCCAACCAATTCACTTCACTTTATAGTTCCATACCAACTATTTAGTTTGCTTTTTGACTTAATTGTGTCATAAAACCATTGGTCCATCAAATCTCAAATGGATTGTGCTTCTTTAATGTTTATCTTTTCATGCATTTCTTTAATAATCTTTAAACTTAAAATTTAATCCTCATTTAATATTAATAAATTCCAAAAATATTGCATGATCATTCAATCTTCAAATTGACCATGCAATACTCTAATTCGGCGTATTAACTTTCAATTCCATACTTTAAAAAAATTCTAGTAGGCGTAAAAATTATCAATTCCTAAGATTCTCCGAAAAGGGCGTTTTCGTACATTACTTTCGGATACTTAAAACTTATTCAAATAAACTCATTTTCAATTTATTTTAATTTCTAATAACTCTAATACCTATTCTAAAACTTCTTGTCTTCGGGGTCTGATTTTCAAAAAATTACTATTCACATGGACATTTTATTCCAAAAATACATTCACTGAAAAAATTTTTATTTCACAAAACTTGAAAAAATTTTCGCTTCTCAGAAATCACTATTCACATAAAAATACTATTAATCCATAAATACTATTATCCGAAAATATTATTCCAGAAGTTTTGGGTTTTATAACAACCTCCAGATTATTTTCTAAAATATATGTGTCTCATCTTGACTTACCATCTTATCAACTAAGGCAACTGTACATGTAAAAATACCAGTCTCCAATCTAATGACATATAGAATACAAGTCTCCAACCTAATGATATACTTTATATAATTCCAGTGAAATGAATATATGCTAGTTCATATAATAAATTCGACGTATTTATTTATAAATGAACATAGTTTACAATCGATGCAGACCTAAAGACCTAGAAGTGACATAAATATATCTCTTGTCACAGTTTTTGTGAGCGGTTTCACAACTATCTCATATGTAGATACATATTTAATCATTACACTTTTCTTTTTTTTTTGGTAATTATATCTTTGATAAAATTGTACTTAATCTCTATATACTTTGATTTACTGTGATATTTTACATATTTGGTATAGGCGATGGTTGTCTGACTATCACATTAAATGATAACCAGCTTCTTCACACAGCTTTTAAATATAGATCTCCTAAAACCCTCTTAAACAACACTGCTTCTTAGACTGCTGCTAAACACGTTATAAATTCAACTTCCATAATGGACAACGCAATACATGACTATTTCATGCTACTCCAAGAGCTAGCACTTTGGCTGAGCAAAAATACATAACCTAAAGTACACTTTCGCTCATTCAAGTCACCTCCTCGATCAATGTTTGTATATTCAACTAGACACATATTACCACCTTGATAACACAGAGAGTAGTCTGTAGTCCCTTTCAGATATACTAATATTCCTTTCACAGCAATCGAATGTTTCTTACTAGGATTAAATTGATATCTATTAACTACTTAACTACATAGCAGATATCACGTCTTATACAGATCATAGTGTACATGAGATTTCTAATAACACTAGAGTAAGTAACTTTTTGCATTCTTTCATGATTTTATGAAGTTTTGGAGCACATTTCAAGACTAAGAGTTTGTCTTTTTGAGATAAGAGTGTCCATAGGCTTATAATCAACCATATGGAATTGTTCAAAAACCTTTTTAATGTAAGGATCTTATGATGAAACCAAAATTTTTCCCAAACGATCTTTATTAATCTTAATTCATAAAATATAGACAACTTCACCTATATCTTTCATCTCGAAAGTTGAAGATAATCATTCCTTTATAGTCATCATGAAATCTTTATCATTTATGGCTAATAAAATATCGTCCATATATAAGGACAAAATTATGAACTTGTCTTTTACCCATTTGACATACACATAATGGTCTTCTTCAATCATATAAAATCTATAAGACATTGTTGCCTTATGGAAATGAATATACCATTATTTGGAGGATTGTTTCCAACCATAAATCGATCTTTTGAACTTACAAACCTTTTGTTCTTGAGCTTTTAAAATGAAATTCAATGGTTGCTCCATATAAATTTCTTCCTCTAGTTGTCCATTTAGAAAAGATATATTTACATTCATTTAATGTATTTCTAAGTTCATGTGTGTGATGATAGCTAATATAAGACGAATTTAGTATATCTTTTTGCTACTAATCTTGTCTTATACCTTTCTATTAAGTTGTTTACCCTATGCTTGATATGGAGAATCTATTTGTTTTTAATAACTTTTCAATCAGATAATAAGTCAACCAAGTCCCAAACATGGTTGTTTTTCATTGACTGCATCTCTTACATAGTTTTAATTCAAAATTTTTTAGTAGGTGATTTGAGAGCCTTACTTATATTCTTTGGCTCACCATTATCATGTAAAGCAAGCATAAAAGCCTCTCTTTTGATCTCAAATTGATGACAAGGAACAACTTTACAATCGCTTTAACAAATTGAAGATTTTGAGGGTACTGATTCATTAGTCACTATGATTCTACTAAAAATAGATGAAAGAGCTCTCTTAATAGCTCTATCACTCCCATTAAGGACAAAGTATTCAAGCAACTTTTTATCTTCCTCTAGTTGAGTGTTCAAATGCATAACATCTTCTAATTCGCTCAATTCGTAAAATTGCAAATCTTTTTCAACTTTAACCCTGCTAGGAAATTCATTCTCTAAGAAATTCACGTCACGTGACTCCAATTCAATTATACTTCCATCTGAGTTTTCTTTAATGAACACATATTCTTTCAAGTGCTTAAAGTATCTAATAAAGATATATATTTTTCCTCTAGCACCCAACTTTCCATATTTACTAGACAAGTCATGTACATATTTTGTGCACTTCTAAGGTTGCATATAAGTGAGATCAGGTTTCTTACCTGTCCATAATTCAGAGGGTGTGAAAGATACTAACTTAGTAGGAACCCTATTAAGAGTATAAGTAACTGTTAATAATGCATCTCCCCAATAAGATATTAGGAGGTTCACTTACGTTATCATAAATCTTATCATCTCTAATAAAGTTCTATTCATGCTTTTGGCTACATCATTTTATTACGGAGTCCTATGAATGGTCAAATATCTATCAATACCTTTCTCTTGACATAATTTCTTAAATTGTTCAGAGAGATATTCTCGTCCTCGATCAATACGCAAGATGTTGATAGTTCTATCTAATTGATTCTCCACCATGTTTAGATATAATTTAAAATAATCTAATGCTTCAAATTTATAGAAGATTAGATAAACATGATCATAACGAATGTAATCGTTTACGAAAGTTATAAAATATGAAGCACCATTTCTAACTCTCATATTCATAGGTTTTTATATATCAGAATGAACTAATTGTAATGGATTCTTAGCCTTAATTCTTTTTTCAAATGGTGTTTTAGTTATTTTTTCTGCTAGACAATTTTCACATATAGGCTAATCTATTTTATTAAGGGAACATACAAATTCCTCTTTGGCTAGTCTATTCATTCGATCCTGACTAATATGACCTAATCTAATATGCCAAGTCTTAACATCAATATTTGCAATGTTAGAATAAGTAATTAATGAAAAACAACCATTATCATCATAATAACCATTCATCTCGGTATTTAATACAACGAAACCATCTAATAAATATTCAATTCCAATCCTAGTAGAATCCAAATAAACATCCATACAATCATCATAAGAGTTTAAAACATATTGTAATTTAACAAGTACTAATACAACAATCAAATTTTGTCGAATATCAGAAGCAAATAATGTATTATAGAAATAGAGAACTTGGCTACCATTCAAAACAAGCTCACAAGTGGCAATACTCTTCACCTTAACACATGAGTTGTCCCCATATATATTCATCTTGATCATTGACTTATTCGACGATACTCCATAAATGCTCCTTGATCTCTAACTATATGGTCAGTTGCTCTTGAGCTTACAATTCATAGAGGACGAGATTTAGTGAGTAATAGTAAGCTAGAATCATAAGTGTAGTTAAATGTGTTAGACTAACATTGTACATTTTTCTTCTTTTACCCAATACATTCACGAGCAAAAATAGCCCAACCGGCTGCAATTGAAATAGGTCATTTTGGCTTTGTCCTTCCTAGCCTTAGCACGCTTGCCCTTCTTGCGCTTTCCAATCTTATTCTTTTAAACATGGAATTTCCATTCTCTTTCTTGAAGTTCTCATTCCCTCCCTTACACTTAAACCCTAAGTCTTTACGCTTGTTAGATTCAACCATGTAAAACTGACTGTCTACGCATTCATTTTCCAACTCAACATGATGCGAAATATCATCAAATGTTTTAATGTTGTCATTATGAGTCATATTAATCTTCATATTCTCTCAGCTGGAGGGAAAAGGTCGGATCACAACTTGTACTTACTGCTCATTAGTAAGATAATGTCTATTATTCTTGAGCTCATAGATTATGTTTGACATTTCCCTAAGGTGCTACCTTGGTAAGATTCTAGCACTTCCAATAGGTGTCAAATATGATGGTGAGCCTCCTCAGCTTAGTGGTTGAAGTACCACCATACTTATTTTTTAAGGCCATCCACATGTCTTAGGCAGTTTTACAATCTTCATATATGCACATAAGGTCATCATTCATGCTGCTCAGGATTGTAATCTAAGAGATGCTATTTTTCTTCTTTCAAGTCTGATGGACATCCATGTCTTTTCTACTTTGAGCAGATGTACCTAATGAGGTGTTACCATAGTGTTTATTAGGGTCTCAAGAGCATCTTGCCCTTTAAGAATGTACCAAATTTTTTGGTGCTAAATATTATAATTGTCACCATTAAGTTTCTCACTCTCATTCAATTCAGCAATGACATTCTTCGAAGTTAAAGTCATTTCCTAAAATGATATTCATTTCTATTTAAAGACTTACTATCTATAGCATTCTATATCTATACTAACATATTTACTATCATTTCAGTATAATGTTATAGCGATTATACCCTTATAATATGATAAAAGGAATCCTTGGATAGAAATCGAAAAAGTAGTCAAGCCATCCATCATCATTCATTTCCAATTATTCACTAAATCATATTTGTAAGTGTTTTTGCGCAAAGCACTTCTAGTGTTATTCCTTAAAAGAATTTAGGACACTTACATAGATATCATCATACATAATAGCATTATAAATATAACAACATTTTATAAATGATAAAGGAAAAATTACACTATCCATATAATATAAATACAAGTACTATTTACAATATGATGATAAAAAGGAATAACATCAGTGAGGTATATTAATGGTACAAGAAACAATCTCTTTATGATACTTTCTCATGTACTAGTCGAAATCAATTATCATTTTCAAATGCTCCTATTTTGATGAGATGTCAATCACATCATCCTTATCATTTGAAATCACCACAATCTCATGCATATCATCATCAGAAATCTAGATAATCTCTAGCATGTTATCATCAGAGACGTCAATGATCTTTGGTATCTCATCATCGAAGATATAAATGATCTCCACATCCCGCTCATCATCCAAGATGTCAATCGACATCAATCTCAACCTGATCATCAGAAGGCATATAATCTAAAAGAGGTAACCCAGTATTGTAATAATCCATATCATAGTGTAATAAATGATCAAAACTATCCATCTATAATAAAAAAAAATATGTATGCATGTACATTAACTTAATATGAAACATAGAACATTCAATTCAACTCCCACTTGAACAAGTATTTAATAACTTTTATTATTAATAGGTCAATAAAATATATGAGAATTTTATTTTATTTTATTTTATTTTTTAAATTTTTTCTCAATCATTGGAAATCGTTGTTGGCAATGTCGCATGAGCCTCACACTTCGACAACTGTATCGATCATGCGCCAACAGTCAACGGCCCGCCGATCGTTTATGCAGTGCATGCGTTTTGGTGCTTCCTATCTTGGCACGATGCGTGGCTTGCTCTGGCATGACCACACGTTCGTGATATGTAGCCGCTCCAGATCCTGCCATGTCGTGTTATGTGTGGGACAATCCAGTTTATCTATTCTAGGTGAAACGTGGCTGCACCTGCTAATGCCACACTTGATATGCGTGTCCTTACAAGATTCGACAACATGTCTTAACATATGGCCATATCAGTTTGCGTCACATCGCGTAACACTTGGCTTCCTTTGATTGGTTGAAATTGCTCTTGACGTGGCTTCACCAGAAGTTGACACGTCTTTTGTGTGACGCGGTCTTGCCTTTGGATGCCACGTCGCAATGGTATTGTTCATCATCTTCAGGTTCTTGAAATCGTTTTTTCTAGATACATGATTTCCTTATTTCTCATCCAAATTGCTTATATATATACTGTTCGAAATTTCTTTTTGAGTCTTATCTAATGGTATAATAATTACACAAAAAAATGAATTTAAATGACATTAAATACTAAGAACAAATTTTTTTTTTTTTTTAATAGTTTATCATGTTCTTTGAAAAACTAATGCTCTAAATGCGTTAACTCGGCATCAAACGTAAGTTTAATGTCATTTATCATCATTCCACTACCAAACAACACACCAAACCTTTTTATACCAATTAAAAATTTTCAACAATCAAAAGTAACAAAAAAAATCATCATGGCAATATGTATACATAACTCTAAGGAAAGCTTTAAATAAAACTTGGAATCAAGCAGAAGACACATAAGTTTATGTTTTTCAACCGGTGATCGGATTTCAATCACAAAATCAAAAGAAAACCTCTATTTACAATATAAGAGCCTTGCCCTTCTCTTTATTTTTCACTCTCAAAACAAGAAGTGTTCTGTGTTTTTGCTTTTTGTACGTATAACCCTTATTGTAGGTGTTTTATCTGCATGTAAACAATAAATTACAGCATTTTATATGTGATCAACTACAATATACAGTTATTTGATAACCCACATAACTACCAAAGACAGTTAATCAATATAATCCAACTCTCTGTTGGATCTTAGATCCGAGTTTGAGTTTCTGGGTCATTTTGGATGGACCAGACTCAAGTCCCATATAACCTAACAATATGCACTTGCAACAAGAACATTTACCAACCTTCTTCATTAGGTTCAAAGAATGCAATATTGGAATTTTAGGTTACTGTCATTGTTGTTGCTGATCACTGTTACTTGTAATACCTTTCTCAAACATGAATGCAACTCGAGGCACCAAAGGCCTTGTTGGTGGGGCTTCCATGTCCGCCATCGAATGAGTTATCTTCTGCTTATCTCCCATAATAAGTGTTCTATATTGGGTGGGTCTACTCTACTCTAGGTGAAATTAGGGATGTTCAAAGTTTTGGTGGTGATTGGTGTTGTGTACTAGTTTGCTTTACTTCAGGCAAAGTCTCTACGGTGAATTTGGTGGCTATGGAGAAGGTTATGACAATATGGGGGCTTATAAGGGAGATCTCTCCCTTGGATACCGATGAGAACATTCGAAGGTCTAAGAGTGTAAAAAGGAAGAACGCGACTTACACCACTAAATGCAATCAGCGATGCAACCTAAGGGATTAATCCAGAGAGCACCCGTAACTTATGCTGCTAGATACATCCTATGGCGTATCTACCAGAATTATCGTAGAGAGAAACTACGAGTTGCAACATAAGTTGCAAGTCAAAGGAAAGGTGTCCAGTGTGGCTAATTGATTCCGAGATTCAAAGACTTTCATTATATTTAGGATTTTAGTATTATTTCTTAATTTAATTGGTATTATTTCTTTTACTAATTAATGTTATTTTCTTTCAAGGTTCTATTTTCAAAGGAAATTTTGTTTCATAGGAAAGTTAGAATTGTTTTAGTATAGCTAAGGATTCAAATTTAGGGTTGTTTTTAGCTTTAGGAATATATTAATAAACTCATGCAACTTTGCAAGGCAAATCTCTTGTGTTTTGATTTGACTTTTTTGAAAATTCGTGCTTGGGATTGCTAAGGCTAGAGTTAAATCAAATCTGTGATCAAATTCTAAACGATCAATCTACCCATTTTATGAGCCGATTCGTTTGTTATTTAATATATTGCTTGGCATGAGTTACAGTAACTAAGGCTTGTTGTTGGATCAATAATTAAGTCCTCAATAGATTCTCATATCACTATGAAGTAAGCTCTAATAGAGTTTACAATATGGTTGATGAATACGGTGGCTCTAGAAGGAGTTATAGAGGATATGATGAGGAATTCTTTTCATGATGTTGGATGTTGAAAGTGTCTATGGCGCCTAGCCAAGGAGACAGATTTCGTGGTATAATCGACTTAAGTTAGGTGCCTAGGAGACTGGCCAATCACCTGGCGAAAATGATTTCTTAAACACTGATTATGACAACTCACAAGATCTATCCTTAAAAAAGTGGAATGAATTATGGATATTCTTTTTATTTACATTCTTTATTTTATAATTGTAACAATTTAAAAGTAATTAATTTGTTTTAAAAAATTAGCAAGAACGTAATTTAATTTAGCAATTCACATTATAATAATTATGAATAGAAACCTGTACATTACCTAGCAAAATTTAAATTTAAATAAGAATAGAATTTTTATTCACAAAATGTTGACATTAAAAATCGATCAACACTTGAATCAATGTGAATGATGATTGCGTGAATGTAATAATTGCTAAAGAGCAAACTAATAATGATGCAAGAACAAAATTCAAAAAGGCAACTAGAGTTTCTAATGATGTTCGGCCCTTTGAATAATGCCTACATCTACGGTTATTTTATTTCATGAGTAAGTGTTTGTTGTAAAGTTTCTGCTCTGGTTCGTGTTTTGTACATATGAAGGACACCATTTATAGTGTTAGGATCCCTTGTTTACATATAATTAAGTCACTAAAATATAGAAAAGACTAATATTTTTTCCTATTTTACATAAAACTACACTTAGTATATTTTTATTCGAATCAAAGTGCTATTTTGGAAGCTTCCTTTCTGAAATGATTCTTTGCTCGAAATAAGATCTCTTCATTTTTCTGGAATTCTATATTGTTAAGGAAAATATGAGCTATCGTACATCGAACTACTACCTATTGTAGGCTCGAGCTGTTTTGCATGTGAGCTAATCTACTTGAGCTCCCCTTCCTACATGGTGAATGCTGACATGACATCAATTGATGGGCTCTATGGCACTTTATTCCCTTTTTGGGCCTCTAGACTTGCTGATCTTTTTGGGCCTGCTTTATTGGGTTGAAAGTCCAGATATTATTTTTTAGCACAACAATAGTATTCTAAAACTAAGTAAAAAAAAAAAAAAAAAACTCTTCTCGTACCTTAAATATGAATAATGAAGATCAAATTAAGAAAAAAAATCTTTAAAAAATTAGAAAACTAAATTAAAAAATATATATTTTTTAAAATTCTAAAAAACAAATAAATACAGCTCCACCGTCCATTAGTCCCGATCCTGATGGACAACAAAAATCAGTTGGTCAAACAAACTTAATCAAAAAATTATAAAACAATTTAAAGAAATGGAGAGACAATCCCTTCCATCTTCAGAGATAAGATGGACATTAGAGATTCTCCACTCATTCATGTCCATTTCTCTGGGATGAAGATGAAAATTGGATCTTTAATAGAGATGGAAACCAAATAATCAAATCAGGGACTAAGAAAATGTACCATTGACCTTCCAGTAATGTATGAACTGAATTTTATCAAGTATCACCATTAGTAATTCTGTATCGAGTTCCAGCCAAAGGCCTCAGCTGGGCTAATCAATTTTGTCTACCACAATCAAGAGAGAATTTGACTACAAAAAATCAAGATAAAGATTGCATAGAGGGTAAATATGAAAATACAAAACCCTGCTTTGCATTTGAAAATGGTTATGAGATTATTACTCTTCTAGTCTCTTCAAAATTTCTAAGGTCATCAATAACCTCAACATAACTAGAAAATATTGTTCTAAAGCTAGTATGCTACATTATTACCATATCATTTGCAAGCCCCTTCTAATCTTCCTATCCACAAGTTATTAATGAACCTTATTGCCTTTTAACCGATTGGCATATTAATCATAAAAATGGCTTCGATGGTTGGTCGATCACAAATTAATTCTGCTTATACGCGTTAAGAATTTTTGCCAAGGAAAAGAAAGGTTACTGCTAATAACAGGCGAAACTTGAGGACACTCATTTTCTTTAACGTGACTTCTTCACTAAGATGTACATCACAACTCGACGGCTGCAATAATCTGGATGCCATTGTGTCTGTTCCACACGCCCAATCACAAAGTCCTTCGTTGCTGCCTCTAGAAAGTATTCGAGGATAGAATCTGTACATAAAGAACTGTTATGAACAACACAATCCAATGAAGACAGAATATGAGAGAGAGGGAGAAGAGAGACGGTGTCTTGCCATTTCTCAGTTCTCCAGTCAAAAAGACTGTTGTTTCAGATCCACAAAGTTGCAATAGGGCATCCAACAAATCCACTACAGCTCCTTCACTATATATCACATCCGACCCTACAACTATTAAAGCAGAGTAAGTACATGATTAATAAAACTCAACATTCCTCCAAAATTTAAAATAATTGAACAAACACCATTCTAAGACTCGAGGAATAATGAGATAATAACTTACCTTTTGTTTAGAGGGTTCTTCAACAAATCAAAAAATCAGATGGGAAAACTTTTACAGCAGTAGACTTGGTCTAATGTGGGTTGATTACTTGATATATTTATCATTGGATTATATATCTAGAGTTAGTAATCAACTTAGCTCTTACTCAAATCAAGAGCAAACTCAAACTTGGGTTTCTGATATAGCTAAAACAACTATAAGCCATAAATCAAATCAACTAGCATGATCAAAATTGTCCACTAGTCAAAAGATACTTAAAATCTCCATTGTCAAATAGGGAAAGCTCTAAATGCAAATATCCCTAGAGAAAAACAATGTCCAAAAATAAATCATACAGTTCAATTTTTTAAAATACTAAACAGGTTATATCTTTAGGCCTATTGGCTAAAATTAAAACGGTATGGAGTATACATTATGTCTTCCAACTCGTACTAGGCAAAATATTCCTTGCAGTTGTTTTGGTTATTCTCAAATAAAACCTTAGCTAAGTCACTGGTCACACAGTCTCACTGAAAAGTTTGGCAAAGTCACTCCTGTTATCAGTTAATACTTTTTTTTTTTTTAATAATCCAAAAATCCACTGAAACCACTTAGCAAGTTCGAGTCAAGCCCCCGCTGAACCCTACAATCTTTGTAATGTTATCTGATAATACTAAAAAAGGTGAAAGAAGGTGATTACCATACCATAATCAGGTAAGGGTTGAATGATTTGGGGGTGAGGGTCATCTCCCCATGTAAGCTCCTTGACAAGGGCAGAACCCTTTAAATGTTCATGGCCCAAGTTGGTTTGGACATTTTTGTTGAGTAGCCTGAGTCTATCAGGCAAATCAGTGAGGATGACATGAGCACCTAAAAGAGCTGCAATGCAACTAAAAAAACAAAGAACAAAGTCATGATAGGAGAAAGCAAACAAGGGGTTAGAGTAGTTGATTGGTTGATGTGAACAAGTAAAAATTACCCAACTAAGCCACATCCAGAACCCAACTCAACAAGCTTCTTGCCTTGAAGAAGGAGCATCCCAGAGTCGACAGCATGCTCCAGGAACTTGGCGAGCACAACCCCACTGTCCCACATGACTGATCCAGTCACTCCAGGTGTGCTCAAAGAGGAAGGAGACTGGAGAATGGAGAGAGAGTGACCACAAGCGTCAATGGAGAGGTGGAGAGATGACTGTGAGACGAATGCGTTTGGTTTTGAGAGTGTAGGCTGTTGAATTCCCCACAGAAGCATGGTCTCTTCTGCAGCTGATTCTGATTCACCGCCTTCCACCATCAACAGCCTAACCTTCCCCTTGTATGACCCCAATTTCACCATCTCTATCTCCTCTTCACATGCCATTTTCTCTTCAATGATAAAACCACACGCAAGTTTATTAATTTTGCTTTATCTTATAACCCTAAAAATGAAATAACAAAATTCCTTTTTTTTTTTTTTTCATTTAGAACCCACTTCAAAATGACTTTCATTTTAATATAGTGGTAAAATTAAGAGTCCACCCACACTTACAAATCCTAGTTAAGTGGGCAATTTTTCTTACTTCTGTGGGTTACCTCTCTCTCGTTCTCTTAAAGTCGATTTTCAAATTATATCTCAGAATCATATCGCAGTTAGTTCTGATAGTATCTTAATCTCAATAGTTAAAAAAATAAAAACTTCTCACTTCTAAATAAAACCACTTCTAAACCTAAATTTTCAGTCAGTTTTTAATGATTGATTTTGATACATCCACCGAACAAGACAACTAAAACTTTAAATAAATATATCATACAGAACCTCCAATCATACAAACGTTTCTTCTAGAAATAACAATTAAATGTAAAAAAATTCAAACTTAATTCTTCAAGGTAATAACCATTCTTTAAGACCCACTTTATCCTTCTTTTTTTTTCAAAGGTTAGCTCTTATATAAAAAGGTCTCAATTTTCGTGTGTTGCTATATATCATATGCAATATTCTTTGAAAGTTCTTTTCTTGTGATCAGTGAAAAAAACATTCACAAAAAATTTAGTGCACCAGCCACGGAGAATTGGACACATGATAAAAACGGGTGTGACACATTTTTTCGATTTTCTTGGTTGTGTTGAATCTTCGACGGTAAATGCATCACTCAACATCAAAAAAAAGAAAACGTTAGTTAGAAAAATATATATATATCCACTAAAAGTTGCTATGAGCTGTTAAGTAGATGATCAGGTACAAGAGTCAAGAGGCCAAGTTTTGTATGTCATAATCTTCGTCAATG
Organism: Litchi chinensis; assembly: GCA_019925255.1. Lineage (NCBI taxonomy): Eukaryota > Viridiplantae > Streptophyta > Magnoliopsida > Sapindales > Sapindaceae > Litchi > Litchi chinensis. The sequence continues at coordinate 25,718,289 of CM034470.1, read as the reverse complement.
TCTCGAATCGAACAAGGACATTACATCACAACATGAGATACAATGAGTAAATGCACTTCAAATATAAGCAGGTAACCCACCAACAATCATCAGTAACATTTCTAAGTATTAAACGCCCGGCAGGTAAATCAAATATACAATAAAACAACATGACCATCAGCATTCATTCATTCATTCTATTTCGATCTGTTCCGGGACTTCTTCCTCGGTTTTTGTGGCTTCAGCGTCGATTTCTTCCTCCGTTATCCCTGACACTTCCACTGTCCTTGTAACCCATTCCTTCAATGGATCTTCCTCCAAATCAAGCCTTAGAAGACCAGCAAACATACCACCTACAAAAGCAACTGGTTCCTGAATCGAAATGAAATTGGAAGAACATGTTTCAGTAACATATGACATTAAAATACATCAAAGCATTATTTTTTTCAGGCAATAGAGATGATATGGCATAATGGAATACCAGCAGATAGAAAGTCCGCATAAACTGTAATAAAGGGTAAAAGGAAAATGAAGTTTTCTAAGTGAAACTCCTAGTCTGTTGATAAGTAAATGTTTAAGTAGGTTTACTTCAACAAAGCGTCATTGCGATCATGGTTTTAAAAAAAAAAACCAACTTGACCAAACATACATATAAACACATACTCTGCCTTCAGATGATAGAATACTTGCTGATACTCAATAATCCAAGTCAATAAATTGCTTAAAATTACATACGACAACACCTTTAAAGCCGGTACTCAAATATAATATGAGTCTGGGAGGTACTGTTTCGATATCCCTTACTACCCTTCACGTCCAGCTTATAAGACTGATATTCAAGCAAATAATTCAAGAAGAAACAACATGTATACGATGTCTTCGAGAGGCTTTATTAAGAAATACACTCAATAGTATCTGAAGCCTTATAAGACATTCAAGCAAATAATTCAAGAGAAACAGCATGTATATAATGTCTTTGAGGGGCACCATTAACAAATACACTCAATAGTATCTGGAGTCTTCTCTAGAAACAAAAATGATCAAAGGAATGAAGATTTTATTTGCACATTGTTATAGATAAAATGATTTAGCAACTGAAGTTGAGTAATAGATGCACAAGTTTTCCTCATAATAAGCTCATGTGAGGTTTTTCAAAGGAAATAAACATAATTATCAATCAATTAAACATAATAAAGCATAGAGGGTGAGGTAGAGACAAATAGGGTTGGCAGAGGATCTGAATTGCTTAAGTGTGTTTGTGCTTCCATGAATAACATAAGAAACTTGAGAAAAAAGAAACGAAATCTTCACTGCAATTTCATAGATGGAAGTAGAAGCAACCCAAACAGATTAAACCCTTACGCCCCTAATCATACATATAATAGCCATAACAGAACAAAATGTTGCAGATACTAATAACAAGAACAAATAAACAGTACCTTGAGAGCTTCTTTGAGGATGGGTTCATCGAAAAGGCAAGCTTGAACTGGGTTTGTATTTTGGTTATTGTATCTGAATTTGTGATTCCAAAATCCAATACTGCGTCTGCTACCAGTCCATGAAAATGGGGTTTCTCTTGAATTCTTCAACCACGAAAGGAAAATATTAAAATGAAATCAAATATAAATGTAGAGAAAAGAAAATAGGAGGCATACAGTGAGTACCAGAGCACATGAAGGAGAAATCTTGAGAGAGAGAGCCATTCCCGCTTGTGTTTTGTTTTTGTGGATGATGATATTGATATATACTTTTTTTTTTTCCTTAAAATCCTTCGATAATTTCTGATTTTCTTAAAGGACGTCGGTATTACCATCCAATATATTGACTTGTAAACCCAATTTATTAATAATAAAATATGATAACCAACGTAGCATGAGAAGCTCAAGTCGTGGGTTTTACAACCCACTCTCCTAATTTATGAGACTTTTCCCCATCCGTTATGGGTAGCCTCCACTTTGTGAGTTGCTTCCTCCCGCTTCTTAGGAGCTATTTTTTAGATTGTGTCATTGAAGTCTTATTTTGTGTTGGTCCCAACTATTCCCTAAGTTAGTACCGGTATTAAAATTATATATATGCTAATCAACATTTTAATTGAGAGATACTATAAAAAAAACCCTCTGAAAAGTAAAATAATTGTGAATAGCCTCTCTTTTTTTTAGTAGGTGAATCATCCCCTATCGGTTAAAAAAATTGGTTGATGTTATATTTGAATGGTATAATGATAATTAGACGAATAATTTTATTTGTTTTAATAAAATTAAATAAAATTTTGAAAGAATAAATAATTAAATAAAAAATTTATCGACGTTCGGAAACGGTCGACTCAGAGATTCAAAGGCCCAGACTACGAACGAGATAATAAATGATGATGATTGTAACAAATGAGTAGTTAATGAAGATTAAGGTTGGTAGATTGTAATGAAGGTGAAAGAATGTTGGTCGCGGTAGTTGAATGGTAGTAATGGAACAACTAATAAAGAAGGGAGAGGGAAGAATGAATGCTAACACAAGAATTTTTATGTGGTTCGGCGACTGCGCCTACGTCCACGGGCCACTCTGAGTTAATTCCGGCAGAGTGACGGTATACTAGTGTGCTTAAGTTGTTGATACAATAAAAATCTCCTATGTTTATAGAGGGGGGAGAGATACAAAAGAGTGTTATATACGTTACAAATGATGGTCATCTCAACTAATCATAACATAAATCATACTGCATTTATTGTAAAAAACAATGATTATTTCTTCTATGCGCATGTCTGTATTTAATGCACCAGGAGATGTCTTCTCTACATTTAATGCATGGTCGTCGCATTGAATGCTTACAGGAGACTGCATATGTGGTACCGGCGTAAAATTAGGGAATTAGGTAAATCTGATGACTTGCTACATAAGGCATCTTCTGGAGCGAGCTCTCGATCTGGTGGACTGCTCGGGCTAGAGAGATGTTGGACTGGGTTGGAATACGCTCGGTCCGTTTTTGTATCACATGAGCTCCCGAGCTCGCTGCAACGACCTGAAAGTTAGTCCTTCTGGGCTTTTATCCCTGTTCATATCTTAGTGGGCTTTTATCAGCCCATTTGTTCAAATCGAGAAAACGGACATAACAAAATTAAAATGAGATTAAAAAAACAAAAAATATAAAATTCGTCACCAGTAGTTGACCACTCTATATCCCTAATCACTCCACCACCACCAATTGACCACCCCAAATTCCTACCCCACCACTACCAGAGCTCGGCTTACACGATGTTAACGTTGCCTTACTCTCACTCGTAACTCCACAACAAAACCCGTCCATCACACAACCACCCCATTCTCTTCTCCTCCTCTTTTCTCCAACAAAATCTTTCCCTCCTCCTCCACAACTGATTTCTAGGTGGTTCAATTAGCTCTTTAAACTCAAATGATGATCTAAGTATGAACAATTCGAACCTAGATGAAGATTGGGGATTTTAGGTGATTGAGTGGTGGTGATGTGTGTGGTGATTGAGTGTGGTAGCGATTTTTGTTGGTGATTGAGTGGTAGTAATGATGTTTTTTGGTGATTGAGTATGGTGGTGATGTTTGATACTGATTGAGTGGTTGTGACAATCTTTAGTTTTATTTTATTTTTTTTTTATTTTAATTTTTTTTAGAGACTTTGATTTTAATCTTTGAGTAGGGTGGTAGTGTGTTTTTTTTTTTTTTTTTTTTATCCATTTTTTGGTTTTTTGTTGAGTATCGTTTTTGGTTTTCCAGATGGAAACTCGAAAATGATTTTCTAGTGTCCATACCCAAAAAATGATTTCTAAGTTTCCAGAAAATGAAAAAAAATAATAATAAAGAGAGAGAGAAAGGGAAAAGAGATGAGGGAGAATGAGAGAAAAGAAATGAGATGCGAATGGGTTTGATTCAAAAGATGGAAGACGAAGACAAATAAGAGAAATGGAGAATGATCGATTGGTTTTTTATAATTTTGCATTAATTTTTATTTAATATTATTATTAATTAATAAATTAAAAGATATTTTAGTCATTATATAAGTTTGAAGGATATAATATGGATTATGTAGAATATGAATAAGGGTATTTTGATCATTTCATGCTTGTGGACGGAAAATGTTAACATTTTAGATGAAAAGTTAGTGGTAAGAGATGATTCACTTAATTTAAAGAAAAAAAAAATCAAGTATTGTTTATCATTATTTTACTTTCTAGTGGATTTTTCATAATATCCCTTTAATTTAAACACATTTTCCTATGTCAAAATTAACCCTTATAAATTTATTGTACTTATTCAAAAAAATTATTTTACACCACTTGTTTGTAAATGAGGCCAATCTTATGATGCAGATGGCTCTTTGGTGTGGCGGCACTCAGTCTATGGAGTTTGGCCCATTTCAACTAAGCATTCATGGTTCGATCTGTACCCAATGCCCTTAAGTTAAGGGTAATTTTCCCATACGATGTGAGTTTTTCTTCCCATTTTCAGGAGTTTCAGTTCCAAACTACGTCTTAGAGACTTTGATTAAGAGTATCCGACAAATTACACAGTATATGATGCTCGTGATATATACGTTAATAAAAAAAAAAAAAAAAAAAGAAACAAAAAAAAAGCCAATCGTATGATAATTTGTCAAGAATTCTCATAATTTCTATACAATTTTAATAGTAATCAATTTAAATATCATAGTATATTGTTGTATTGGTCTTGGAAACATCACATACATAAGGACATCCGGAAGCTTGTTCACTTTTATGCACAAAAAAATAAATAAATACAACAGATTATTGGTTTGATGCTAGAGTACAAATGAAATGATCTTCTGGTATTAGAAGAATAACTTTCGCAATGTTTTTTTAGAAACGATAACTTTTGCAATGTTGAATGGAGTGTTTGTATTAACAATAATTAAAGAGGATGTTGTACTTCTAATAAAATAACTTCATTTCAATAATAAGATGATAGAAATAATTGTAAAAAAATAGGGTTTGTAATAGAATAATACAAAGTGAATTGAAACAGTAATTTTATTCCACTCATTGTCATTAATTTGTCCTTAAGAGTGATTTAGTTGATGGGTATCTTTTTAATATAAGAACTAATTAAAAAATGGGTGTATAAACAAATTTTTTTGGGTGGCAAGGGCAACATCTTCATCCTTTTTAAAAATGTATTATTTTCATAAATTTAGACTCTAATGTTTTCACTCAAATTAATATTTTACTTTTGATACATAATCATAGCCATGTTGGGTTGAAAAGATCCATTCACTCTATTTACATTTTTATTTTTAAATATCATTTGTGATAGGAGCGATTCAAATATAAATTATTATCAGGTTAAATGAGTACTCTTTGTCACCTAATCAATTGAATAACTGAATGATGCTTTTTACCACTGAGCTAGTTGGGTGACAAGTATGTTCACATTTTTATAAAAAGTCTTCATTTACAATTTTTTTTTAACTATTATAGTAATTTATAGTTTCAAATATATATATATAATTCGAACCCCCAGTCATAAGCAGTGTAGGTGCGAGGAAAAATACCTCATCTTATCTTTTTGTTTACATTTTATGCCGACTAAAATGATTTTATTACTAAATATCATATACAAGTTAATTTATTAAATATTACCTCGTAAATTATTGGAATTGGTAAACAAAATTTAAACTTTTTATCTTATAAATCATTATAAAATTGAATGGAACAACAATTTCATTAGGGCAAATTGCCTAACATCCTCTGATCTTTGCTATAATTACACGACTATGTAAATTTAAACTACATCTATCCTAGCATTATTTGACATTTAATAAATGTTACAAGAACATTTATTAAATGTTGTCAATGGTTGCTAGCGCCGTTGGTTGGTGCCAGCAACCCCCATGCCTCCCTTTGTAAGAGGCATGGGTTCTACACCACATCCCTGCAAAATCCAAAATTATATATATATAATATAACAATACTTATACTAATAATAATAATAATAATAATAATGTAGGTCTTCCACCATTTGTATGAGTTCATCCCCCACCCTCGTATGGGTCTTCCCCCACCTCCGTGTAGATGAATCCCTCTTAATTAGGAGTGATTATCCGAACCGCACCACTAATGTCTTATCTCGATTGGTCCCGATAGTTTTCTAATCCGTCCTAAATACAGTTCTTGTACTAAAAAAAAAACATTTATTAAATGTCGTATACTGCAGTTTCTATTCTTCCTTCTAGAGAAACATTTATTAAATGTCGTAGAAACAATGTAGTGATTGTCGCATCAATGGAGTACATGCATCCAACGTAAAGAAATACTAACTTATTTAAAGTCTTACATCAAAGATCTGGCAATGAGAGTTGAAAATCTAGAGCAAATTTCAACAAGTGATGCTGATGATTAACATGATAATCTTCAGATTCTGAAAGGGTATGCTTGTTCTGTTAGTGTTAGTTGATATGTCAAATAAACATAATCGGGTTAGCGTCTGTGGTAGGTTGGAAGTTTTCAATCGATAGATTTTTTTTTTTTTTTCAAGTTTTTGATCTATTTCACAACTAAGGTATAGAAATCAATAGTCAACATTTTGTACAAACAACTAGAAAAATAACATATATCAAGTTGTATGCTGAAAGAACTCATAGCATAGTATATAAAACCATCAAAAAGAGTAAAACGGAATTGAAAGCGTACCTGTTTCGCACAGCTTAAATCGTCTGGATTACGGATTATTCAACTAGTCAGAGTTCGAATATCAATTATAGGATCAAACTCTTAAATCATGGTATAAGAACTTATGCCATTTTTCTCTTTGTTTTCTCTCATGTATTTGCTCTATTCAATGTTGTATACCGAAAGGTAATTCTTCTTCGAACTTTACAAATGAAATACATCACGTATTTATAGGGGTGACGGTTATTTTATGATAAGTGGTAGTAACCACCAACGGTTACTTGTTCTTATTTAAATTTATTTTATTTGGATCGGATCATGTGTTTGGGTTATCTTGGGTACAGCTCACCCAACAATCTAATAACCCAACATCCCTCACTTAGACAAGATGATCCAAACAAAACTTATAGAGAAAACACTAGTAATCCCTTTATGATAAGGAGTACAGACATTCATACAGGTAAATATACCGTGTGACCTATGAACAATAATATATACAATTGTGGCTTGTCTTTCAAATCTTAATTGTACTACTATACAAGAGATTGTAAATATGTTTATTATTATGTTCTAGATTTAATAAAATTTTATTTGCTCAAACATATTTAATCCTTTAATATAATGTGCTTGATCCTCCAATATTCTATACAATCACAATTACAATTCCAAATTGTAAATTATCGCGATAAGTAATTATAAAAATAAAATAAAATTCATTAAATCTTCCTGTCTTACTTTCGTCTCTCAATCAACAAAAATGACAAACACTATAATTATGTCTCATAGGTTGCATGATCATAACCATAGAAGACACACTAATAATACAAACATCATTTTGTTACATTAAGACAAAGTGAACAGTCATTGAGGATATAGATAAAAGTTTTATATAAACTTCAATGGAACTTACACAATGAGAAATCAGAGATAAATTCACTTATTTTCCATATCGGTCACAATAAACATATATGGTATGAAACGCATGTTACAGTGAATTTTATCTTTCAATAAGAACATGTATATCTTTTATATTGAGATTATTTGCAATTTGGAATAAGAACATGTATATCTTTTATATATTATAAAACAAATATAGCCATCATGTATTATTTTTTATATATTAATATATATAATTTAATATGTATTTATATTATTATACATTATCAGTATAATAAATTTTATCATTAAAGTAATAAATATAACACGTGTTACATAATAAATATATTGTTTGATTTAATATACTGATATGTATAAAATTGGATTAATATTTAATTATATTAATTAATAGCATATAATATTATTTTTTTTGGCTATGTTATGACCCCATATATATATATATATATATATATATATAAATTAACATATTTTAGATATAGTATAATTGGATGATATAATACTTGTTAAATCATAACATATAAAATTATACATAATAAATAATTGATATATAAAATTATATATAAATAAAATAATTTAACATAATATTATTGATAAATTTATGTATTATAAAACAAATATAGCCATCCTGTATTATTATTCATATATTAATATATATAATATAATATGTATTTATATTATTATTCACTATCAGTATAATAAATTTTATCATTAAATTAATTAATATAACACGTGTTACATAATAAATATATTGTTTGATTTAATATACTAATATGTATAATATTGGATATATTAAACAAATAATATATATTAAATATATAATTTAATATGTATTTATATTATTATGCATTATCAGTACAATGAATTTTATCATTAAATTAATTAATATAACACATGTTACATAATAAATATATTATTTGATTTAATATACTAATATGTATAACAAGGGATTAATATTTAATTATATTAATATAAATGTGATTGTTATAATCATATATTATAATTAATCATATACAGACATATATAAATTATTAGGTATGTACTAACCAATAATATACCAATTAATAATATATATTTGTACTATATAATATGATTATAAATGTTGTTAAAATGTAAGTATATAAACATATATATAACCCTACATATAAGAAACATAAATTGACATTAACCAACAACCTTATTAAAAATATATATATTATTAACCAATATATACAAAATAATTTGAGTAATTAATAGTAGTATAATAAATTAATATATTTAAATCACATCAATATGTGCCAATTTATTGATTAACGTATACAATATATAACATACCAATTTGCTATATGATTTTCACCAAATATGAACTTACTATTCAACATATTAAATTTAAATAATGCATGTTAAGCATAAACATATTAGCAAATAATGTGTATTAAGTATGTTGAATTTATATTATGTTCATCTATACAATATTATTTATTATTAATATTTATTTGTGGTTATTTATATATAATAAATGATTTAAATAGTTATTATGTTGTTTAATTAATAATATGCATTTATATAAATTATTAGGTATATATTGACGAATAATATATAAATTGATAATATATATATTTATACTATATAATATGATTATAAACCGTTATTAAATCATATCATATTTACAATAAAATTTTTTATAAGTCTTAACCTATATATTAACCAAATAAATTTAAATATAGCTATATTAGTATAGTAGTATATCATTATTAATATATATTAGTATATTAATAATAATAATAACCACACATATATTGTCATTATAAATATAACATAAATTATATTAGCATTAACCATATTAACCATATCTGGATATACAATTATATAAATCATGATCACGTCATTATACATTTAGATGTCATTTATTAAATTAAGCGATAATATATATTTACTATTTATATAATATTATATAACTTATTTAACTCAAATATATGATATTATATAATAAATTTATAATAAGTTTTAGATAATTATAATATATAGATTTTTTTATCAATATTATTAATAATAAATGGATTAAGATTAAATAAGTTTTACATGATTAATATTACAATAGAACGTGATAAATGCATATTAGTATAATATTTTCATAATATATATTAATTTGATGTTATAATCAAATATAACTATAATCCCCCAAATACACATCATCCAAACTATGAAAATCTTTAATTTGTTATAATAAACCCAACTAATACCAATATTGTCTTTTTATTGTTATTTTTTATTATCTTTTTATAAATATTGACCAACTAATAAACCCAATTTCGATATCAACTTAACAACTTATATAAAAATTATTCGATATTTAAAATTAGTATTAATAAACCCATTTTAAAAAAAAAGTTAAGGATTTGAAAAATAAAATGATTCATATTTGTAGACGTATAATAAACTATTTATCTTTTTTAGTAATTTTTTTAAGGAAAATATTGTAATTTCATAAATAGACTATGTTGTGAAGTTTACATGCCATTTTTTAGGGGTGTAAATATCACTATTCGAACCAATCCAACATTTTTAAGAATATGGATTAAAGCTCACCAGTCCTAAATACACCTTTAGCAGCTTCTAAATGCACACAGCCCGAATTATTTATAAAATAATAATAATAATAATAATAATAATATTAAAACAAAAACAGAGAACTATGCTCCCTGTTCTATCGACAGATAGTTGTTTGTCTTGATCTCATTAAGAAAGAGAGAATGAGATGTTGACAGACATCTGCTTATCTTAGTCTCATTAAGAAAAAGAGAACAAGATAATAGAGGAAAAAAGAGTTTAGACCAGAGGAAAAAAAAAAAAGAGAGCAAAAACATAGCAGAAGAAGAGAGAATTTTAGAGATTACAGAGAGAATTAAAGCATATGATTATCGATTGGTAGAAATTAGAAGAAGACAGGTTGTTGAGATGAAAATGATGTAAACAGAAGAGAGAGATAGGAGTGGTTTTAGCTAATAGAGAGAGAAGCAGAGATGAAAAAAAGTATAAAATTAGAGAGAGAGAGGACTGATCAGAACATAATAGTAGAGAGGGCTGAAAAGAACAGAGATTTTTGTGAGGGAAACCAGTCAAAACAACACTAAAAATCATGAAGCAGAAGAAGAAGATGAGAAACCAAAAAAAAAAAAAAAAGATATCAGTAGAAAAAGAAAAAGAAAAAAAAGAAAACATATATAAAGGAGGAGGAAGAAATAGAATAGAGCCCACAAAAATATATATATATATATATATATATATATAAAGAAACAGGAGATAACAATAAGAAGACAAGTAAATCACCATCAAATTTTAGCATTGAGCATCTATCCCTAATTATAATTATCCATATATGTGTGTGAAAATGAATATTCCATACCTGATCTTGCATGTTTTAATCTCACCTTTGCACTTGTAGCCTTATCCGTATTTGTTTCAAAACATCAGAAGTTACTTTGTGACCATCCTGAGAGAGAAAGAAAGATTGTTGAATTAAACAGTTTTAGTAATTATAGACCCACTAGATTTAAATTGAAGATAACAGACCGAATCTTTTGGCTCTGATTCAACCAATTCTCTCTTTACTTTGCTTAGTATTGGCTTGTTGTATCTATTGCAAATTAGTAGAGGTACAATTATACAAAACAACAAACAAATTTAAGGAGAGAAACAGACTACCATTGGATATCCCAATAACAAAGACAATTGAACATAAAAAGGGACCAAAGGTAGATAAATCCTTTAAATACCCCTTTACTAATGTACTCTGTTATTACAGAAATGTTGCATCATCAATTATCAAACCATAGTTTGGAAAAGCTAGTATATTAGCTCTTCCCCAATGACCGCTGACAATTTAAAATTGGTTATAAACATTAGAATGAAGTTCATGTCTGTGACATATGGATAATTCACTTATAAAAACATTATTCTCCTATGGTCAACTATACTCTAATTTATACTAACAACACAACCAACAGCAAAAAATATTTACAAAAGTAAATAAAACTAAAATCTAACTCCTAAATAAAAATAATTTGTTATCATTCAACAATAAATATAATTAAACAAAATAAAGCATTATCAAATTAAACAAAAATAGCTAATATGATTCAAAACTTAAAAATATAATTACAATTGGAAAACTATTACATGTTCAACTTATGAATTCTATCAACAGAACTAACAGAAAATAATCAAGATTGTAAATCAACAGGACTAACAGAAAATAATTGAGATTGTAAATCAACTTATCTAACAAGTGAACTTATGAATATTACAAGAAAAAATCATCATGAAAGATAAAATTTTGGAAAGATCTAAAAGCTTAAGGCAGACATGAACCCTCTAATTGAACTAAAATAGTACCTTACCCAACTATTCTAAAAGAAATTATATCTAGCTACCAAATATAAAGAGAATACAGTAGATGGTCAATAGATAAACGCAGCAACTTTAATACAATGCCTAGGAAACATACCTTATCGCAATTACAAAAGTGTCAACCAGAACACAAAACCAATCAAAACAAACATAATTGAAGCAATCATCCCCTTTTTGAACAGCAAGCCCCTAAACCACAAAATCAAACATTATGTACCTTGTAAACTACTCTGGAACAAACAAAACAGAATGGGTTTCATCTTCACAAAAGTCCACTAACAAGGTGCAATAGGATTTGCACATAGAGATCACCATTTTGAGAATTTAAGATATAAAATTACAATCTCAACTATGGAAACAAAAAATAAGAGTTTAAAGAGAAAAATTTAGAACGAAGTGATATCCATTAACAATAATTAGTGTTACTCTTACGAAATCACTATATATTCTAGTGTGATCAAACCATTATCAAATAAAATCCTCATCGGAAAAGAAAGAAAAGAAATAGTTGAATTATTGAAAATATTGACTGCTCTATAAGCAAATAAATTAGCCATAGTAAATTAAATTTTTACAAAAAAGACCAAATGATTACCTTCTCAATTAAATCTAAAACATCTTGACTCTCTATAAACTCGATGTAGCACCAATTAATCTCTTTTTTCATATACTCTTCCTGTTCCATATTGAACACATGCTGAAACAATTTAGAGGACAAAATTAGACATACGACATTATCTTATTATAAATACAATCTCATCCCATAATAAAGCATTGCTTACCTCATTAAAATGTTGCTTAAGCTTTTCATTTGCAAAATTAATACAAAATTGCTCAAAACTACAGAAAAGATCATGTCAATTAATCGATGAAAGAAAACATTGTTAATCATATTAAAACTGAATTTACAAAACTACAAAACTCACAACAAAATTAACTTTAAGTTATTTCTTCTTTGGTTCTAACAACTTTGTTTGGACAAGTATATTTCTATACTAGTACCCAAAGAAGGTCCAGAAATGAAACACAAAACTAAAGCAGTAGTATATCAAAAGACAATCACATCTAGATGGGTGATATAAGATGTATATATTTGGTTTGGTATACACGTATATGGTTTTTTATACATATGATTTCAACTAAACATTCAAGAACTATTGTCTTATTTTAAACTTTTACATAGCTTCCAACAAATAATCAACACCATCCTAGTCCATCAAAGAGAAGCAAGTTTTTCTGATTTGGAATTTCAATCAGCTACGTACATATCTTTAGTCATCAAATATCCTTAATTTTTTTAGCGTATTTTAAATATTTAAATACAAGTGATGCAAAATATAGGCAGTTAAGCTTCAGAAAGAATATATGGTTGCATCATTGGTTGATATAGGAGTAACAGCCTATAAAAAACGTTTCTAATGTGAGAGGAAATAGGTTGAGGGCAAGCAATATGCAATCATGCATATCACACCATCAGACAATTGGCATCCATGTCTTACAATTTTATTTCTTTCTAAAATTTAAGAAACAAAAGAACATATTATAAATTTCGTCAATCAATGTACATACAGTTCTCTCGTGAAGCTGCTGAGAGAAAATATTTAGCTCATTTGCTTTCTTACTGCTTCCAATTTCAACTTCACACTTCTGAAGCTTTTCTTCCAAATCTGAAGCCTTCTATAATCACTAGAACAATTATGACTACGAGTATACCATCAACTAAACATTTCCATCAAACAAAATACAAGATTACGAAAAGCTAAACATAAAAAAACAAGGCACAAGCATACAAATATAGACTATAAGTGACCAATTATCTGACATAATTAAAAAGAAGACATTTCGTGGAATTATCAAGCCATTTTTTCCTTAAAATAAACATCAAGGGGTCATGAATGGCAACCATGGCTGGAACTTTTAACACCGAGTAAAAGTTTCTATTATAATTACGATAATTGTATTACAAAACAACACTCATACTTTCGACCCAATAAGATTTTCACCCTATGATGGAAAATTTTGAATTTATATTTTAGAATTAATCGGAAAGGCAAGAAAATTAAAATTGCTACCAGAATAGATTGTACAACTTGCATAACTCACCTAAAAAAAGAATTAAGAAAAACATATCTTTTCAGATTGTTTTCTTGCAGATTCTTCCTTCTCAAGTCTCTCTTTATAATCATTTTCGACTTGACTTAAATGGATCTGTTTAGCCACAATAACATAAATAAACAAAAGAGAAACAAATAGAAATTGCAGAAAGTTTACTGAATAAAACAAAAAAGGAAAAAGTTAAATATCTTACTTCTAGAGCCTTTATCACACCCTCAGGTTCTCCTGCTTTTCTGGACCATTTCTTGTAACTTTCTTTACATAATTCAACAAGCTTATTTACCTGAAAAGATTGGTGAAAATTCCATATAAATATAAACTTACAACTTTATCAAGATAAACATGTTTCCCAAGTAATTAACATACATATATATACGTAAAGCAAAAGACTAATGATAATTTTCATGTAACAAATTAACAAAAGCAACTAGACATAATGTTCATTGTAAAGTAAAAAAGAAAGTACCAATTTTTGAGGATGTAACAGAGTAGGTGACATTGCAGTACATCAAGGATTATTAGTTTTGTTCAAGGCTTCAGGGGCCAAGAGTTTCAAGATACATCTTTCTTCCCTATTCATATAATCGAGACTCCCTTATATTTACGGTTATAAATCTTGCTCCATTTGACAATACAAACCCCATTCCCGTCACCATAAACCTCTCGAAAACTGTCTCTCATCATCCTTTCTAACTTCTTAACAACCTCACTAGCAATCTAAAGGAGACATATATAGGTAAAGAGAACAACATGGATTGCAACTTTATCCTTTCCTTTTCAATCACCACATATAAAAGATTGATATTATGTAGGAATAGACTATTATTGACAAATTAAATATGAGAAACCTCTATCTTAGTTTTTTAATTGCCATTCCTTCCAACATTCTAACATCAAACGGCTGTTTCATCATCCTAGTCATCCATTATCAAAAAATAAAGAGGAGATAAATGCTCCTAGTCTTCCACTCAATTTACTGTTGGAATTTATTCATTTAATTATGTTGCGAATTTAGAGTTCATTGATATCAATTTGTAATTTTATTTTAGGGCTCCTTTCTCGTAATATTAACTATTCTTATAAATCATTTGCTTAAATTCACACCCAAAAGGAGGGTTCTACTAAGTTTCTCTTGGACAATCTTAGGGTTATCAAAGTATGCTAACATACCAGGACGACTACGACCAATCTATTATAACTTATATTTCGGTTCATCCCTATATTTATATGAAAATAGAAGCCCACAGTTAGCTCACTTAAAGTGCACAATCAAGCCAATAGCACAAGTAGCATAAACGTTGACAAGCGTGATGCAATTTAAAGAAGTTCTAATTCATTGAGTAAATTTCCTTACAATAAATTTAAACTTATCAGTTATTATTGTAGATGTAGTATACTGATTTACATGAAGATATTAAGAGAATTGTGGTGTAATGAATTTACAATAAGCCATCTCAAGCTCTCAGATTATGATGGACACAACCCAACATAATAATGACATAATATTTCTGTGTCGTAAATGAACTAACCATACTCACTAACATGGATGCAAAAGCAAAACTAAGTACACATAGACAAACATATAATAGTTATTCAAGGAACAACTATTCGCAAAACTCACTATTGAAAGTTCAACAGAAATCCGCTCATTAGCCATAACAGTGTCTTTTGACAAGCAAAATTCCTTTCTAAACAATAAAATAATACTGTTAGGCAGCTAACACAGAAGAAATGATACATAAAACACATTTTAAGAAACAAACGGAACACATGATACCTCTTATAGGGCATTTAACTTTGTTTCTAGTTCCCTCACTTTTTCCTTGTGCCAATTTAAAGAGCTAGAGCATTCACTAAATTATCTCTCCACCTGGGAGTCAATAAAAATGATTGAACCATAATAGATGGGCATCATGTGCAACATATTGAACTTTCATGCTAAAAAAGATGCAATAGATTGAACTTTCACATCAAAAGAATATGCCATAGATAAACTTCCCGAGTAAGACAATAAGCAATAGCTGGAACTAAGTAAGAACAAAAAGGTATAATAAAAAAGAATATGACTATAACACACCTACATCGGAAAGCTTTGCTGACAATTCAAGTCTGCCTCAAGATCAGCATGTGTTCTGCGCAACTCAACAAGACTGCCAAACTCGTTATTAAACCACACATTATGTCTCTCAATAAGTTCTTTCTCCTGCTCACATCCAAAATTGACATATTAATTACGGTGTTACTTCAAGTGGACCATATATATATATATATATATATAATTAGAGATTGACAAGTGTTTGCCAGAGATGCACCACATATGAAATCAAATCAACCAACAATTTCATAATCTCAAAAAAAAAAAAAAAAGGAAAAAAAGCAATGGTGATTCCACCCCTTGGAAGTCTTGAAATCTATCGAACAACAAAATAACTAGCAAACGTGTCTACTCTTGAAACAATTATAACATAATTACAGAAATTATAGAAGTAACACCATCCACCCAAGTTTGGGCCACCTAAAAAAATGGCATTGTCAAAGTCTAAAGGACTTATTACTCTCAACAATTATCATCTTTACACTTTCCTTTTTTAACAAAATCACATACACAGCACAAGTTGTTCTCCCATTGATTTGTTCTCATACAAAAAATATAAAAATAAATGAATAAACCCAACTATTAGAATAAGAAAAAAACTTCTTTACAAAAATGAAATAACCTATAGAAGATGAGGGCATGAAACTTGAGAACGCATTAACTGCGACTCATTTTCAGCAGGTCCGGCTTCCTTTTCCATAGTATTGTCAATCAAGTTGACCTTCACATAAAAAAAACAATTAATTGTCAAAAAAAAAAAAAAAATTAGTGTCTCAATATAAAGCCAAAGGAGATATAATACAATAAAACTCACAATCTAATCCAAATAGGTCTTAATAGTAGCATTCTTCTTACTGATTTGCAAGTCCTCCACCAACCCCATCAAATGTCTTTTAGCCTTATGCAACTCTGAAACCTCAGTTGATATCCTCTTAATCTCCTCGTCCTTCCCAATCTGTCAAACAACATCGAAACTCATCCTCACACAAAGCATTGCTGTTCCGAATCATAAGTTCCAGAACTAACATCATTTCTTTAAAAACAAACTCAACAACAATACACACAATGATAACATATTTTCCAAGAAGACAAAATTCAAGTGTCAACACAATCATTATTACATACATATACACAAAACATGCATAAAATGAAAACCAAAACCTAAACCCTAAACCCTAAATAGGAGCACGAAGGTTAAAGCGAGTACCGATTGGAGATGGAGCTGGTGCTTCTTGACCTGGCCTTGCGCCAGCTCCAGCGTACGTTGATCAAGAGAATTCTGGAGCAGAGCATGTTGCAACTCCAGCTTCGAGAAGTCTTTGGATAAGGATATGTATTTCTGCTCAAAGGAAGCACAGGTTTGCTTGACCATGATAAAGGCCGCTTCAGCACAGGCCTGAACAGTCCGAAGTTGGGTCTGCAGATCTCTGATGAAGCCGTCGACCCTAGCTGCCACCGAAGAGAAGTCGCTGGAGAGGTGCAATAGCTCCTCGTTGGAGACAAAGAGGGACATTTTTATCTTTTTGAAATCAAAAAGTGATTCATAGGTGTTTGTGTGTTGGTTTAGAGAGGGAATTTGTTTTCTTTTTTTTGGGCCAAGTGTTGAAACCAAGAGAGAGACAGAGATAGAGATAGAAAGAGTGTGTGTTTTGTGCTTCATCATGGATGTAGCATGACAAACTATAGATTTTCAATCACATTACATTTATTGATGCAATTCTTACACCAAAATCCCTTTTCTTGGATACCCACCAAGAACCTTCCAATTCTTACACTTATTGATGGAATTTTTATGCTATCAACAAACGGTACGTTTTGTTCAAACTCACTAATAAGTTATCCGATGTATCCTCAAGAAAATTATCACCCTCACAATCTTGTGTTTCGACTAAAAATAAGTCACTAATGATCCTTACACAATTCTCAGTCTTCTCTAACTTATCACCCAACATTCAAGCTTCGAAACATCATACATACACATTGTGGATTTATTTCGCCTCGACTCTAATTCTCACAAGGTTTTACTCATTTCATTCTCTCAGAACCTAGGCTCAATACTCTTACAACACATACGAGGTGGAAATTATGTACAATAAGATCACAAATATTTTACAACGCATGTGAATAAATAATGAAAGACCGCTAATATACATTCAAAGACCTCATGAAAGGAATCAGATATCAATAACATGTCAAACATCATTTACTCCAACAAAATAGTTCAACTTCTCAAAAGATCAACTTGGTCTTTTCCTCAGGTTATAACAGGGTCAATGGGTAAATGGCTAAAAGAAATAAAAGATAAAGTAATTAGCAAATGAACTTAGAATCACAATATGAGTTCTAAGAAATTAATTATTTAGGCATTGAACTTCTATTGACTTTTCCACCCTTCTAAGCTTCTTCTTTCTTCCTTTCCAACTATTTTTTTCTTTTGTATCTTTCTTTTCGCTTTCTTTTCTTTTCCTTTTCATTTTCTTCTCTTTTTCATTTTTTTTTTCCAATTCATGCTTATGCTTACATATTCAAGATTTTTTTTTTTTTTTTTTTAATAATGATTTTTTTTTTTTTTTTTTTTTTTTTTTTTCCTTTTTTCTTTTTCTAATGCACGACGACTTCATTTCATCAAATATATATTATATTTTTCAATCCCCACCTTCTTTTGCCTAAATCTTAGTCTCACATGTGAATCCAAACTCCAAAGGATAAAGCTTAATTATTTCAGGTTTGGACATGGATTTATGTAGGGTAAGAATAAAAATATTTAGGCTAATCATAGGTTTGACTTCAAATTGGCTATTGGTGCACATACAATAAAGGTAAGGGAAAATGTTTGGCTTTTTACTGGTTTAAGCACACAAAGCCTAGTATTATTTCTCAAAAGTTGTCAAAGTTTTTATTTAAAGCAAACGGTTTATTTAATGCAAGACATGTTATTTCCTTTCAATACAAAACCTATAGAGGTCAATCTAATCAATTTAAGAACTTACGAAGAGTGTTTTAAGAATAGAAAAACACATCCCTCAGTAACAAAAACGTTAATGGCTCAAATTACTCACACGGGAAGTCTCCGTTAATAAATCACAACTATGCATGCTTAATGTCTCTCCACTCTCCTGATTAAGATTCAAGCCTTTGAAAACCTCAAACCATGTTCAGACTTTCATGACTACTTTCTAGTCAAGACAACCAATCATAATACGCACAGATTTCTCTATTGGACACACTAAAATAACCTAGTAATGAATTTGAAACAAAACAAAAATACTATGAAATATCAGCCTGAACTATACTCGAAGAAAAATCATAACTCATGAAATACTCATCGGATAGCTCATACTTGTCATCTTTTCTACTATCTGGAATTCCTACAAGACCAGGCTTCATCCTTAAACTATTACCACTTACAAGTGTTCCACCACTAAACCTCTTTACTATCCCACTACACGAACCAAACAGAGGAACAAGATCTCATCTTAAGCAAGTAATTGTTATTCATGTATGTCATAGTAGTTCCAGAATTGGAATCAGAATGACCTAATTGGTCAAAGGGCAACTATAAATTGTTCTTAAATGCATTGAAGCTCTTTTCAGAAGAGGAAGCCAACCCGATGCTAAAGTAGTTTTCAGAAGAACTAATGACTATTACCTCATTGTTGCCCATTGCAAATTTAAGGAGAAATACAGTAAGTTAGACAACAAAAAAGAGATAAGGATGACACAAATAATAAAGTGATAAGAATTATCGAAAACCTTTACTGTTTGTAAGTAAAGCCGATTTAGATGTGATCAGTCTCATCAGGGGAGATGGCAAAACTTCTTAGTAAATAAAGTTCCACAAATTGAAGTCATTAAACAATTATTCAGATACAAGCAAGATTAAAGAACGAAAGACGAGAAATACAAAAAATACAAATGAAAAGCAATCCCTTGCATTCGTGAATACCTCACAAAATTTTCCTGAGATATATGATGACTTTGATAAAAAATAGCCAATATCCATAAGAATTCAAGTTCCCTTTCATTCCAAGCAAATGACTCTATATGAAAGAAGAAGCTAAAAATTAAAAATCTGATAGCTCAGGTTGTTTTGAGCTTTGCAAACAGAAATGGTAGGGATAAAATTTTTACCTAATTATCATTACTAAGGAAAGTAGCATTTTCCATGATTTGTAGACATTTTAATAGCACTAGGAAGTTCTACAAATCCAGGTCATGATTTGTATCCTGAATAGAAGGTGAACCACGCTTTTCCTAACCCTACATCAACATTATTATTCATGCATTTAGTGGAACTTCTTCTTCAAATGACAATATTCCATTAAGAAGTAAACAAACAGAAATTGAAAAGAAAAGGGATTAAGAACAAATTATTGAGTGGTAAGTGATAATCAGTGGCAAAAATTGGCAAAATTTCAAAATCTATTGTCTTTACCTGTAAATTACACACAAAAATACAACATCAACAATAATAAATACAAAATAAACTATAATGCCATTTATTTAGGGGCTTACACGGCCACACATAAAAAAGAATGTATTTGCACAAACTAAAGTCAGAAGTCTCATGACTATTCATAATGGTTCTACAGCATGACATATTCCAATTAATTTATTAAAGAACTAAAAGGAACCAACAACAGATCTAAATGTTTTGTTACAAATTAATATAAATTTGAGCACCTCCTCCGATGGCTGCACAAACAAGATGAGGGAAGTAAGTTTGCAAAGTAAACCTTGTCAAAATAATAGATGTTTGTACTTCCTCCCATTTTCAACGCATGTGCTGATTAAAAGAAATTTCTAGTTTGTACTAATAAGAATAAGAAAAGTTTTTCATAATCTGAAGCATTCTGACCTTTTTATTTTATTTTATTTTATTTTGTTTTTGATCGTTTAAAGCTAAACAGTTCATATCTAATAAAAACACTAAACAGACTATCAAACTAAACAAACATACATGCTCACACCTCCATGATAGAATAACAGTTCATGATGACCTCAAAGACTCTGCATCAAGCCCTCCTACTTCTTTTAAATTTTCCATGAAGAGACCGTTAGTCTTCCTCACTGTACCAGTAGTATCTGAATGAAAGAAGAGGAAATGTTATAACAAATTAACAATCAACAAAGACTAAGACATGAAGATCAAAATTTAATATGAAGTGGAAGTGCACATAAATTTATTTGTTTTGAATAAGGATGTATTAACTCAAGAAAAGGAAGATTTGAAGAGCAATGCTCGTCTATAAAATCTTAATGAAAAGTATTGATAAAGGATGAGTCATTTTATATTGTTTGCCTCATGATTTTGCAAAAAATAAAAAATAAAAAAAATAAAAAATAAAATACGTAAAAGTGTCAAGACTGAACTCAGCCTGAATGGTTTTCAACATTCTAATACACTAACTCTTACTATAGCTGGCTTCTTTGGCAAGCTACATATGTTTTGAGTGTGTTAAAAGCATTCACTCCCTAGAGATAGGAAACTGAAAATTTGCCAAGTGAAAACCTAGAGACGATCACAATTTAGCAGTCTAATTTTGAAATGACTTAAACATCTGAACATATTACTTGCATCGATAGGATGAGGATTAGATAAAGAAGTGTATCTGTAAGTCATGGGCATGTACTCTGGCAACAAGATCTGTAGAGGTTTGCAGATAATTATTTACAATAGTAACTACTGTATCCTTCCAAGGTCCAATGCCTACCATGTAGTCATTAATCTAGTTGAGATAAGCATCTGAAGTAATTTCCCAATATGACTGCAAATCAACGAAATTCCATCAGATATCTTAAATTATACATTCTAGGACTATCTTTACTATGGACTGTCTTAAATTAAATGCACAAGAACGTCATTGGTAAACTGAGGAAGAAGTCTATAGTGAGGCTGCAGTGTGAAAAACACAAACGTGATTAGTGTCTTGGGTTGGAATGGTGATATCATCAATTAAGAAGCTTTTGGGTGAGTCTGTCAAATTTGATATATACACAAGTGAAGCTGGTGCAAAGGATTGTATAAATATAGGTTGTTTCAACCAATCTTAAAATGTCAAAAAACAGAACAAAAGAGAATGTTATGATATCTCTAACGATCATAGATATGATATCTCTAGCGTCTTGAAGGATGCTAATCCTAGCTGCAATTCGTTTTAAAGAATCAAGTTGCAAAAAGGTCTTAAATTAACCAAAACAATAGCCAATCTCTACTACCAAGTTTTTGTCAGAAAAATTTTGTTGAAATTTGTTATTTTTTCGTTTATTTGAACAAAAAAATATGTACACACACATATTACCCCCAAACCTAATCTAAACATTGTCCTCAATGTTTGAAACTAAATTAGAGACAAGATCTAATGAGCTAAACAAACTACAACAACAATCAACAAATATATGAAAATAATTAAACAAAATAAAACACTAACAAATTAAACAAAAATAGATCATGTGGTCTAAAACTTAAAACCATAGAATGAGAAGTTCATATCATGATCTAATACACAGCAAGAAGAAAATATCATGAGTAAACCTTTTTAGTCAAAGCATTTGGCTCATTGGAACATGACAGTTGTCTCCTTAAATCATTACTCTGAGATGTCTCCCCAAAAAAATCTCTATCAATTGTAAGCAACAAGGCACGCAATTCTGCAAGAGTATGACAGTAAAGAAGACGAAGGTTTCTAAGCTTGCATTCACAAAGGCGTTCCCAATGCTGCATGGAAGTCACAGATTATTAGTGATTGCAAGGGAACTACTTCAACAGCATATAAAAATTCTGAATTGCAGACAAGTTAAACCAAGTCTAGAACAACTTCCAATCATCTTCTTATTTATTATTAAAAACAAAAATATGTAAATATATGAATGAGGTACGCACAAGTGAACAGGTAGTCCACAACAAAGCTTAAGTACAATTACAGAGAACTGAAGACTCAAAATGTTAAAAAAGCACTTAAAACAATGATTACAACAATTGTTTACACCTAAGAAAAACAGAACGAACACCAGCATGGGAAACAAATTGTTAACAAACAAAAACACTTGAGGAAAAATAAATCAAGACTGGTTGTTCTAAAAGGATAATTAAAGACTTTCATCTTTAGGAATTCAATACACCTATAATAAGTTGGCTTTTGCATATTTAAAATTTCAAATTAATTAGTTTCCATAAAACTGCCAATAATCTGAACCAAATATTAAAAAATTGTGAATATTTCAGAATATTTTTTACGATGCAAAACAAATAGTAAAGCAGATGAACCCAAAAGTTCACTTACCTCCAAGCATACAAAAGCAGATGGCCTACACCAGCAAATAACAGCACTAAGGTACAGATACTGCTAGCATATGACACACGTTGGATCCTACAAGAGTCATCAAAAGATATCCATCAGGACCATCGTAATCAAATAAAAAATTATGCTTGAATGACAGAAACAAGGTTTAATAGGTGAGTTGTGTCACAAACTTATCTCAAGATTTATCATGAAAGTTGACCTAAAAATAGGTTAAGCTACCAAAAAGAAAGCAAGTCAATCCTAGACCAGTCATAAGCAAGTCCAACATGGCTAACTGCAAGTGAAATGTGCATGCAACAAATGGCATTGGTAAATGATATTAAGGTCTAAAAAATTCACTAGGAAAGACACAATGATGTCAGCAATGAGAGCTGCAGGGTAATAGATTCCCAGCATTGAAGAACAGAGGTACAAAACTTGTTTGTAGATCAATGATTTTTAAATCTTAAGGTGTATACTAATTACTATGGTACTAACTTCGAGATTTTAACACAAGCAAAAATGATAGTGACAACTATAATTTGCTACCATACGAATCCATCTACAAATAACAAAGAACAACGAACAAAAACACCATCTACCAAGATCTTAACCTAAAAGAAAAACCATCAAAGTAATTGAAACATCACACCTAAACACAAATACTAATTACATGCACCAAGGTTTGAAAGTATGTTGTACAATACGATACGGGCACCTCGCCATGGTATAGTATGGTACGTCCGGTACGGGCATATCGACCAAAAATGGGTTAAAAAAAACAAAAGCAAAAACGCTAATTTTTTAATATTTTTATTTTTAAAAACATTATTTATTTACATTTTTCATTTTTTAATATTTATTTCATATTAAATAAATATTTATTTTTAATTTTACTTAAAAATTTTAATTTTTATTATTTATTTTATTGTATTAAATAAATAAAAAGTTAATTTTGTAGCCGTCCACTAGGATAGTGAGTAGAGGAAAAACGAAATTAACCAAAACTTCCACATGAGCTCTGTGCTTCAACCACTTATCATGATTTGAAAAGTTTCCAACATAACTAATCCTAAAATTTTCAGGTTTACATCATCCTGTATGTATCATCTCGGTTCAGAGAGGTGAGAAATAGAATATAGTGATCTAAGTAATTCCACGAAGCTCAGGTAGATATATTTCTATAATTCATCATTATATAAGAAAAATGGAGTGAACAAAATCTGTAACTTCATTAAGAATACCATAGAGAAGCAATAGTAAAACAGAAAAGTATAATGAACACAACTTTGCAGAATTTCCACTTTTTTTGAATCAATTGCTGGAATCACTTCATCTGCAGTAAAAGTGAAGAAAAGAGATTAAATTAAATGGAAAACACCATAGAAGCTCGGGTTATTGCATGACAGGAAAAATAAAAATAAAAATAAAAATTCACATAACATATCTTTCAATTACCAGCCCCAGAGTTTCTTGGACTGTCAACAAGATAGGCAAAAGTACCATGTTTTTCCAATAGCATTTTGGCATATAAATTGTGGAAGGTTGTATGCCCAACTTTAGAAACAGGCACATTATCAGTCTATGTTACAAATGGAAAGAATTTATGCACTGCAATGTGTAATTGAAATTCTTGTTTCACTAAAATATTCCTTGATTGCAACATAATTAAAACCAAATTTGCAGTAATTCTCATTATGAATTTGTTCTAGAATCTTACTAAATTATCAAATTTTGTACATTTTAGATATGACATTATGACAGACAAAAGCTTTTTAGTAAATATAATGTCACACCACACAAAAGAAAAGAACCCCAAGAACTGCCAAAGAAGTCAAAAAGTTCTAACCGAAAATGAAAAGAGAGAGAGAGAGAGAGAAAGCATTCATAGAAACAAGGAGTGTATGAAAGGTGAGGTTTACCTGGAGAATGCTGATTCGGTCTTTTATCTGATGTCAAAACTTTAACTGCCAGTAAGGGGTTAATATGCGCAACCTAGTAACATAACAACAATATATCTAATTAGAACTCAATGGAATCAAAGGGCAAGTAAAATCAATCTAAGTTAGATGGTGTTGCCCCAGAAGTACACAAAAAAATCTGGAAAAAGTAATGCCTTAAAAATTAGATTTAAAGTCCAATTTTTAAAACAAGGGGAAAAACAAAAAGAAGTAAAAGAAAAAGAAAAACATACCCGTCCAAGATGCTGCAGAATTAAATTCTCATCCAATGACACCTCAAGAATTTTTAAGGCCTCCATTACAGCAATCTCCCTACCAGAGATGGCATCCATATTGTCATCATGCAAGTCATTCTCTACAGCAGGGTCTTTCCACAGGCCAGAAGAATAATTTCTAGCCAAGACACGCCAAATGGCTATCAGCTACGGCCTTTGAGCTCATCCCTTTACTTGCATACAGGAAGGCAAGTGTTTGTAGATACCCAAAGTTGTCTAACAAAGTTTCTAACTCCTCCTGCACCATCCATGTGAGGTGTACGGTCATCCTTCAAGCAAGCTCCTGAGAACGAACTGTCTGATTTCAACGCATTGGAATACTAAAATTCCACATTTTACCAACATTTACAAAAAGTGCATTGGACCTTGAGACCTACAAACTACTTTGATCTTGACTCTACTACCATTTTCCCATTTTTATAATATAAATAAGAAATAAAAGATCTAGTTTTTAAAAGATGTCAAGAATGATTGAACAAGCTATCCACAAATTTGAATATTATTTAGGATTAAAATATCCCAAAAATAGACATTTAAATGACACTCCGAGAAGGTCTGCAAAAGAACAAAAAGGCAAAGCTAGACAAAAATCCAAACCCATGACACCACTGACTAACCATACAACTAATTAAGTATACAATTTATTTTGAATCCCAACAAAGTTGAACAAATCCAGCTGTCCTTGATATCACAGAACCATCAATATATGAAATACTTTTCTACATAGTGCAATCAAGCAGTTATCCTGCCAAACTGAGTCCTAAGACTTAGACTTAAGAACAGAATTCAGTAACCTTTGACTAAACCCCTATATTATTGTTCTTCTTTTTCAACTTTTTCCTATTAACAAAAGAGAGAAACAAAATCCAAACAGAGAACTAAAAAGAAAAGATTAGTTTTCTCACCATAAAAGCCATCAATTCAGATTGCAACCTGTTCAATCAATTAAAAAACCAAAATCAGTTAAAAAAAAACAAAAAAAAAAAAAGAGAGAGAGAGAGAGAGAGATAGACCAACGAAAACACAAATTCTTGAACAACCTATATGAAACAAAGTAAGAATCGAAAAACAAACCTTTTCAGCATAGATTGAGATAACGGACTGCTTGGAACCAGCAGTAGCGGTCACCGGGGTGTTTCCTTCATACCCATTAACCCAAGAATTCGTAAAAACTCGGATGACCACAAACAGAGAGAGAGAGTCTGAGAGAGAGAATGGACTATTGCAAAAACCCAGATGACAACAAAGAGTGAGAGAGTCTGATAGAGAGAGAATGGACTATCGCAAAAACCCAGATGAGGGAGCCGGGGCTTCTCTTCAACAGAGAGAGAGAGAGAGAATGGACTTGTCGTGTTCTCTTCTTCAAAGACAGAGAGAGGGAGCATGTGTGGAAGACGACGACGAGGAGTACCTTTAATGGAGGAGCATTGATCGACGATTGTCTTGGAGGAGAGAAGATGTCCGGCAGATTAAGCTTTCTGTCAGCCATCACCGAAATTCGCAGAAATTGATAGGACTAGATCAGATTGATAGAGAAAGCAAACAAGAAAACGAAAGTGAGAGAGAGAGAGAGAGAGAGAGAGAGAGAGGAGAGAAAGAGTGATTTTTCTTTTTCTTTTTCCTTTCAATTTTTTGTTACAATTTTAAAAGAGAGCTTGCCCGAAAATATACAACTACATATACTGCAACGGGGTTTCGATTTTATTTATCCATTATTTGATTTTTAAATCGAAACACCAAAAAATGCTTGAAAAGTGTTTTTTTTTTTTTTGTTTTTTTTATTTCTATCTTTTGAGAGGATTTTTGAATTTATTTGATTTTTCATATGTGTTACTTTTTATTAGAAGTTTGGTGGGAAGTATAAAAAATGAGGACATTATTTAAATTAAATTTAAAATATATGTTAGTTTAATGTGAATTTGAAGGTTAATCTTATTAATGAGTTGTGGAAAAAAAAAAAAGGAAAAAGAAAAGAGTAGAAAGCTCAATTTTTGAAAAAGATCATATAAAAGGTCTCACGGATGCATATATGTATATTGATGTAATTACCACTCGCTTAGGTTATTGAAGTAGTCATTACAAACAAAAGTAAAATCGAACTGGAGTTAAGTGTTTATTAAAGAAAAAGAGCAAGTTGATGGGCTATTTACTAATTATTAATCTAGTTACAATCTCAAGTGACGATGTAGAATAAATATTCATCATCAGCGAAAATGGTTCAACACAAATAAACATCGATCATCAATCATCAACAAACAAAAATCACTTACATCTTCATCCATCATCAACACAAACAAATGGTTTATCAACACAAATAAAAATCCATCATCATCAATCATCAACATAAACAAAAACCATATGTTGTCTTCATTAAAAACCATTGCCATCTTCATCAATCAAATGCACACACAACAAGAGCAAAGAGAGGGAAAAGAGATAGAGGATTACAATCTCAAGTGACGATGTAGAATAAACATTCATCATCAACGAAAATGGTTCAACACAAATAAACATCGATCATTAATCATCAACAAACAAAAATCACTTCCATCTTCATCCATCATCAATACAAACAAATGGTTTATCAACACAAATAAAAATCCATCATCATCAATCATCAACATAAACAAAAACCATATGTTGTCTTCATTAAAAACCATTGCCATCTTCATCAATCAAATGCACACACAACAAGAGCAAAAAGAGGGAAAAGAGATAGAGGACACCAGATCGTCAATGATACTAGATCCTTACCGATTTGGCTACTTAACCAAATCTGTTCCAACCAGGTTTTTGTGAATTCTTAGGTTAATGGGTATGAAGGAAACACCCCAGTGGCCGCCACTGCTAGTTCCAAGCAGTTCGTTAAGATTGTTGATTATTAATCTATGCTTAAAAGGTTTGTTTTTCGATTCTTACTTTTTTTCATATAGGTTGTTCAAAAATTTGTGTTTTCTTTGGTCTCTCTCTCTCTCTCTCTCTCTCTCTCTCTCTCTAAATGATTTTGGTTTTTTAATTGATTGAACAGGTTGCAATCTAAATAGATGGCTTTTATGGTGAGAAAACTAATCTTTTCTTTTTAGTTCTCTGTTTGGATTTTGTTTCTCATGTGGGTTTTCTAAGTTCTGTTTGGATGATTAAAAAGTTAAGAGCATAAGAGGATTTTTTTTTTTTTTAATTAATTTTTTGTCAGGGATTATTGTTATACAAATGGTGATGATGTTTTGATTTGATATGATAGATGAGTGGGGATTCTAGGATATTTGCATTATGCTTTCAATGTTTTTGTTTTATTTTCCTTAATTATAAATAATAAATAATTTACTTGAAAGCCAGTTAAGTTAGGATATAGAAATTATGATTATTTGGGACTTTGTGAATGACTTGAAAATAATTTTTTTGTGCATAATACCTTTGGGTCATGTACATTTTTTTCCTTGATCAGATTCTTTTTATTTGAACTTATTTGTTGTGTGAAATTTTACTTTTTAAGGCCTATGCTTACTTTTAAAATTTTGGGAAGTTGCATGCTTAATTTTGTTAAAGACTTACATATAAAAGTCATCTTATGATGAAACAATGCTATACTGACATGTTGAAGTGGATGGTTGTCCACATGTCATATGTATAAGTTGGTGACTAAAGGTCATGTTCAATATTGTTATACTGATTATATTGTACTTCACCTTGCAGAAAAAACATAATGACAGCTGCTACATTTTCTGTCGATGGTTCTATTCTTGCAGTTGCAGCAAAAACTGTGATAACATTATGGGATCTGGACAAGAATTTTGAAAACGAGGACACATTTGTATGTTTTCTTGCCACTTGTCTTATGTCCTTCAATTTAAGAGTACATAGTGCACCGATGCTTTGCAAAACTATGAAAGAAAGGCGATGTCTATGATTAGGCTCTTTTAATTGTCCCTTTTATTTTGTAATATTGTTGGTGTTGTTTTCACTATTGTTATACTTGTATTTGGTTGCTGGCGATCATAAATTAGCAGCTTGGTTCCGACATCTATCTCGGGTTCTTTTACTGAACTATGCAGTGGAGATTGAAAGCATTTTTTTGCTTTACAGACAATAATTAAGTTGTAATACCAAATAAAGATAAAGAAATAAATATTTTAGAATGTTAGCTCAATAAAGAAGGGAAAAACTAGTTTATGGATATTGACTTAACGTGTTAGAACTTAGTTTTATGCATCTTTAGTTAACACACGTGGCTTTATACTGTGGCATCTGCATTCATAAAGCATTGCTCTCTCTCTTTCTCTCTCTCATTTTATGATTTATATTTGTTTTGTTTAATTTCTTACAGCCAATTGTGACACTGTCATTTGTTTGAAAATCAGAGTATCTTGTGATTGCATCTAGGGGGTTCAAAACCACAGCTTGGACTATGTCAAAGTTGTCTAGTCGTGGTGATATATGCTTTGTATAGTAGATACAACTTCTCATCATTAAGCTAACGATGTGTTTTTCTTGTCATGCACAATAGATTTATATAGATGATTGTGAGTTATGGTCTCACACCTGTATTTTAAGGACTTCTAAGAATACTCAAATACTTGCCAAAGGTAGTTGAGATTGACTGGAATATAAAATTTACAACTTTTAGAAATTGGATCAGGACGAAGAAGAAAAAAAAAAGGGAAGCAGTGGGGTGAAAGTTAAACTCTTTCCATTCCTTTAATTATGTTTTATTATGCTTCGTTACTTAATCATTTTTCTTCAAATATCCACTTTCTTGTTCTCTCGTTTGGCAGTCCACGTTGGTGTTGTCTTGAGAATTTAGTGAATGTGTACCAGAATTGTCCAGAATCATGTTATTTATATGTGCAACCAAATTCTCATTTGCATGAATAGAAATTTATTCTTCTTCTTGTGACTGTTAAGCCTCCAAAATCTTTCTCTTTGGTTTCCAATCTTGTGGGGGCATGCTGGCATATTGACTATTTTAATTAGTGATGCTAAAATTTTCCTAGTGTCGATGTATCAAGGCATGGGTTCATATTACTTTATCAAACCTTGCATTTTAAGTTTTATTTTTAAGTATTCTTTGAGAAGAAAAGTTATTTCAGTATCTGAACTGTTTATAATTCAACTTAACTGTATATCATTATTGCCAGTAATGATTTGTCATTGTGCAGTTTTATTGAAATTGCTAATAGTTAAACACTAGCATCGTGTGAAAATTTTTGGGAAGCTTTGATTATTATTGAAATCATATGTATTTTGACTGAATGTGTTTTTCTTCTTTTCATTCAATAAAAAACATTACATTATATACTTGGAGAACTAAATATAAAAGGAAAAAACCTACAAAATATTCTAAGAAAACACAATCAAATCTCCTAAAATTAGGAGACAAATAATTGACAATTAGGAAAGAAAAAAAATAGAAGGTTGACTTTAGATTCCTTCAAATTTGGAAGTCTTATTCAACTTTCCAACACTCCCCCTTAAGCTGGTGAATGTATATCAATCATTCCCAGCTTGTATACATTTAACTCGAAATCAAACTTAAGCAGTGCCTTGGTTAGAATATCTGCTTCTTGTAGTCTAGTTGCAACGTAGATTAACTTGATTTTTTCGCTCTCTATCTCAAATTTGATGAAATTCCGATCAATTCGAACATGTTTCATTCGGTCATGTTGTATAGGATTGTGCACAATAGTAATTACTGACTTACTATCACTGTACAGTTTCATGGGACTGTGTATAGATATATTTAAATCTTCTAGAAGACGTTCTAGTCAAATCAATTCACAAATCCCTTGGGCAATTGCTCTATACTCTGCTTCAGCACTACTCCTTGCCACCACTGTCTGCTTTTTGCTCCTCTAGGTAATGACATTTCCCCACAGCTTTGTGCAATAACTGGTGGTGGATTTTGCATCCTCAACTGAACCAGCCCAATCTGCGTCTGCAAAACCTTCAATTTCTCGATTATCGTTCTTCCGAAACATTAAACCTTTGCCAGGAGTCCCCTTTAAATATCTAAAAATCTTATTCACAGCATCTTGATGTCTCTTGGTTGAAGTATGCATGAACTGACTAACTACGCTAACACTATAGGCAATGTCCGGCCTAGTGAGTGATAGGTATATTAGTTTTCCCACAAGGCGTTGATACGCTTCTCTATTTACCGGAGGATCATCTTCAGAAATCTTATGTTTCCAATTTTTCTCTAATGGAGTACTCGTCGGTCGACAACCAAGTTTTTCAGTTTCCTTCAACAAATCCAAGATGTACTTTCTTTGAGAAATGAAAATGTCAGTTTTACTTCTAGCTATTTCCATTCCAAGAAAATACTAAAGCTTTTCGAGATCTTTAACCTTGAATTCTGATTGCAATAGACGCTTGAGATTGGCTGTCTCATAGATATCATCCCTTGTAATTACCATATCGTCAACATATACAATCAAGATTGATTTTCTTTTTCCATCTTTGGATTGTTTAACAAACAAGGTATGATCAGCTTGCCCTTGCTTGTAACCGAATTGCTTCATAGCTGTGCTGAATCGAGTAAACCAAGCTCTAGGAGACTGTTTCAATCCATATAGGGACTTTTTCAACTTGCACACATATCTTGGCTTTTCTTTATCCTCAAAACCAGGAGACATCCTCATGTAGACTTCTTCTTCAAGGATACCATTCAAAAAGGCATTGGATACATCCATTCGATGTAACTCCCAATCAAGATTAGCTATCATAGATAAGAGAACTCGTATAGAATTCAACTTTGCAACTGGTGCAAAGGTTTCTTCATAGTCAATGCCATAAGTTTGTGTGCATCCTTGAGCGACTAACCTGGCCTTATATCTTTCTATCTTCCCGTTCGAGCCTACTTTCACTGTGAAAATCCATTTACATCCTACTAACATCTTTCCCTCTGGCATGTCAACAATCTCTCATGTGTATTTGTCATTTAGTGCTCTCATTTCTTCCATAACTGCGACTTTTCATCTAGAATCTTTTCGGGCATCATGTATATTTGTAGGAATTTCAACACCATCAAGTTGAGACATAAATGCCTTGTAGTTGTTAGATAACCGACAGTATGAAAGGTGATTTGAAATTGGATGTTAAGTACAAGATCTTACCTTTTTTCTGATAGCAATAGGAACATTCATACAATCAATCATAACTATACCCTTTTGTGGAACTTGTGGTACAGGATCCATGTTTGATTTAGATTCTTGTCTTGCTGAACAACTCTTGGTCTCTTTAAGTAAACACGAAGTTCACTCTGAGGTTGGACCAATTCTCCCCCTTGACTCATATTACCTGCAAACTTGAATGTGTTTTGTGAAGAGGTGATAGGTGATATCGAAAGAAGAGTTAAGGAAATTGGACGAGAGACAGAAGGATCCCAATGATTGTCTTCACTTGGATTCTCCCCCTGAAGAGAATCATGGGAATAAAACGATTGCTGTTCAAGAAAGGTGACATCATATGAAACATAGAATTTTTTTAAGGTGGAATTGTAACATTTATAACCTTTCTGATTTGAAGGATATCCGATGAAGACACATTTGATAGCTTTAAGATATAATTTTCCATGAGTAGGGTTTGTATTATGGACAAAGGTAGTACATCCAAAACATCCGAGGAGGAAGTAGACGAACATGGGGAAATGATTTTTGGAGACAACTGATTGGAGTATGGTAGTTGAGAGTTTTTTATGGAAGTCTATTAATGAGGTAAGATGCAGTTAACACAGATTCACCCCAATAAGAATGTGGCATATGACTAGCGAACATAAGAGACTGAGCAACTTCTAAGAGATGACAATTTTTTCTTTTTGAGACTCCGTTTTGTTGGGGAGTATAAGCACATGAACTTTGATGAAAGATATCATTTTCAATCAGGTAATCTTGTAATACATGTGTAAAATATTCACTTCCATTATCAGTGCAGAGTATTTGAATATTTGATTGAAACACATGTTAATCATTTTATGGAATTGTTGAAACACAGAACTTGCATATGATTTTTCCTTCAAAAGATAAACCCAACAAACACAAGTATGATCATCGATAAAAGTGATGAACCATCTTGTGCCAGTCAGATTTACCACACGAGCTAGACCCCAAATATTACTATGAACAAGATGAAAAAGTTTTGAAGATCTATAGTGATGAATGAGATGATTTTGTCGAGGTTGTTTTGCAAGAATACAAGATTCACAATGAAATGAAGAAACATCTTTATTACTAAATAATTTGGGGCACAACTATTTCAAATAATTAAAATTAGGATGACCCAAACGTCTATGCCGAAGAAGTACTTCAGAATTTGAAAAAACAGATGAAGAAAGAGTTGCAGGTACTTTCGGTTTTGGAGAAGAATTAGTGAGATAATAGGACCATGGGGTTCTTTAGCATTCTCAATCATCTTCCCCGAAGATAGGTCCTGGAAAACACAATAATGAGGGAAGAAAGTTACTGTACAATTATGATCCTTAGTTAATTTACTAACAGAAAGAAGATTATATCGTAGACTAGGAACATGAAGAACCGATTTCAAATAAAGGCCACAACAAATAATATCTCTGATTCCAGCAATCATAGAAGAACTCCTATCAGCCATTGTGACTTTCATGTTATCAACACATTTTTTATACTTTGAAAAAACAGTATATGATCCCGTCATATGATCTGATGTGCTAGTATCAATGATCCACCCATCAAGAACATGTTTTTGAGACAATAAGGATGAAGAGATAATACCTTGTTGTGCAATAGCCGCAGTGGGCACTGATGTAGACTGATCATAGGACTGTTGTGGGTGTAAAAGAGTTCTCAAGATCTCCATTTGTTCAGGGGTAAATGATGGTGTGCTTGCCTTGTCGGTTTCAACAATAGTGTCTGCCATATTCGCTATTGGATTGTGTATCCGTTGGTTGCGTGGTTTCCAATCTGGGGGTTTTCCATGAAGGTACCAGTATTTGTCCTTCGTGTGGTATAGTTTCTTATAGTGCTCACACCATAAACGATTTTCCTTGGTTTCTGATTTTGTGGCGTGAAGCTGTTAGGCCTAGTAACAGTAAGGGCAGAACTCTGTGGTGGATCAGGTGTTGCATTCGATGGAATGTTGAGCATCACTTTCCTTCGACTTTCTTCATGTCGAACTGTAGCGAAGGCTTTGTGTAGGGAGGGAAGTGGCTTGGTGCTGAGGATTCGACCTCGTACTTCATCCAAATCTTTATTTAACCCTTGAAGAAAGTCGAAAATTCTATCATTCTCGAGTAATTGATGGTAGAGAACGCCATCATTAGAGCACTTCCACGGAATTGTATAAAACAAGTCCATCTCTTGCCAAAGTTCGTTCATTTCATTAGAGTATTCTGTGACAGATTTTGTCCCTTGCCTTATGTTGCGAAGATTAGAACGGATTTCGAAACATTGTGATGTGTTTTCAAGATCAGAATACATAGCCTGCACTGCCTTCCATATGTCAAGTGCAGTTTTGTGAAACATATATATACGGCCGATCTTTGGCTTCATAGAATTGATTAATCAGGCTATTATAATGGAATTTTCAACTTCCCAAATCTTGTAGTTGGTGTCAGTACTTTCTGGAGCAGAGATCTTCCCATTGAGGTAACCTATCTTCCCTTTTCCTCTAATTACCAATGTTATAGATTGAAACCACTCACAAAAATTTGAACCATTTAATAGATGTTGAGTAATTTTCAGTGAGTGACTAACTTCTGTCGAGGAGAAAGGAGAAACATGGCTAATGGGTTGGGAAAGAATGCTGGAGGACTCATCTAAACAAACATAATTAGCCAGATTCAATATTAGCTCAAGAGTCTCAAATACTGTATACCTTTTGACTTGTTCTTCAACGAAACGAGGAGGATGAGAACTTTCAACAGCATTGTACCAGTTGAAGCTATCTCCCACCAATGGCCACCCTCTTCTTCCAGGAGGTAATTTATATCTACTTTTTCCTGGATTCTTTTTACCATCAATGAATTTGACAATGAATGTAAAGAACAACAAAGTTGTGATGCTAACGACAAGCCATTGATACATTTCTCTCGTCTTTCTACGCCCAGAATTTTGTTGATGAGACAGTTCAAACCTGCAACATTATACTAGCATGTTCAATGTAAGGATGACAACTGTTCAATTATTATATCTGGATGATGAAGTAAGCAAACAAGCTTCGTGGACCTAGGCTTTGAAGATCTAATAAAGAAAACGGAAGAGTACAATGCTCTCTGGTTTTTGTCTTTTGTGCAATTATGTGTTCAATTATTTTACACCAAGATGAAACACAATTCATCTCTATTCTCCTGTATGCAATTTAAAGTTTCACGCTGTCACGTGTCATTCTTAAGTCTTAAATATTATAGTTGGAGTTATTTCTTATGAACTTAAGCTTTTGATTTTGACTACAACCAATGTGGTATCAGAGTTTGGAGATTCTTATTTTAAATTATTTCTCCTTCATTTCTCTTGAATTCTTATTATACATAATATAACGGTAGGGAATATTTAATATGTATCTGACATCTACCCAAATTACATGTAAGAGAGCATATCACATGTCTTTCTATTTTCGTAATTTGTTCACTTGGTAACTTGAGGAGTAATGGGCGGTTATAATAACATCAACTTCTAAGTGCCTACAGGAGTTTTCTTTTCTTTTCTTTTTTTTTTTAACGAGAAAGATATCTCCTATGATAGAAGTAGATACTACATAAATAATAATGATAAATATCTTCAATGATAGAAGTAGATACTGTGTAAATAATAATTTATCTCATTAAATTTCAATAAATATCTACTTGTGTCTGCTTTAAAAAAACAAGTTGAGAGCTCAAGGTGAGAGTAATTCAAGGGGTATGAGCAATGGTGAATTTAGAAATCTATATGTGGGGGGAGGGGGGAGGGTGGTTACTTTTATGATGACAAAATTACAAATAAATATATGCAATCTGTAACACCCTCTACCCGATTCCCATTCAGATGGAAACCCGAGTCGGAGGATGCTACCTTAATCGGTTTATTTGTTATTAATTTACATATATGCACTACAATTTTTTTTTTTTTTTGAAAATCCGGCAGAGTCTCCTCTGTTTTTCTGAAAAACCCAAAATTATAAAAACCTGTAATTTCAAAAACAAACACTTCTAAAATACATTTATTTTCTCAACTTCCATTTCGGACCTTTCGTCCGACTCCAAAATCACTTCACCACACAAAAATTTAAAAACATAATATTTAATAAAAATCATATCCATCGAAATTAAATACAAATCAAATGGTAAATAAAAATTTTCTTTACAAAACTACTTTACAAACCACAAACCTTTCTTCACCATTAATATACATCCTTATTTATAAAATCTTGTAAATCCATTTTACTTGTACCTGCATTTCTATATATTTTAATATCACTATACAATCCTAAAGTAAAACCATCAAGGATGGAGGGATGTGACTTGAAGAAAGCACGGCAGCTATCTTCTCGTCTATCCTTATCTACAGAGCCCAAAAATTCAACCTACGCGTGGAAAATCCAACGCGCTAAGTATTTCTACTTAGTGGGTGTACACTAAATTTAAATTTCATCAATTTCAAAGATACATGATTTTAAAACATGATTTCACAGTTATCAAATTTTCATAATAAATCATAAAGATATCAATTTACTAGTAAACATATATATGTGAAATACCTAAAAGTCATCTTCCAGATATGACCCTTTTATGGTTTTCTCAGAATACTAAAATAATACGTAACGAATTTACTTTATTTATAAAAACACATATAAGGCACATAAAAGACTTTTCCAAACATATCAACACAATTTCTTCCAATTTCTATAACAAACCTTAACGAAAACACATACTAACAATCACATATATACAACCCATAACAATCGTTTTTCAACATAGTCATACAATTTTCATATATATATATATATATTTCAGATACAAGTAGTAAATCAGTATTTTACAATTTTCGAACTTTTACAGATAAATTTACAAAGAATTCAGATTTTCATTCACTGTACGTATAAACACATTTATTTTCATTTTCAAGCATTTCAGCACAATTTTTCTTTAATAATATTCAGCGCGCTTTGTAAACACTGACACAATACCATGGACTGGAAATCGGGTTTCACGTATCCCCCGGCATCGGACACTCGGTGACTACCCGCCGGAGCACGTTTCACATATCACATAAATTCTGGGACCGGACACTCGGTGCCTCGCAAGGTCCATGAATTTCGTATCAACATATATAAGCAAATCGGTGCAGTACTGCTATAATCACCCTATTGGCATGCCAACTACCAATCCCCACCTACCAATGTTCAGGTTTACTCGGGCTCTTATAATTTCATTTATTATCAAAAATTTCATGTTTTCACAACTTTCATTTCTCAATAAAAATTCTCATTCAGAAAAACTCTGAATACTTTTTCAATCAAAATATATATATCTCTCATTCATTCAAAGCATCATAACACATCATTTCTCATTCAAAAGTGACTCATCAATCTCATCAAAATCGTTGTGCCCTTCTTCCGATATATATTCGGTCAAGACACTAACGTTTTCGTTTCTTTCCGTTTCTTTTTCGTTTTCATTCGAAAGTTATTAAAATCACAATTCAATACCATTTGATAATAAATAATCAAAATAATTTTCACAACTCCTTTTAATTCCACATTCGGTCAATACCTTTTCTTTCACAAAATTTTTCAAATTTTTCATTATTCAATGCCACAAAATTCATCATAATATCACTTGCACATAAATTGCCACAAAATCATTTACACTAAAATTCAAACATAGTCACGAAATCGATTTACTTAAAAATTGAACAAAAACACATACTTTTCTCAAACTTTTCCAATACCCACATCAAACATCAAAATTTCAATTCAATATATAATTACACCCTATTCTAGAAAAACTCATTTTCATGAACCACACCTTAATTTTTCATTTACTTTACATCGAATAACTCAAATCCATCCAAAACTCCTGCCAAATTCATCAAATATAAAATCAACCACCAAAATCCATTCAATATACAATTTGCGCCTCTACTAACCGAATTGAATCTCATACATAACCACTCCATCCTCTCCATTTCTTTCCATCAATTTATTTCAATCAACATAAACTCTAACAACAATTCATCCTTATATCAAAATAATTTCATTTAATCCATTTTTCAAATTTGACCACTTACTAGTAAAAACACAAATAAGCCATTCACTTCTTTTTAATAGATTTTCTTTCCAAAAACCTTCTCAATTTAACCTAAATCATCATCTAACATCATCCAAATATTAAAAATCCATTTAAATACACAACTTTTCC
Source organism: Litchi chinensis (assembly GCA_019925255.1). Lineage (NCBI taxonomy): Eukaryota > Viridiplantae > Streptophyta > Magnoliopsida > Sapindales > Sapindaceae > Litchi > Litchi chinensis. Next base: position 25,679,285 of record CM034470.1, on the reverse strand, counting down.
ATGGTATACACACTAATATATGACCAAATTAATTCATCCTTGTCATTTTGACTCAAAAATCACATCCAATGGCATCAATTCTTTGTTCAACTATCAACAAAAAACTTTAAACTAAAAATTCATTAAATTCCATTAAAATCACAACAAAACCCTAACTCATATCTTACTAAATTCATTGACCCAAAGCTCCTTAATGATTTCTTTCCCTTCCAAGATTGATTTTATGTTATTCTAGCCCAAAACAATCCATAAAATTCATCAAAACTTCATTCAATCAACTATCAAAATTTTCATCAAACTAATTAATGGATTAAGATCACTCACCTTCACTTTTTCTTCAACTTTTCTTGAATGATTCTTGATGGACTAGAGGGGTTATGGAGGTTGAAGCACCTCTCCTTCTTCTTCTCCTTCTTCCTCACGGTGTTTTTTTTTTTTTTTTTTTTCTTTCTTTCTCTGGCCGAATGGCCTGTGTGTTTGTTTTGTTTGTGAGGAGCCGTATATATATATATACACACACACACGGCACCGCCTCATACACAGTCACTTCTCTGATTTTATTTGATTTCAATACTTTAATTTTTATTATTTTTTCTTAATCGGCGCCACACATTCATATAAACATATATATATATATATATATTTATCACTCGGCAGCCATTTGCTGCCCCTTTTTCTTTCTTTTTTTTTTTTTTTATTTATTATTTTATCTTTATTTTTCCTTAAATGGTCCCACCACAATTAATTATATATTATATATATTTATTTTTTTCTTCAATGGGACCCACAATCATTTATTATTATTATTTTATTTCAAAAAAAATCAACTCACCCGTTGATTATATATATATATTTAACACCTGTACATTTTCATTTTAACCCCTATGACCTTTTTCTTTTTAATCCAATTTTCTTAATTTCTTTTAAAAATATCCTCCAATAGGATATTTATCTACAAACTTTTATACTTCTAAAATTAAAATCATACTCAATTAATAACAATAAATTAAATCTCAATTAATCGCTTAGGTCCAATTAGATCGGAGAGTTACAGAAATGTCATTGTACATATATTTTATAATTAAATATAATCATGTCATTTTTTAACATCCCATTCTTCTTTTTTTTTTTTTTTAATCACTTAAAAGTCATAATTTAAATCTTAAAATTTACCACACTATATATATATATATATATATATATATATTTTTATACTCAATTTGACACTTTTCTAAATTTTCGAATTTTTCGAAAATTTTTCCGGATTTCCGATCAGATCCGAAAATCGCTCCGTTTTACCTCAAACAAACTCATTTTTGATCTGTTTCAGTTTCCTTAGAGTTCATTACTTATTCCAAAGTTTTCTGGATTTAGGATCCACTTTTTGATAAATTTACTATTCACACGGATACTATTCCGTTCGAAAATATTGTTCATCCCAAAAATCACTATTTATCCTAAAAATGCTATTCATCTTAATATATTTTTATTTCTCTTAAATAGAGAAAATTCGAGATGTTACACAATCAAACTATATATATTTATTATTAAAATTAGTAATCAAGTTATATTTATAGTCTTTTATCTAATAAATGTATGTGATTTATAACAAAGTAAAACAAAATAAAAATAAAAGATAAAAACAATTATAATTCACATGAGTATTTTTATTTATAAATTTTATCATATAAAATAGTTTATGTAAAAGAACAATAATTCGCACAAAAAATCATGAGTAAATCAATGTCTATTAACATTAAATAACACTATATATTTTATTTTCTAGATCGTCTAAACATGATATAATTTGTAATAAAAACAAATAATTTGAAATGAATATAATAATTTGTGAAGTCAAAATATTTTATATTTGAAGATCAATTTGTAATAATGCGAAAAAGAGAGAGAGAGAGAGAGAGAGAGGCAAAAAAAAACATGTTTTGATGGGGAAATTGATTGAATCGTAATGGGAAAAAAAAATTGAAAAAAAGTAACATGTTTTAATAGAGAAAGAAATTGAATCACGGTGGATAAAATAAAGAAAAACACGCTCTATGCCATAATAATAATTAAAAAAAAAAAACATGCACACATATTTATGAAACAAAGCAATGATTAGGAGTGAATAAAAAAGTAAAAAATTTTAAAAAAAAAAAAAAGGGTTGTAATGTCTCAAAAGGGGAAATTGAACTATGATGGATAAAAGAAAAAAAAACATGGTCTATGTCATAATAATAAAAAAAAAAAAAAACATGCACACACATTTATGAAACAAAGCAATTATTAGAAGTAAAAAATAAAAATAAAATAAAGGCTGTAATGACTCAAAAGGGGATTGAACTATGGTTCTTCCTAAATTAAGGGGTAGACACAACCATCAAAGCTAGCATATGCATATGCCTGATTTTGGAATTCTATTTATATAATATACTGAGTGACTGAAAAAAGGAGGAAAAAACAAAAGATTAAACCTGTGACTTGGGGAGCAAAAGGCGCGCGGACAACCACCAACGCCACTATGTTCATATGTCATGCTGTCAAACTAGATTTATATATTTAAATATCTAATGATTAATATACTAAACTGAATTAATTTTTAAAAAATTTCAAGGGGCACGTGTCCCCCTAATCCAATGGTGGGTCCATCCATGGGCATGAGGGACAATTATGGGATTGTAGGTGGGCGTCCATGGCAGTTATGGAGCCATGCAGACCTTAAAATTAAAAAAGCAGTCAAAAGAAGGAAATGATAGAGACAGTTGGAGAAAGAAGAACCTCGTTTTGAGGGGTTGTTTGCAAGAATCAAAGCCCTGAATATTTGGCATAATTTAGTTCATTGTTAATATTTTAATTGATTAAAGAATGAGTAGAATGATGATGATACAGTTATACATGCCAGCCAGAACCAGCTATGTTTCAACTTGTTTAGCTGACAATAACTTATTACGTTGGAGACCTTATTTGTTTTTGTTAATTCAGGTCAATTCCATTCTTTAAATACATTTGACATTTATTTAAGAATTAAGAATTCTATTAACCATTGGGTGCACTACATCAACAAATTAGGTACCGTTTGTTTCATTACGAATTTAGATGATAAAATAAAGTTTGATTTGTTTTGAAAAAAGTTTTGAACATGAAGAAAAACATAAAAATATATAATTTTTAATTTTTAGTTAACATTTTAAAAAATGTGTTTTTTATTTCTAAAAACACATTTTACAAAATAGTTAATCAAACACTTTTCATCTATTTTTGGTTTTTAAAAATGAAAAACTATTTTGAAAAATGAATCCAAACAACACCAAGGTTTTATTTTTATACATATTTGTAGCTGTACAAAACTATATTAACCAGCTTTCAAGAATTAGTACTGATTCTCTAATGGAACAATCAACACCACTTGCAATTTCATGTGAACATGCTAACAAGTAAAGCTTATCCAAATTAGGCTTCCTTTAGGGGGATGTATTCAATCTAGATTTTGTTGGAGTGTTTATCAATAATAGATTTTGATGGATTTTATAGATTCCATAAATTTCATTAGATTTTGTTAGAATTCTATTTAAAGAGTTTATTGGATTATTTAATGGATTTCATCAAGTTTTGTTAGAGTTCTATTTAGAGTTTGTTAGATTTTTTACATAGATTTAAATAGAATTTGATATATTCAAATGGAATTGTTAATGATTTATCTTTAAACAAAAAATTACTAGATGAGTAGTATATTATAAAACTTTCACTGTTTATATAATTATTTTATTTATATAAAAAATTGTTAATTTCAACAATCTCCAAATTTTTTTTGAAAAAAATAATAATTCTAAATTGACAAATATAATAAGTATGAAATGATGTACATTATGAAAGCCTAAAAAAACTATCCTCTGTAATTGTCATTACCTAATCTGGTTTCAACAAGCACAATTGGGACATATATCTCACTTTTTGAAAGACCTCATCCACTTTGAAAAACAAAAAATATATTAAAAAATAAAATGATAAAAAAGGGCGTTCGTTTAGTTTTTTACATCCTTTTGACTTTAATTAAGATTTGCAGAGTGATAAATTTTACAAGGTAATTATTTTGCAGTTTTGCTTCTCTACGAAATTTGTTTTCTTTTTCCTCTCATTGATTTCTCTAAGCATCTACTCTTATGTTTCTTCTTCTTTTTTTTTTTTTAAATAATTTATAAATTGCATGTAAATGTTTAAATAATTTATAAAGTATCTACTCTTCTAAAACAAAATGTTTGCATGGCTACCTACCAACTGTTTGATGAAATGTTTCAATGGTATTCTTAAAATTTTAAGACATTCGTTCTGTAAACCCCTAGCTCCGACTTCTTAAGTCTCAACATTAGAAATTAAGTTAGAGAGATAAAATATAACTCTCTACGTTTAATTAATTCAATTTCATAGCCTCCAAAATATATTCATTTAGAATACGACGAAATTCGTCATATTAAAAAGTTTAGTAACTTTCTCAATGAAAATCCAAGTTAGGAAATCCAAGATTTTAGTAAAGGATAATCGAATTAAAATTCGATTTAAAAAAAAAGGGAGAGCCAGGATTTATAAAATAAGCTTGACGTTTTAAAATAAATTCTAGCGAGACGAGATTTAAAATCAAACGAGAAACGAATTAAACACGGAAGAACTAAGAAGGGAGTTGTCATGAAAAACTAACAAGACCATAAGTTGAAATGGAAATAAAAAGAAGATGGGGCTTGAATGTAATTACAAGAAGTAGCCTTATTATATAAAGGACACTTGGGCTGAAATTATTTCAGCAATTACACAGCCCATTCAGTCATCCACCGAGAAAGCAAGAGAAGACGCGAGAAGACTCGTGAAGCTGCTGGAACTGAAACCAGAAACAACAGTCGTGCATCACCCAAGGCAGAACAGATTTCGTGAAAGGAGAAAAGAGCCAGCAATTGTAGTTGTGAGGCCATAACAGAAGTGCTCGACAGAAACAAAGAAGCTGCTGGAATCGTGAGGCCGAACTGCAGGTGGTCGCGCGGAAAGAAGCTGCTGGCGTGTGTTGTTGCTTGCTGTCCAAACGAGAGAGGAAGGGAAGAAGAAGGAATAGCAGCAGTTGCTAGTCGTGGAAGGAACAGAAGGGCAGACCAGGCGCGAGCAGAAACAGAACCGAAGCAGATTCGCGCGAGTCAAGAACGACTGCAGGGGCTGGTCGTCCAGGAAGGAAAAGAAAAGGAATGACCTCCAGGCAGCTTCCACACTCTAACACCCTTCCCTTTAGGCATCTTACAAGTCATTCAAACCCTCCAAACAAGCATCAAGTAAGAGCACAACCTATTTCCCTTTCAATTCTGCAGAAAGTGTGACAGCTCTTGTGGTTGTTGTTGTTGTTGTTGATTTAGTTGATAGATTGCTTTTAAATCTTGCTAGAACCTCATGTGAGTGTTATGGACTCATGAGAGATGATTGTTGTGTGTAATTGATGCCTTAAAATGATGTATAAGGGCTGTTATACCCACCCTCAAAAATAGAACCGAAAATGGTGGTTATTGCACACCAAGTGATTGAGAAAAGTCTTGAGTGAATTTTGAGCACTCTAATGACCAAGTGAGATTTAAGTATGTATTAGAAACTTGTAGGGCAGTAGTTAGAACTTAAAATTTGATGGTTTTGAAACCAATTTAAAGCCTCAAAGAGGTTAGAAAAATTTAGAGAAGTGTTTAGAGATTTCAAAGGCATTGTTGTAGCCAAAATAGTGGATTTCCGAACTCAAATTTGAGCTAGAAGAGACCTGACCATATTTGGCTTATTTGGGGGTGTTCTACACCTCAAATGATGTCTAGGAACTATAGAAAACCATAGGTTTTGGAACGGATCGAATCCGATAAAAATTGTGCAAGTTATGCACAATATAGTGCCGTTAGAACTCTGAGAAGTGAAACGGTTAGCCTAATGCAATTTTTATGACACGAAGTGAGTTTAGTGAGTCATTATAAGTTAAATGAAGTTTAGTTATGGAATAAAATCTAGCGTCGCTAACCCGAAACCAAGAGTTTGCAAAACGGGCACTTAATTGCGTCCGAAAGTGTCCAAAACGGACGTTTTCCTTAGATTTGACATAGCAAACGATGGAGTTTCTCGACGAAACTTTACGGGCGACTTAGTTATGTGATAAGGAGACGCTAGAAAAAGGAACGGAGGTGAAACCATGGCTGGTTTCAATTCTGTTTTTCGTGGTCAACCGTATAATTAAAAAAATTGACTTTTTGTTTTAAGCTTTTGGAGACCAAACGAAACATATGGGGATGATCCTAGGGGTCTAGAAGTAAAACTTTTACAAAGAAATCGGGATTTGAGAGTCTCGGTTGAATTAGAATCGAGTTAAACGTTATATAGAGAAAATTGGGCATAGTTGGGAATTCTAGTGTATAGTTGAGAAATTGAGGTTTTTGTTAATAGTAATAAAGAGAACTTGTTGTGTAGGTGACGAGCGCATGAGCGGCGTCCAGGAGCCTCGTCGAGACGCTTGACGCGGCCTTGAGGTAAGTGGTTCACCACTTAATAGCTTTTAAATTGATATGCAAATTCTTGATGATGTTAAATGACTATAGTAGCTATATAATAAAGGAAAGAAAAAATAATATATAATGATATAGTTAAAAGTCAAGCGTATGGATTCCTATGTAATCCATATATTTATAGAAAATGATTATGAGTTGTATGTAGAGAAAATGAACTAAGAAAGCTTTCAAGATTTTCAAACTAAAGTCATTTGTGCTTTTGCACTTAAAGAAATTGATTATGAAAACTCATGTGTATACCTTAAAAGCTATGAGATTTAGCGTTACGTGACGACGCAGAGAATTCCGTCCGTAATCGCTCAGTTTATAGAAAAGTATAGCGCTACGTTGCGATGCAGACAATTCCGCACGTAGTTAGTTAGTTGACAGTTAGCGCTACAACGCGATGCAGTAAATTCCGCTCGTAGTCGTCTAGAGATTCAGCACTACATTTGCGATGCAGAGAATTCCGCATTGTAGTTGTTCAGTGAATAATTTAGCGCCCTACGTACGATGCAGTAAATTCCGTAACGTAGTGGTTGAGATGCATTAGTAAGCTTCACGTTGGCGTTAGCTAAAATCGCCCGTGATGGTTAGAACGAGTCAAGGATACACATGGAAGAATTTAAAGAAATTGTAAAACTTGAGTTAATAACGAATTATTATGTTAGTGTATGTGATATTGTATATCCTTGTTGCACTAACCCCTTGTTTATTTTGTAGCTTATTGAGTTTTGTTGCGTGCCGCCGTCGGACGAGATCGCGATCTTTTGATTGTATATATATTCATAGGTGGGCGATCGCGCAAAACGCTTAGAAACATTTTGTATATGTATATTTTGATCGTGAATGATGTTGAAATTGTAAAATATAAATATATTCATGCATACTACATATATATATGATTCATGTATGTATACTTGGCATTAAAGTTGTTGTTTATGCTTATGGAAATGTGATGGATATTGTATGGTTGTGGATATAGAAGTTGGGAGGTTTTCAGAAATAGTCGAAGTGTATTTTCATGACAGGTGAAATTTTTGGTTTATCAAAAATGCAGTCGTTATGCTGCCGAAATTTTTATAAAATAAATTTGAAATAGAATCAAACAAAAGGTTTATCCCTCCCAACCAGTAACAGATAAAATCAAATCACTAAGTTTTAACGAGTAAACCGGATACAGAAAGATAGGGTTCGCTTCCCGGATGTCTTCGATCCGACGAGTCGGTTTCGAGGAATCCGTTGAAGTGCCCGGCAGGATTCTCCAGACGAGAGCTTAGATAAGGTTTGGGAAGGGTCCTGTCACGTTCCCACCTTAACATTTTTATATTTGATCAATGCAAGTTGTTCAAATTTTTTTTCTCTGCATTTCTCTGCTTACATTTTCTTTAAACTATCACTTGGTAATTACATATTTGTTATTTTCAATTAAAAAAAATAGTTAACAAAACATATGATAATCATCCACCATAAATTATTAAAGACCTTAAACGAAATACATAACAATTAATTTTGACATAAAAAGCATAAAATCAAAAAATAAAATTATAAAATTCAATCTCATGATCTCCCTTAAACAAAACATATAACAATCAATTAAACTGAATGAATCAACTATCAGTATTAAAATATATATAATTGAAAATCGAAATCCAAAATATATATGAAATTGGGTGAATCAGGAAATTTGTGAAGTGGATTTAAAAGCCAAAATCGAAAATACAACAATTAAATATGGAAGAGAAAAATACAAAACATACTTTCAATTCACCACCACCAAAAGAGTATTGTGTGAGCTAGAGGAAAAAAAATGTATGAAAAATCAAGCAAATCTTTGGAGTGAGGGCAAGATTTCATATGAGTTTTCTTATTTATATTTAGGGTTTAAAAATCCATCACAATCATTTAAAATCCAATTCCGATAAATTTATTGATTTTTTGAATACATCTAGACTTATTTGAATTCTTAAAAGTCTAAATTGAATACACCTAGATTTTAATGGAATTCTAAAAAATCTAGATTGAATACACCCAAATTTTAATGGAATTCTAAAAAGTCTAAATTGAATACACCCAGATTTTTAAAATCTTCTGAATTCCTATAAATTCCTAAGTTGAATACACCCTCCTTAGTTTTTTTCCAATTTAATGAAAACCAATTTTTTACAAAGAGGTTTTTGACAAATTATAGAACTCGATCTTATTTATGTTAATTGTTAAACCTCAAAGGATTTTTAATTAATCTACCAATTTTATGATGCTATATAATTATGAAATAATTAGCAAATGACTTATGGATGTCGATGGATATATAAAAGAAACTAACTGATCCGATCTGTACCGAACAAAATTAAATTGCATGTTTAGTTTGGTTTTTATTGCCTAATCTATTGAATTGAATTGAGGATTGCCCACCTATTAAGCACTATTTATACAATGTTGTTAAGTTAAACATCCTGGTTTTTTTTTTTTTTTTTTTTTTCTGATGCATCAAGAAAATATAAATTAGTTTGGTATAGAGCAAGCATCAAGTTAAGGGCATGGAAGAAAATATAAATTGGTTGTGTATACTCCAAGGGAAGCATTAATTATTTTATCTTACAAGTTGTTTACGAGGCATGTGAAACTTGCAAAACTTGCTCCGGTTGGGCTGCTGCATATTGACCATTTCGGCCACTTTTTTCTTATATATACTAGTAATACTTTTTTTTTTTTTGGGTAAATGTTACAAGTATACCTTGACATTGGTCTAATTGTATTTATATACATTTACAAAATTAACATAAACTACCCATTCTGTTAGCAAGCTTCTGGTAGGAGTTAATTGCTAAAGAATAAAAATATCCTCTTGCCCCTTAATTATGTATTATTTTTATTTATTTCCTGTTTAATTTTTTTTAACCAAAAAAAATAAATCCACAATGGATTTCTTTTGAAAAAATAAAGTAATAAAAAAGCAAAAAAACCATCTAAAAGAAGAAGAAATCAATAAAAAGTTATAACGTTTAGAGGAAAAATAGATTTGATGAGGAGGAGGAGGAGGAGGAGGAGGAGGAGAAGCAGAAGAAGAAGAAGAAGAAGAAGAAGAAGAAGAAGAAGAAAAGTATGGAAAAAACAGATCTTGGAAAAAATCATCTCCTACAAAAATAGAGATCCAAGAGCTCCATCAGTGATGGAGTTATCGCTCCATCACACTCACTATGATTGAGCCATCGCTCCGTTGGGTGGAGCGTCATTTTGCTGATATGAAGCTGACAGTTCTATTAGAGTAAATCAATTGCTCCACATTTTTCAAGGATAGAGCAGATTTCATCCATCCATTTTTTTTTTATCTTTCATTTTTTTTTTTCAACTCTATTAATTTTTACTCTTTTTAGTTTTATTTTTTCGCTTTTGTTAAATTATTGGTATTAATTGGAGGAATGTGCTTTATATTTTGACTTTCGATTGAAAAAGAGTTATGAAAAAGAAGAAGAAGAAGAGTTGTTGAGAAAGAGATGGAGGAGAACATTTGAGTTTTGGATACTAGTTTAAGAACATCTACATTCTAGTTGAAGAAGAAGATTTGTGTTATTTGATTTTTTATTTTTTATTCTTAAATAACATGGAAACTATTAGATTACTATATAACAATAAAAGGCTATCATCCAATTGTAATGATAAAAAAATGCCAATGATAAGCCCAAGAACCCGTTAAAGTCCAAGATGATTAAAGCCAAGAGAAAGCCACACCAAGCCCAAACCCAAGAAAATTGGATAACAGACTTCGGCCTGACTGTCTGACCTTACTTATATTATATTATGAGTAGATTAAGATTTAGAATAGGTAAAATAATTTGTTCACAACTGATTATGCTTTAATTTCGTTTCTCTATAATTAATACAACATTAGCACTACAAAACTTTTTATGGACATTCTAGAATATAACTAGTGTATCCACGTATTAATTAAATATATATATTTTTTAATAATAACTATGAGAATTAATTTAATATTTAGAGATTGCTATGACTTAAATTCACAACCTCTAAATATGAGGAACACATAGTTGAGGTAATCTTATAATGTGTTTTATATAATTATGTTACATATACTATACCACCACCTAATATGGTTTGATGGTAAAAAATCCTCAATTATTTTGACAATGACTCAAATTCAAGTCGTTACAATTTACTACTATTCTAAAATATGCATAAGTAAAATAAAAAAATAAACTAAAACAAGGAGTAATGAGAAAGACCTGGCAGTAGCTCCAAACCTAACCATAAAAAATTAATCAATCAAACAACCAATAATTATTTAATGTAAGTATATTTTCAAAACACAGATTTTCAATAAAACAAATGTAAACAAATAAAATACAAAAATTGTTATAATTAAAGTCATATCTAAACTAAGAAATCTATTATTAAAATAGGTGTATTTCAAACTAAAACTATTTGTGAAACATAAAAACCAATAATGATCAATTACAGTATATATATACTGCAATTGCAGTATGTATATATATACACACTGCAGTTGCAGTGACACTGCAATTGTAGTGTGTGTATATATATACTATAATTCTGTAATTGTAGTGTGTATATATATACTGCAATTGCAATGTGTGCATATGTGTATATATATACACTGCAATTATAGTGTGTATACTATGTGTATATATATATACACTACAATTACAGTGTGTATATATATATGCACGCTGCAATTGCAATGTATAGACAATGCAATTGTAGTGTATATATATACACACTACAATTGCAGTGTGTATAGTCGTGTGTATATATAATAATGAACCATAATAATAAATCTAATTAAAACCAATTATAGTGTATATATATATATATATATATATATATATCAATGAACCACAATAATAAAACCAATTAAAACCAACTGTAGTATATATATGGTCAATGAACCACAATAACAAAACCAATTACAAATTACAGTGTATATATATGTATCTCAATAAACCAATAACAAAACCAATTGCAGTGTATATATATATATATATATATATTACAAATATAACATATAATATTCATGACAATAAGATAAAAAAAAATTGCAGTATCAGTTAAAACCAATTGAAAAAAAAATACAAAATATAGAAAACTTACTGGTTAGAGAAGAGTTCTCAGAAGTTTTTATGAAATAAAAAATGAATGAAAATGGAGGTTATATATTTATATTTATAAAAAAAAGTGTAATAGGGTTATAAGAGTATAAAAAAATTAACAAAATAAAATATGGGTGTATTAAACATTTTAATCTTTTAAAAAATGTTAAAAAAGATCTACTTAGAGAAGCTCAAAATTTGAGCTTCTTACAGTAGACCTTTTTAAGATTTTTTAATTTCCCAAAAGCTCTACTAGAATGTCAATCAAATGACGCAAAAAAAAATCAAGTAGATCTTTTAGCATTAAAAAAATACTTTTGATCAATAGATAAACTGTACCAAACGTACATTTAGAATAGGTAAAATAATGTGTTCACAATTGATTATACTTTAATTTCATTTCTCTATAATTAATACAACATTAGCACTACAAAACTTTTTATGGACATTCTAGGATATAACCTATTTAGTATTGTTATATGTATTTTTCGAACTCAATAAAGAGGCTGGTAAAAGCCCAACTTAGGTCTATTTAAGGCCCAATAAGGTCAATCCAGTCAAAACCCATCAGATGAGGCATAGTATTGATTCTAAGCCCAGCAAGCTCTTCAGCTCGCTCAAAGAGATTCTCCAACTGGCATTAACAGACCCATAAGCACAGCCAGATCGCAGCTCGCCTCACGCATAGTTCGTCTCTTAGCGAGCTCGAACTCGAGACCACCATAGTAAGCAGCTCGTCCAAGGGCGTAATAAATGCAATATCTTCCAAAAACAAGTAATTACCAAGTTTAACCATGATTCTCTCTCCGAATATGGCAGTTACCCAATCAAACCGTGATTTTCTCATCAGATATGGAGATCTATTCAAAATCAAATCAACTTTATCTCGAGATAATTGTAGTAATTTCTTGATATTATCCAAACATATTAGGAAGTGTAATTAATCCACAATTCTTTTCCTTATTTTTTCAATTATTTAGGGAATGTAATTAATTCAGGATTCTTTTCCTGATTTGCTACAACTAGAATTGTAACACCTCTTTCCCTATAAATAGAGATTAAAATCATTGTAACATCATCAGAGAATAATCAATAACATACTGTCACTCTGCAGAATTTAAGAGACAGACAGTTGTGGACGTAGGCCTATTATTGCCAAACCACGTAAAATATTTGTGTTCCTTGTTTGATTCCCAGTTCTTGTCTTTGTTCTTTCTTGATATTTGTGCTTTCTCACATTGATTGCAGGTATTGGGCATTGATTACTCGTCGACTGAAATCCAATGTCGACAAGTGTATCCATGTATTAATTAAGTACTTTTTTTTTTTTTTCATAATAACTATGTTAGAGAGTACTATGACTCAAATTCAAAACCTCTAAATGTGAGGAAATAATCTTATATTGTGTTTTATATAATTATGTTACATATACTATACCTCCACCTAATGTGGTTTGATGGTAAAAAATCCTCAATTCTTTTGACAATGACTCAAGTTCGAGTCATTACAATTTACTACTATTCTAAAATATGCATAAGTAAAATAAAAAATAAACTAAAATGAGGAGTACTGAGAAAAACCTCGGAGCAGCTCCAAACCTATATGGAATGGTGAAGTGCAATGTAGAAATGATAAGGCTAGATGGAAAAAAAACAAAGACAAATTAGAGGCATTGGTTAGAAATAAGAACAAATAACCAATCAAAGGGGAATTTTTTCATGCTAATCTTAAAGTCTCAATAAACTACAACTTGACCCAAATAATTTATTGTTTCATCATTTACCCCTTTGGTACCAAGGAGATCTAAGAAATTTCAGATGATTTTAAGGGAAGCATTTGCCAAATTTTCAAAAACATTTTTAAAAAATTTCAAAATTATGCAAATATACTGTTTTAAGATATCTTAAGCTAGATCAATGAAATTTACCCTTACCAAGTACGTTGACACATTAACACTAACCATACAGAAAGAACTAATGTCTCTAGCTTCGGCTTTTGTATAAGACCAAATAACAAAACTATCAACTCCATCGACTATCATTTAAGACTGCAATTAACCATCACCTTCATATATAATTTAAATAACTTAGACAATAATAATAGTAGTTTTAAAAAAAAATCATATATGATGTCGAAAAGAAAATTATCAAACCATTTCAGTAGAAGGTGTAGCTAAGCAAAAGAAGAGTCCACTAGCAAGAAATGCTTCTTTTGTTAAAGGCGAACGAATTCTGTCACAAGCTAAAGAGCATATAACGTAAAGCCCAAACAATATCACATTCAACCAAGTAGATGAACTGATGGCTAGAGCTGCACCCAAAATTCCTAAGTCATATTTATAAACAAGGGTCCAACACACAGGAATATGGAAACATAGAACAAGAAAGGAGCTAAAAAGCATTTCAAGTGTCAAGCTCTACATCTGCAGATATCTAGTTATTGGTTTGAGGATTGCACTAGCAAATAATGTAGAATGAGGTAGATTGAGTATTTGCGAACTTGATGTAAGATGATGGGTCTTGGCCAATTAGAGTCAATAATTTGTCCATGAAAATTCATAGAATGGAGATCGGAGGACAAGCAAGAATGAGAGAGATGATGGCACTATGAGTATGGAGTCCAAGCCTTCTATATCGTCGTAATTATAATTAATTTGTGACCAATTTCACTTTTTTTTTTTTTTGGTTATTATCAATTTAAATTTTATTTAGAATTTAAAGAAGAAGACACCTTTCAAACTTACAACGGTAATTATATGATTGTAACATCAAGTTTAGAATTAATGATAAATCTTGACAACCATCTAATTATTGTCTTAGCTAGGCTTAAGCTCTCTTTGTGTCGATGTGATGAGTAATTATATTTTTAAACAAACAATGTGATGCCAACAAGTTATAGCACAATTTTTAAGAGGATTTCTAATTTTATATAATCGATCACCCACTCATATTTGATAATCAACTACATGTGGTTTCTTTTGTTTTGATGAGCAAATTTCATATATATATATATATATATATATGCCTAAAAACTAAATCTAGATATACTAATTAATCGCTAAATTAATGGTCAAAATCCGAATCCCTTAGTTATATTAAATTATTAATAAGCAAGTGGACAGACAAGTAGAGACATCTATTAGACCACATTAACCTCTAACAAAAGATGCACCGTATGCATACCGCACATACTACCAAAAGTTTCATAGATGACAATCATCCTCTTCTTCTCCAAATTTTATTTGATTTTTTATTTGGTGATAATTGATTGCTATCTTTTGGTTGGTGATAATTGATTGATAGCAGAAGTATGAATAAAAAGAAAATAATCAATTCACAACCACCTATCACTAATACTACAAGATGAGATATAGCTACAGGACAAGATTTTATTCATTACATGGGTGATTATGTAAGCAACGTATTTACTTTAATTATTTTATTTATTTTTAAAATTTTTTAACTTTCAACTTTTATGGACAATTAAATCAGAATTTAATAATTAATAATCATCTTTGTGTTATTCTCAAATAATAATCATCATTTTATATTTATAAAGAACATTTATTAAAGCAGTTACCATTACAAATATATTACAAATTGTTTATTGTTCAGGTAAAGGTTCGAGAATCTCTCTCTGTGTTCAAAATTCAAAAACCCAACCTCACAACAAATGGGTTGTTGGAGAACACAAGCAAAAAACGAGCACTACTCGCTAAACGGAGGAGTTTGTCTCTCAAGAACTCAACCACCCTCAACTCACTAACTAGAGGAGTTGGTCTCAAGAACCCTCCTCTATTTTGGCCAATGTTTGCCTGGTAAACCCTAATTCTAAGCTTCAGCCTTCATCAGATCAGATTTGCCAAGAAACAGCCCAAAACAAGCATTCTTCGTTTTCTTCATCGTCGCCGTCCACCATCTACTGTACGACCACCAGAACATCTCCGTCTCTCGCTGCCGTCGTCTCTTTCTTTCATTTTTTTTTTTGGGTCTTTTGATTTCTCATTTCTTTGCAAGACCCCAAGCTGATGAGTTCTTCAAAATCATCATTCAAAACGACCCTGCAAAACCCCACCTCCATTTCTTCGCTTTATAGCCAACTGATCATGTTTTTCACTTCTCTCAGGTCCTCCTTGATGACATGGGCGCTGGATCTTGTTTTGCGGTTTGTAAAAGGTCTTGAATTACAGGTTTTGTTATTTCGTTTGTTGGTTTGTTTTGGTTTTTGTGGTTGTGGGGTGTTGAATTTAAAAGGATTTTTATAGGAATCAACGATAGGGGCGGTGTTCTTTTAGCAGACGTTGGCAGTGAATAATGCCACCGTCAAGTTTGAGATATGGGACACTGCTGGCCAAAAAGGGTACCATAGCTTGGCTCCCATGTACTATAGAGGTGCTGCTGTGGCTATTATACTTTATGATTTAACTAGCATTGTGAGTTTCATTGTGGTTTTTAATGTACTTGTGTTTGAGTTGTTGATTTTAGTAGGTTTGAATTGGATTTATTGGATTTTTGGTTTGTAGGATTCATTTGCTTGAGCTAAGAAGTGGGTGTTGGAACTACAGAAACAAGGTATTTTGTCTTTTTAGGGTTTGATGGATGTGGTTGTATTGTAGATCAGTGTGTATGCATTTGGAGTTATGTGTTTTGTGTTGAAAATTTTGTAGGGAATCCTAATATGGTTATGGCCCTTGCCGAGAATAAAGCTGATTTGGAAGACGGAAGAAGTGTAACGGTTGAAGTAAGTGTGGCATTGTTTTGTGTTGTTCGACATTCTCTAACAGGACCAAAACCGAACCCTCTCTAGGCTCTTGTCTGGAGGATCCTGCCGGGTACTTCAACGGACTTCCTGAACCCGACTCGTCGGATTAAAGAAACCCGAGAAGCGAACCCCTATACTTTCTTCGTCGGTTTACTCGTTTAAACTTAAGAATTTAGTTTTCTTTAAAATAGTTGGGATTGATGTAATTTTTTTTTTTCTCAAAAACAAGTTTTATAAAAATTTTGATAGTATAACGGCTGTAATTTTGACAAATCCAAAATTTTACCTGTAAAGAAAATACATTTCGACTATGATTTCATCACCACCCAACTTTTTTAATCTCAAACATACGTTTAAATAATTTCTTTTCACAATCATGCATGTCCATCATTCATATATTGTTCACATACAAATCATATAACTTTGTTAAATTATATACAACAACATCAAAAATATATTTGACATTCATAGAATAAAATTCGATCGTCTCCCACCTATAAGCAAAATGTCAATCTCTCGGCCACGGAGTCACCTATAATAACACCTGATGGGATAAGCAAGCTACACAATAAAAATGAGAGATTAATTCGTTACATAATAATTGAAAAAAAAACAACAATTGTTTTTATAAAATAAAGATTTTGGAACATTGAGTTTTAAAAATTTTTAAAACTCAAGAACCCTAGATCCATAAAACAATGAAATAAAATAATAAAACTAAATAAAGATCAAATCTTGTACCTTTTTGTATTGATCTCTGTGGATTGTTCACCACTTTGTCTTCTTTGATATGACTCTACACCAAGAAACAAGTGAGTGAGCACAATTATATAGAATTGTGCTCACTTTCTATTGATTTCTTTTCTCAAAAGAATAAAAAATATATGTAAAAGGTGAGAATAGTTTTTTTTTTTTCAAAGAACGTAAAACAAAACCTAAATATAACTTCTAGTAGGAAAAGAAGACTATTTCTTTTCTATTTATAGGCAACCAATTAGGGTTTAATTAATCAAAATTAATATTTAACCCCAAGTTTATTAAAATTAAACTTTTGCCCATATAACATAATTAATTCAAAATTAATTCATGTTATATTTTATAATCATACTTGTGACCTATAATTAATTCATAATTAATTTATACCCGATCACAACTAAGAATTAAATTTAACACCTCTTACAAAATTAATTAAATAATTATTAATTCATAATTAATAATTAACTAACTAATAATTTGAATAATCAATATTATTCAAATACCAAGTGAACACATATTTTGCTACTTATGTAACAAATATAATTGGACGATCCAATTATGATATTCTATATACACGTTTCTTATAGTGAAATGAGCTATCAAGGGGACCCGATGGACCTACAGTTTTGAGCTCCAATAATATCGGAATTATTAATTAAACTCTTTAATTAAATAATTCACTATTATTAATCTTAGAGTTACTCCACTAAAAACCTAAGATTGCACTCTCAACACTATAGATGTTTTTATACAATCTGAAATTTTCAGCGTCCATTGATATAATCACTACATATGATTTGACCCTCCACAAATAGTTCATAATTAGAGCTAGGTCATAATGTCCGTTATACCCCTCTAATTATATCTTGATCCTTAAGTACCATTGATTCTCTAATGAACAATATATTCATTATGTCCAAAGTCGATCCAAAACTTTTCGTTTTCAAAATCTAACTTTATAAGATTAGTTTCTAACCTCTAAAACATCAATTTACAGCCTTAGAATTGAAAACGAAATCGGATCCCACAAAAATCCATTTGGGCCGTGACTTCCTCTCTCTTTCTCACCTATTTTCCTTTTATCAAATCACTCACAAATCACACCAAAATCATCCTCACACATCTCTCTCATCATCCCTAAACTCTAATTCGAAAAAAAAACAAAAGAGGAGGTGAGTTTTCACATAAAACCTCAACCTTTAAACTGAAATAACTCACCAAATAGGTGATCTTTTCGCTTCAAATTTATTAGGCTAACTAGAGGAGATAACAAGGAACAACTTTTGTGAAGAAACCACCGCGAAATTCGAACAGGATCTTCTCTTTCTTCCTCTCCCTCACGACGTCGCTCTCTCTCGGTTTCTCTCGGCCTCACCCAACTCTCTCTCTCATTTTCTTTCTTCTTTTCACGATTAAAATGTCTCAAATGAGACAAAAACTCACTTATATATATACTAATGCTCAATTACTAGTAAAAACCATTTTTCGTTTCGAACGTCCGACCACTTCAATAATCAATCCTCTAGTGTTCTAACACCCAACCATGTTTAAACAAATGGTTTCGAATGTTAAATGAACACGTTTAGAAGGGTTTCGAAAAACGCCTTTCAACTCGTCCGTTTAGCTTCGAAATCGATCATAAACTTTTCGTTTTCAAAATCGAATTTTATAAGATTATTTTCTAACCTCAAAAATATCCATTTACTACCTTAGAATCGAAAACGAAATCGGAATCCCACAAAAACCCATTTTGGCCGTGACTTCCTCTCTCTCTCTCACTTATTTTTCTTCATCAAATCGCTCACAAATCACACCAAAATCATCCTCACACCTGTCTCTTATCATCCCTAAACTCTAATTCGAAAAAAGAAACAAAAGATGAGGTGAGTTTTCACATAAAACATCAACCTTTAAATTGAAATAACTCACCAAATAGACGATCTTTTCACTTTAAATTTGTTTGGTTAGCTAGAGGAGATGGCAAGAAACAACTTTCGTGAGGAAACCACGGCTAAATTTGGACCGGATCTTCTCTTTCTTCCTTTCCCTCACGGCGTCTCTCTCGGTTTCTCTCGACCTCACCTAGCTCTCTCTCTCATTTTCTTTCTTCTTTTCACGATTAAAATATCTCAAATGAGACAAAAACTCACTTATATATATACTAATTCTCAATTACAAAAAGATCCATCAAGAAAATTTCATTTAATCACCTCAAACTTTCAATAATCTTCTTAGTGCTCAAAAATATATAATTATTAATTCTATTGGTCCACTTGACATATTCTAGCCCGCTTATTTATTCAACCAATCAATAGATGACATGTGGTACATCCATAACTACTACTTTTTAAAGCCACTTATCTCTTTTCTTATTGGTTGAATTAAAATATATTTTACTTTATTTCATGAGCTCACCTCGCTTGATTAACACATAAATCACTCCTAATCACTTTGTAATCGTATCGGGGTTAACCAAACAGCATCCGACTAGCGATATAAAAATATAATAAATCTCAAATAACACTACTGAAGGCATACGATTCGACTGTAACTCAATTCGAAGATTTCTAATATCATAAAATAATAAATTTGGGTGAGAGCTTACAAAGGGATTCGAATTTTGATCATTAATTCAGCGATTAATTAGTATATGTAGGTTTAGTTTTTAGGCATATATATATATATATATATGAAATTTGCTGAACAAAACAAAAGAAACCACATATAGTTGATTATCAAATATGAGTGGGTGTTCGATTATATAAAATTAGAAATCCGCTTAAAAACTGTGATATAACTTGTTGGCATCACATTGTTTGTTTAAATATATAATTATTCATCACATCAACACAAAGAGAGCTTAAGCCTAGCTAAGACAATAATTAGATGGTTGTCAAGATTTATCATTAATTCTAAACTTGACGTTACAATCATATAATTACCGTTGTAAGTGTGAAATGTGTCTTCTTCTTTAAATTCTAAATAAAATTTAAATTGATAATAACCAAAAAAAAAAAAGAAAAAGAAAAGGTTAAATTGGTCACTAATTAATTATAATTACGACGATACAGAAGGCTTGGACTCCATACTCATAGTGGCATCATCTCTCTCATTCTTGCTTGTCCTCCCATCTCTATTCTATGGATTTTCGGACAAATTATTGACTCTAATAGGCCAAGACCCATCATCTTACATCAAGCTCGCAAATACTCAATCTACCTCATATCTGCATTATTTGCTAATGTAATCCTCAAACCAATAACTAGATATTTGCAAATATAGAGTTTGACACTTGAAATGCTTTTTAGCTCCTTTCTTGTTCTATGTTTCCGTATTCCTATGTGTTGGACCCTCGTTTATAAACTTGACTTAGGAATTTCAAGTGCAGCTCTAGCCATCAGTTCATCTACTTGGTTGAATGTGATATTGTTTGGGCTTTACGTTTTATGCTCTTTAGCTAGTGAGAGAATTTGTTCGCCTTTAACAAAGAAGCATTTCTTGCAAGTGGACTCTTGTTTTGCTTACCTACACCTTCTACTGAAATGGTTTGGTAATTTTCTTTTAGATATCATATATGATTTTTTTTTTTAAATTACTATTATTATTGTCTAAGTTGTTTAAATTATATATGATGGTGATGGTTAATTGCAGTCTTAAATGATAGTCGATGGAGTTGATAGTTTTGTTATATGGTCTTCTATAAAAGCCGAAGCTAGAGACATTAGTTTTTTCTGTATGGTTAGTGTTAACGTGTCAACGTACTCGGTAAGGGTAAATTTCATTGATCTCCCCTAAAGATATCTTAAAATAGTATATTGGCATAATTTTGAAAAAAAAATTTAAAATGTTTTTGAAAATTTGGCAAATGCTTCCCTTAAAATCTTCTAAAATTTCTTAGATATCCTTGGTACCAAGGGGGTAAATGATGAAACGATAAATTATTTGGGTCAGGTTGTAGTTTATTGAGACTTTAAGGTTAACATGAAGAAATTTCCTTTTGATTAGTTATTTGTTCTTATTTCTAACCAATGCCTCTAATTTGTCTTTGTTTTTTTCCATCTAGCCCTATCATTTCTACATTGCACTTCACCATTCCATATAGGTTTGGAGCTGCTGCTAGGTCTTTCTCGTTACTCCTCATTTTAGTTTGTTTTTTATTTTCCTTATGCATATTTTAGAATAGTAGTAAATTGTAACAACTCGAACTTGAGTCATTACCAAAAAAATTGAGGATTTTTTACCATCAAACCATATTAGGTGATGGTATAGTATATGTAACATAATTATATAAAACACAATATAAGATTACCCCAACTATATGTTCCTCATATTTAGAGGCTGTGAATTGAGTTATAGTACTCTCTAAATTTTAAATTAATTCTCATAGTTATTATGAAAAAAAAAAGTACTTAATTAATACATGGATACACTAAATAGGTTATATTCTAGAATGTCCATAAAAAGTTCCGTATTACTAATGTTGTATTAATTATAGAGAAACGAAATTAAAACATAATCAATTGTGAACACATTATTTTACCTATTCTAAATCTTAAGCTACTCATAGTATAACATACGTAAGGTTGGACAATCAAGTCGAAGTCTGGTATCCAATTTTCTTGGGTTTGGGGTTCGTGTGGCTTTCTTTAGGCTTCAATAATCTTGGACTTTAACAGGCTCTTGGGCTTATCATTGGCATTTTTTGACCATTACAATTGGATTATAGCCTTTTGTTGTTATATAGTAATCTAATAGTTTCCTTGTTATTTTAAAAAAAAAAAAATCAAATAACACAAATCTTCTTCTTCAACTAGAACATAGATGTTCTTTAACTAGCGTCCAAAACTCAAATGTTCTCCTCCATCTCTTTCTCAACAATTCTTCTTCTTCTTTTTCAAAACTCTTTTTCCATCAAAAGTCAAAACATAAAGCACATTCCTCCAATTAATATCGATAATTGAACAAAAGCGAAAAAATAAAACTAAAAAGAGTACAAATTAATAAAGTTGAAAAATAATTAAAAAATGAAAGATAAAAAAAAATAGATGGATCAAATCTACTCTATCCTTGAAAAATGTGGAGCGATTGATTTACTTTAATGGAACTGTCAGCTTCATATCAGCAAAATGACGCTCCACCGAACAGAGCAATGGGGCAATCATAGTGAGTGTGATGGAGTGATAACTCCATCACTGATGGAGCTCTTGGATCTTTATTTTGTAAGAGGTGAATTTTTTCAAGATCATTTTTTTCCATACTCATTTTTTTTCTTCTTCTTCTCTTCATCAAATCCATTTTTCCTCTAAACGTTGTAACTTTTTATTGGTTTTTTTTTTTTTTTTTTTTTTTTTTTTTTTTTTACTTTATTTTTTCAAAAGAAATCCACTGTGGATTTATTTTTTTTGGTTAAAAAATAATTAAACAGGAAAAAAATAAAAATAATATTTAATTAACTGGCAAGAGGATAGTTTTATTCTTTAGCAATTAACTCCTACCAGAAGCTCACTAACAGAATGAGTAATTTATGTTAATTTTGTAAATGTGTATAAATACAATTAGACCAATGTCAAGGTATATTTGTAACATTTACCGAAAAAAAAAAAGGTATTACTAATATATATAAGAAAAAAGTGGCTAAAAAGGTCAATATGCAGCAGCCCAACTGGAGCAAGTTTTGCAAGTTTCACGTGCCTCATAAACAACTTGTAAGATAAAATAATTGATGCTTCCCTTGGAGTATACACAACTAATTTATATTTTCTTCCATGCCCTTAACTTGATACTTGTCCTATCCCAAACTAATTTATATTTTCCTAATGCATAACAGGATGTTTAACTTAACAGCATTGTATAAATAGTGCTTAATAGTGGGCAATCCTCAATTCAATTCAATAGATTAGGCAATAAAAACCAAACTAAACATGCAATTTAATTTTGTTAGATACAGATCGGATCAGTTGGTTTCTTTAATATATCCATCAACATACATAAGTCGTTTGCTAATTATTTCATAATTATATAGCATCATAAAATCGGTAGATTAATTAAAAATCCTTTTTTAACAATTAACATAAATAAGATCGAGTTTTATAATTTGTCAAAAATCTCTGTAAAAAATTGGTTTTCATTCAATTGGAAAAAAAAAAAAAAAATTAAAGGAAGCCTAATTTGGATAAACTTTACTTGTTAGCATTTTCTTAAACTGCAAGTGGTGTTGATTTTTCCATTAGAGAATCAGTACTAATTCTTGAAAGCTGGTTAATATAGTTCTGTACAACTACAAATATGTATAAAAATAAAACCTTGGTGTTGTTTGGATTCGCTTTTCAAAATGGTTTTTCATTTTAAAAACAAAAAATAGATAAAAAGTATTTGGTTAGCTATTTTGTAAAATGTGTTTTTAGAAATGAAAAACATATTTTTGAAAATGATAATTAAAAATTAAAATACAATTTTTTTTAATGTTTTTCTCTGTGTTCAAAACATTTTTCAAAACAAATCAAACTTTATTTTATCATCTAAATTCGTAATGAAACGAACGGTACCTAATTTGTTGATGTGGTGCACCCACTGGCTAATAGAATTCTTAATTCTTAAATAAATGTCAAATGTATTTAAAGAATGGAATTGACCTGAATTAACAAAAACAAATAAGGTCTCCAACGTAATAAGTTATTGTCAGCTAAACAAGTTGAAACATAGCTGGTTCTGGCTGGCATATCTTCATCATTCTACTCATTCTTTAATCAATTAAAATGTTAACAATAAACTAAATTATGCCAAATATTCAGGGCTTTGATTCTTGCAAACAACCCCGCAAAACCAGGTTCTTCTTTCTCCAACTGTCTCTATCATTTCCTTCTTTTGACTGCTTTTTTAATTTTACTGTATGCGTGGCTACATAACTGCCATGGACACCCATCTACAATCCCACAATTGTCCCTCATGCGCCTCGAATTACTCTCACCTCGAGCTCTCAACTTGTTTTTTTAAAGCAGACACAAAAGAAGTAGATATTTATTGAAGTTTAACGAGATAAATTATTATTTATACAGTATCTACTTTTATCATTAGAGATACTTATTATTATTATTTGTTTAGTATCCACTTCTATCATTAGAGATATCTATTCTCGTAAAAAAAAACAAAGAAAAGTCCCGTAAATACTTGTAAGGTTTTTTTTTTTTTTTTAGTACAACAATTATATTTGGGATTAATCTAATAAACAATCAGGATCAACTGAAATAGAACATTAATGATGCGGCTTGGAGAACTACTTTCAATTGGAAGGGATCCATCTATATAGAGATGGAAAAGAGACCCACACAAAGGTGGAGAGAAACCCATATGAAGGTGGGAGATCAACCACACTGAGTGGTGAAAGATAAGAGGTATATTTATATTATTATACTAATATTAATGAATTAATTATTATTAATATATGTATATTTTTTGGATATAAGAAATTGGGTGTCGAACCTACGTCAACACATGGCATGAGCGCCAGCAGCCTTGTAAGTTGATGCTATTATAACTGTCCATTACTCATTCGGTTACCAAATGAACAAATTAAGAAAATAAAGAGACACGTAACATGTTTTCTCGTATATAACGTAATCAGATATCGGACACATATTAAATACTTCCTATCGTTATGTCATGTGTAATAAGAATTTGAGATAAAAGAAGGAGAAAGTATTTGAATAAAAGATCTTTCAACTTTAATATCATATTAATTATTATTAAATTCAAAAATTTTAATTTATAAAAAATGATTCAATTATAATATTTAATATTTAAAATTAATACACGGGGGCGTAAAACTTTACGTTGCATGCAGGAGAACGGAGATGAATTGTGTTTCATCTTGGTGTAAAATAATTGGACACATAATTGCACAAAAGACGAAAAACAGAGAGCATTGTACTCTTCCGTCTTCTTTATTAGATCTTCAAAGCCGAGGTCAATGAAGCTTGTTTGCTAACTTCATCATCCATAAATAATAACTGAACAGTTATCATCCTTACATTGAACTTGCTAGTATAATGTTTCAGGTTTGACCAGTCTTATCAGCAGAGTTGAGGGTGTAGAAAGACGATAGAAATGTATCAATGGCTTGTCGTTGGCATCACAACTTTGTTGTTCTTTACACTCATTGCCAAATTCATTCATGGTAAAAAGAATCCAGGAAAAAGTAGATATAGATTGCCTCCTGGAAGGAGAGGGTGGCCATTGGTGGGAGATAGCTTCAACTGGTACAATGCTGTTGCAAGTTCTCATCCTCCTCGTTTCGTTGAAGAACAAGTCAAAAGGTGTACAATATTTGAGACCCTTGAGCTGATATTGAATCCGGCTAATTAAGTTTGTTTGGTTTTGTTGATACAGGTTTGGCAAGATATTTTCATGTAGCTTGTTTGGGAGATGGGCTGTGGTATCAGCAGACCACAGTTTTAACCGATTTGTGATGCAAAATGAAGGGAGGCTTTTCCAGTCAAGTTATCCGAAATCTTTCAGAGATTTGGTTGGGAAAAATGGGGTGATCACTGTCCAAGGAGAGCAGCACAGGAAACTCCATGCCATTTCTTCTAATATCATGCGTTTGGAGAAGCTCAAATTCCATTTCTTGAATGATATTCAACTGGTTATGACTCAAACTTTGAACAATCTGCAGGACAACCAAGTCATTCGTCTCCAGGATGTTTGCAGAAAGGCAAGAACAACTTTCATTTCTATATTGTCACTTGGGTGGCAGCGCAGTGGGTAAAAGCGCTGCCGCCTACCCTTGATCTCTTGTGAGATCATGGCTTGATGCCCCTCACCCCCAAATTGGTGGATTTCTCCCCCACAGCTGTGTATTGTCTTCCCACTAGATGTGGGTTACTCCTTCCCAATTTGAGAGTTATTTCCTGAGTCACACCCCAAAATCATATCCCTTTTGGTCTCGACTATTTTTTGGACTATGTACCAAAAATAAAAAAAAAAAAAAAAAATAAAAAAATCCAAATCCAATTCTATGTTTATGTTTTCAAGATGCATATGTTGATAAATTCCTTTATGTTGTTGATTTTGACAATGACTAGCAACATTTCAGGTAGCTATCAATCAAATGGTTAATCAACTACTAGGCGTTTCGAATGAGTCAGAAATCAATGAGATGGCTTATTTGTTTTCGGACTTTGTGGATGGTTGTCTTTCTGTTCCAATCAATTTTCCTGGTTTCTCTTACCATACTGCCATGAAGGTAACCACTATTCATTCTATTACTTCATTTGGGGATTAATTATACCTGACTATAAAAATAAACAGAGGTAATCTTGATTTATGCACTCTATTAGATACAAAATCTTGGATCCATAATGATTTGCATGTGCTACAAATATGACTTGACAGGCAAGAGAGAAAATCATAAGCAAAATAAAGAAGACTATAGACAAATATAGGCAACAAGGCTCAGGACAAGGCGGCAATGGTGTACTAGGAAGGCTACTAGAGGAAGAAAGCTTACCAGACGAAACTATATCAGACTTCATTATCAACCTTCTCTTTGCTGGAAATGAAACAACTGCCAAAACAATGCTTTTTGCTGTTTATTTTCTCACTCAGTTTCCAAGAGCCTTGAACCAACTTCTGGTATTATATAGATACTAATACAAAGCCTTATTAAGCTAATGTTTAGATATCAGATCATTTTTTGTCACGCTTTCATGTTCATTTTTTAACTTGTGGTGAAACAGGAAGAACAAGATGCTCTGAAGAGCAATGAAATGCTAACATGGCAGGATTACAAAGCAATGTCTTTTACTCAATGTGTAAGTTGTGAGCTATCACTATTCATTGGAATCAATCAGACTCAATTAATCTTGTGTGTAACATTCACGTGCAGGTTATCGATGAAACACTTCGAATTGGGGGCATTGCAATCTGGTTGATGAGGGAGGCAAAGGAAGATGTTATATACCAAGGTACATATTGTAGATTTTATAGAACCATAAGTTATTAGGGCAGCCGTCTTGTTAAATTTCGTTTGTGATGGGTTTGGCAGATTATTTGATTCCAAAAGGATGCTTTGTAGTTCCATTTCTCTCAGCAGTTCATTTGGATCAGAATTTGTATCAAGATGCTCTAACCTTTAATCCATGGAGATGGATGGACCCTGAAAATCAGGTAAAGTACAACTCACTATGTACTAATACAAAGATACAATCATTGCACTAACATGTAGATAAAATTGGTGATTGTTATTTGCTCAGGACTTCCCATGTGTTTTGCAATGGTGCAGAGTTATTCTTGCAACATTATAAAACTGCATTTGCAACGTTGTAAAATGAATGATCTTAAGAAAAGATTTGATGTGTTTTGACAAGTAAATTACTATAGATAAATCAATGTACTATAATAAATGCGCCTTTCATGTTGTATCGGAATGTAAATGTTATGTGTAGGAAAAGAGAAACTGGAGAAACAGCCCATATTACTCCCCGTTTGGAGGAGGAGGTCGGTTTTGTCCTGGGGCAGAGTTGGCTCGTCTTCAAATTGCTCTATTCCTCCATTACTTCTTGACTACGTACAGGTCAGCCTCAGCCCTTTAAAATGTTATGTAGAAAAAGAAAATCTTTTATAAGATTATATCATAATTGATGTGATAAAACGGGTCAATGAGATAGTATAATTTTTTTTTCTCTTATTTTTTTTATTGGTTCAACTCATTGTATTAACTATAAAATAGTTCTATACAAGATTTTTTTTCGTACAAATGGATAAATACATCAATGGACCTTGTCGAGTTAGGTCAAGCTCCATTTTAAGGCTCAATCGAGCTGAGCACATGCCAGGTCTTTTCCGTACTGCCTACTACTACCCATAAGTTCCTTTAAAGCCCATATAGGCTTAGATGTGTAAATATATATATTTTTCCTTTTTCAATTCATCCACTCAAATTACTCCAACCCAATCTATCCAACTACAGAATCAGGGTATAAACTTGGCCCGTGATTTAAGGGTCATTCTGAGCCTCTAGGCTAATTTGACACCGCTAGGTTTTAATATTCATATCTTTTATATATAAGAAATACTAAACTTTTCAAATATTTTATTTAAATACACACTTAAATATTATAGAATGTAAATTGTTAAAATCTTATATATCATAAAGTGATATAATTATTAATAAGGTATTAATAACTCATATGTTATATTATTTAGGTATTAATTTGGATAAAATATTTAAAAAATTTAGCATTACTCTTTATATATATATATGTGTGTATATATAAAACTGTTTGTAAATTGATTAGATTGATGAGTTTTGATTATTATAAGTTAAACAGATGGAGTCAAATGAAGGAAGATCGAATGTCATTTTTCCCATCAGCTCGATTAGTGAATGGCTTCCAAATTCGGTTGATGAGTCTGCATCAATGTATAAAATCATCGAATTGAAAATTTTGGCTTTTTGTATTTATTTATTATTCTACCCATTTTTATTTTTGCTTTACGCAGAATTGATTTTTAACTTTTATTTTTATTTTTATAATGATATGTAAATTCTCTTATAAAGCTGAATTAATTTAATATCTATTTGAAATCTCAATTAAAAGAAAACGCTGATTTAGTTAGTTGGTGTGAGTGTCTATACTTCATGTGGCTTTAGCACATTATTTAATTGTGTAAAATAGTGATAAATACATGAGATCTTTTAAAAATAAATATTTTGGATGTAAATTTTTTAAAAGTTATGCTTTTAAATAGAAGTGTTGGTTATTTGATTATCAATTAATAAAGCTCCTTTAAGTAATAGAATGTTTGATTAGATTAATTTTAAAAGCATTTCAAGTTAAAATATGGGAAAACTTCCACGCCCCTGGTACTAACGACAAAACCAAGAAACACAACTCTATCTATGCAAAAAGTGTACTTCTTCAAGTTAGCATATAATTTTTCACATCTTAAAGCTTCAAACACACATCTTAAATGACTAATATGATAATGTAAACTCTTGCTGTACACTAAAATGTCATCAAAATAGACAACCACAAATTTACCTATAAATGCACGCAATACATAGTTCATAAGACACATAAACGTACTAGGTGCATTAGTTAAACCAAAATGCATAACCAATCGTTCATATAAACCATGTTTTGTTTTAAAAGTAGTTTTCCACTTATCTCCTTCTTTCATCCTAATTTGGTGATAACCACTTTTAAGATCAATTTTAAAAAAGATAATGGATCCATGTAGTTCATCAAACATATCATCTAATCGAGGAATGAAATGTCGATACTTTACTGATATTTTGTTGATAAGGCGACAATCCACACACATCTGCCATATTCCGTCCTTCTTGGGCACCAACAAAACAGGAACAGCGCACGGACTCATGCTTTCACGAACATGTCCCTTTGCCAAAAGCTTTTCAACTTGCCTTTGAAGTTCCTTTGTCTCTTTAGGATTACTTCTATAGGCTAGTCGGTTTGGAATAGGAACTTCAGGCAACAAATCAATTTGATGTTCTATCCCCCTAATTGGTGGTAACCCTTTTGATATCTCTTTAGGAAAGACATCCTCAAATTCCTATAAAAGAACAACAGCAGCACTAGGCAAAGAAGTATTAAGGTTAAAATTATTTAAATAAGTTTTTTTGTGTAAGAGTACAAATATTGGCTTGTTTGCAAAAAAGACACTCTTAACATCTCTTTGTTTCGCATACAAGCTTACTTTGCTCTCTTTATTTTTTCCTTCATTTTGGATTGTACTATCTTTCTTTTCAAGCAGACACTCTTTATTTTCACTCAAACTCAATTTGCTCTCATTTTCTTTTCTCTTTTTTTGAGATGTGCTCTCTTTCTTTTCAATTGGGCACTCTTTATTTTCACTCCCTTTTATTATCTCAATCTCAAAATCTTTCTTTTCACTCTTTTCAACTCCACTCTTATTCTTCTCATTAAGAGCTCTCTTAATCCTTAATTAATTCTTATACACTTTCATTGTAGTTAAAGGAGCAAATGTAATCTTTCTCCCATCTTTCTCAAACGTGTATCTGTTTTTGTACCCATCATGAAAGACACGTCTATCAAATTGCCAAGGCCTACCAAGCAATAAATGACCAGCATGCATAGGCACCACATCGCACAACACCTCATCCTTATACATTCCAATGGAAAACGAAACTAATACCTGTCTATTCACCTTAACTTCTCTACACTCGTTTAACCATTGCAATTTGTATGGCCTAGGATGTTTCAACATAGACAAATTCAATTTCTCCACTAAAGTGGTACTAGCTACATTCGTACAACTACGACCATCAATAATCAAACTACATGTTTTATCATGGATAAGACATCTTGTGTGAAAAATATTTTCTCTTTGAACCTCATCATCATCATTCTTTTTCACTTGAGTATTCAATGCACGCCTTAAAACCAAAGCATGACCCTCCACGACATACTCTACATCAATAGCATCATCTAAAGGTGGCATAGAATCACTTTCATCATCCTCAATCTCTATATCCCCATTGTCACGCAAAATCATTGCCATTTTGTTAGGGCATTGAGAAGCAATATGTTCCGTCCCCAAACATTTAATATCTCTATTTCTTTGAGGATAGGAAGTGTTTTTACCTTTCTCTTTGCTGTCCCCATGGCCTTTATGCTTGATTTCATCTTCCTTAGGCTTCGAAACAGTCTTATCATCTTTCTTTCCCAAATTGGACCTCCAATTGGAACTTGAACCTGAACTTGCATTAAATCCAACTCTTGCTGTCTCTTTGCGTTTCAATTACTTCTCCACTTTCATTACCATGTGCACCATATCTTCTAACTCCACATAAAGTTGCAATTCAACTATATTGGCAATATCTCGATTTAGCCCACTTAAAAGTCTAGTCATAGTAGTCTCTCTATCCTCTTCAATGTTTGCTCGAATCATAACCATCTCCATCTCTTTATGGTAATCCTCCACACTTTTAGAGTCTTGTGTAAGACCTTGCAAACGTTGATAAAGCTCTCGATAATAATGACTAGGAACAAATCGTCTCCTCATGACAGTCTTCATCTCATCCCAAGTATCAATAAGCCTCTCATGGTTTCTCCTCTTGGTCAACAACAATTGATCCCACCACACAAGTGCATAATCAGTGAATTCAATTGCAGCAAGCTTCACCTTTTTTTTTTTCGGAATAATTATGGCATTCAAAGACCATTTCCACCTTACGCTCTCATTCAAGATACACATCAGGATCATTTTTACCTTGAAAGGACAATATCTTCATCTTGATACTACTGATGTTATCATCTTATCGTTTATAACCTCTATAATTTCTATTGCCATCTTGTCAATTCTGACCTCTATGATCTCTTTGTGCTCTTCTTTCTTGCCTTCCACCTCGAGCCATATATCTACCATCATATGCAACCTGCTCTTTTTCATCTTCAACATCCTCGGATATCTCATCATCAAATTCCTGTACATGTGGGAAAATAGCTCGTCTCGCATGCCTTCTACCATTTTGAGCTTGCATAGATGGCTCCTTATGCAAGTTAGCTATGACAGTATCTTGCCTATCCATTTGATCCCTTATTTCACCAAAAACAAGATTCATTCGTTCAAATTGTTGTTGCATTACCTGAATTGTAAAATTTAGATCCGATTGGCACTTTCACTTTCGTGATTAGACATGTTTATAAACCTGCAAGAAAATATTAGTAATAAAAAAATTTGACCTCACCAAGCACTCCCTCGCGTGTTTATGCTCAATTGAATGTTACTCCAATCTATTGTGTTTCACTCTTTTTCTATGACCTGTTCTGTCACTCTTTTTTTTCTCATTCTCTATTTTTCCTTGAGTTCTTTAAAGAACTAATCACCAATATAAACCAAGAGTCACCAACTTGTAGCAATTCAATTAACTCAAGACAATGGCCAAACAAAGAAAAAAAAAACCAAGGAAAACGAACAACAATGAAAATTTGAAGAATTTAGAATGAATTTAAACAAGATAGAAAGAAATATGAAAACAAACTGACAAGAAGAAGAACCAAAGAAAGATATGCACGAAATTTATATAATGGATGGTTCAATCGACGTTCTAATGTTCTCAAAACAATGGAAATCCAGAATAATAGTAAATCCCCAAATTTTAAGGTTAATTAAACACCAAATAAACCTTAACAACCCTAATTCCAAATGCAATTTGCAAAGTACAATTTAATGAATACTTAGGCTAAAATCAATGCCAAACGAACATGGGAAGCAAAAAGAACACAAATCCAGCTACTTGATTATACTAGTTGCAAACGATTCAAGGTTTTGCAATTTTTTTTTCCTTTTTTTTTTTATTGCTCTCTGTTTTTTTTTTTTTTTTTTTTTTTTTTTTTTGTTTTTATTCTTTTGTTTTGTTTTGTTTTGTTTTTTTAAATATCACTAATTCAACAAAGGAAATGACAGCCCTTGTTTTCAGAAATTGCAGAATATAGTTTAATAAAATAAATGGAAAGAGAAAAAAAAAAACAAAACAAAACTAATAAACAAGATGACTTAATATAAATATGATAGAATAGAACCTGTTTGAGTCAAAGCTCTGATACCAATTGATGCGGAAACCCCAAGATCAAGTCTCAAAACACCCAAAACCAGATTTGGACCAAGAACCCCAATTCCCAAAACAATATTCAATTGTGTGAAATCTTGACTTGTTGTTATATTGCAAACAAAAACCAAGACATTCAAGAGTAAAATTGAACACCACAAAGGTTAGATTAACCTTTGATAAGTTGGATAAAAGTTCAATGAAGAACTTAGGAGAAAATAGTTTATTATTGTGCAAATCCCGTAACTGTTCATAAATGAGGCATAAACACCTATTTATAATGTTTGTTGTTCACAAGGAAACTCTAAAATTGCCCTAATGGGCTTAGTTATATGGCCTATTCATCAAATTTAAATAATCAGCCCAAAACAATGTAAACATGACACCATATTAATGAAATCACATGCATGACATATGACATGTTTTTTACTTAATAGGCTAAAATAAAATAAATTCTAGACTTTAAAATCAGGCTCATATGTGCTAGTTAGGTTGACATATTGGATTAGCCCCTTGACTCCACTTGACGGTCCATCGTAGGCCACCATCAAAGGTCCACCATAAGTCTTATCACGCGCCTTCAGCTCCAAGTCAATAAAATGTTGCACAAAGCCTAGAAATGTCGTTTTTAACCTCTTTGACCTTACTCTTGTGATTGGTCCATCGGGTATGCTCAATTCATTCTTGGATCGGGCATCCTTGTCATGTGCACCATCAACTCCAATGCCATGTTTGCTACTCACATCAGCCAACCTGCGTATTTGACAAAGCTCTTTCTGATTGCTAGCTCACATTTGCACCTGGGGAGAGTTTTTATAAAAACATGAAAAAAGTGGTAAGTATTAACTCAATGAGTGGGTAAACTTTTAGACTTTGAAATTTATTTTCAAAATACATATGCATCCTCCCAAATAATTTAGAAAACTAATAATTTATTTCGAACTGATAAAACTGTAAATCTAGCATTTAGCATATAAATATTTCTACTTGAAATTTAATAATAATTTCGTAAATCGAAAATCTTTCTCGTTTTCTAAACCTTATGTCTAAAGACTTGCTTTTCTTTCTGAAGCTTATCTTATAAGGTAATCTAAGGAAACTCATCTTCATGTGGTTGTATATCTATACGTCATAAAACTAGGACTAGGGAATACTACCTGTGTAGTCGCACAGATGTGAGAACTTTGGGGTCACGATTCCCTCCCTTTAAGATCAATTGAATCTACACTACAGTATGCATGTAGAGGATGACAAACTGACTCAAATCCCCCAAGTTAGTGACTCTCCTAACCAATCTATTATACACGTACATTATACTATGGCTGGGTATAACTGGGAATTAGGGTAAACCCAAGGCATTTGACGCGACTGTATATCTACACATCACATAACTAGGACTAGGGAATACTACCTGTGTAGTCGCACAAATGCGGGAACTCTAGGGTTGCGATTCTCTCTCCTCTGCCCCTCCCCCCCCCCCCCCCCCCCCCCCAACATCAGACGAATCTACATTACCATATGCATGTAGAGGGTGACAAACTGACTCAAATCCCCCCAAGTTAGTAACTCTCCTAACCAATCTACCATACACGCACACGGTATTATGACCGGGTATAACTGGGAATTAAGGTAAACCCAATGCATTTGAAATCTTCCAATATGCTTGAAACTTTTTTTTCTCTTTAACTTGACTTGAAAATATATTAATCTTAGTTCGTAAATTTTCGTTTCTCTAGTATATGACGTATAGTCAAAATACTTCTTTTCTAAGGTAAAAATAAAAAACTTTCTAAAGCAAAAACCTAAATTTCATTTCTAAAGCAAAAACTTAAATTTCATTTCTAAAGCAAAAGCCTAAAGTGTTCGAATATTCTTAGTATGTCTTTTCTATACATGTATTTCATTCAAATTTTCTCTTTGTTTGCTTGAAAAATAAATACATTTATAACATAAATTTAAGAACTATACATTCATTATAATAAAAATGATAACATGCTAAAAACTTGATAAATTAGTTACGAACATAAATATTTGCAATTTTGAATAATCAATTTATAAAATTCGATAAAGCTTGTAAATATCCACACTCATAACTTGCTACCCAAGTAATAACTACTCTTTCACACCCTTATTTAGCTCGTCCCTTTACCTACACTTAAACACAAGTGCGATTTTCGTTTAGAACTTACACACGCATCAACCATAACTTCTAACTACTCGAGGGTATCGAAATACTCTTTTCCAAATCCTAACGACTTCAATCATTCACACACAATTTCTATTTGAATTTCCTAACACCTAAACACTTAAAACACGTCAATTTAATTCTAAATTTCGTTCTAATGCATTTTTGCATCATCTTGGCCTATATTGGCCGAATATCCATTAATTTTCACACCATCAATTCTATTCGATTTTTTTATCGCAAACACATTCAAACACACATGACATGGTATAAATTCAATTCAATTTCATAAAACATTATAATTGTAAAAGTATGAAAACTTTCGCTGTGAAATGACCATTTGACACTTAAATGGATTTCCTTTCAAATTCATGTTAATTCTATCATCCAATTAACTTATATATCACTCAAATTATTCAAAAATAATTGTATAACACTTTGATACACTCATAATCAAATCATGGTAGCCCTAGCCCAGTATACTAAACTTTGGCTTCTCATATCAACATTATAACTTGTCATTTAAGCACATTCGCATGCTCACAATTTACTCAAATCACTTAAATTCAAATTAGACCATTAACTTCCTTCTTTGGCCTAATATAACATGCAAATATATTCACTCTTTTATTTTCTCATTTCAGCACCAAATTTTAATATTTCAACACATATAGATGTATGAAAATACTTAAATCAATCAAACTTATATTGAACCTATGGTAACCCACCTTGGCTGAATACATGCATACACAATTCTAACATTTCTTTTCAAGCTTTTACACTTGCAAATACATCATAATCGCTTCATTTTTCATGGTAAAATAATCAAACCCAAATTGAAACCTTAATATCTTCCTTTGGCCGAATCACACATAAGTACACAATACCATCATTTCTTCATATTTTACCCTTACATGCATATCAGAAACATATTACATTTCATGAGAAAACATTCAAACAAAATTTAAACCAACAAATCCTATCAATTTTTCAAGCAAATCTTACACTAAACATCACATGCAACACAACATCCATGGTTTTGAGACTTTAAATCTTCAAACTCTAAACACAAAGTCATAATCAACATATCATAATATAAACTCAAGCATTTTCAAATAAGAAAGTCATGGAAGTTTACACTTACCTCTTTAAGTTGACATGCAATGGGCAAATATTGCTCTTAGCCTTATATGTAACTTCCTTTGACATGAAAATCACTCTAAATCACTTCAAGAACACCATGCAAAGCTACTGCCCCCTTGCTCCTTCTTGGCCAAGACACACCTCTTTCCTTTCCATCTTGTGGCCAAATGTTTCTTCTTTCTTTCAAATGATTTATATGTGTTCGAAAATACTCAAAAACAACTTAAGAATGAACAGGGGCAACAAGCTTACCTTAGTCCTTCACCTCTTGGTCAAAACACCCTTTTTTCTCTCCTTTTTGCTTCTTGACCGAGACCTCACTTTCCTCTCTCACAAAGGTGTTTGTTTTGTCTTTTTTTCAATTTAACTTGCATTTTATATATGCTTTACATTGTAATGACATATGTCATCAATTTTCCATGCATGAATTACATTTGTCAACATTCTTGCCACTCATTTTCCACATTTAACTCATGCATAAGTTCTTTTTCATGCATCCTTGTCATGTGTCACTCATGCAAGTATTCTTTTTAGCCATTTGTCTTTCATGCGTTCTTTTCTTCCTCCCATGCATGCCATTTGTCCCTCATACACTCTCTTTCACGCCAACTTATCATGCCACTTTCACAATTTTTGGTTTTCTAAAATATCCTTACACTTATCTTTTACAACTCCATACAACCATGCCATTTTTAGTAATTTCCTTTAGTACTAAAATTTATTTTAATCCTTAATTAATTTTCATATCAATTTTAAATTCGAAACTCAATTTTTGGTCCGTTCAAAAATTTTATTATAATTAAATCAACACCTCTGAAAATTCTACGAAAATTCGATTACGCATTTGGATTCGCCCAATTTACAATATTTTTTTTTCGTGGGTTTCAAATTACTTTCGGCCTATCCAGAGATCATACTATAATTTGATTTACACCTCTAGGTACTTTAAATTACTTTATTAATCTCTAATTCATTAAAAAGGTATTTTCATCCATAAATTTTTATCACATATAGTTTATTCGAATGGACTTGTTTTTTCGATCAATTTCAGTTCCCCTTAATTTTAATATTAATTTCGAAACTTTTAATTTTCAGGGTCTGCTTTTTGAAAATTGTTACTCATACGGACACTTTCCATCTGAAAATACTATTCATCGAAAAAATTTTATCTCTCAAAATAAGAGAAAATATCTGTTTCTCAAAAATCATTATTCATTCAAAAATACTATTCACACAAAAATACTATTCATTTGAAATACTATTCATTCGAAAATGCTATTTATCGTAGAAATAAATTATTTTTCATAAAACAGAATTTTGGGTTCTACAATATTAATATTATATAATTCACATAACATTCTTATATTTGCATCAAAAATATCTTCATAGTATAAAAAGGAAATTAAAAAAATAATAATAAAATATTAAAAATTTACTAACAAAAAAAAAAGATTCAATAATTTTTGTTGTAAGGAATACATAGCGTAAAATATCTTAAGAAAAGAGTTTTGACAGGACCCTTCCCAGACCTTAACTAAACTCTTATCTGAAGGATTCTGTCGAACACTTCAACGGACTCATCGAACCCGACTCGTCGGATCGACGACATCCGAGAAGCGAACTCTAACTTTGTTACACCGGTTTACTCGTTATGAACTTATTACTCTGATTTTTTCTTTAACTGGTTGGAAGTGATACAATTTTTCTCAAAACTATTTCAAATACTTTTTATAAAATTTTCGGCAGCATAACGGCTGCATTTTCGATAAAACCAAAATTTCACCTGTAAGGAAAATACACTTCAACTATATCTGAACACCTCCCAACTTCTTTATTCACAATCATGCAACATTCTCATCACAATTTCCACAATATAAGCACTTTATAACACAATGTATAATCCTATATCATATGAAGATATAAGAACCATTAAATATTTACAACATACAATTCTAATTACAAGTGTATCTCAGAAGATAATATAATCAATACATTACAAAGTTCAATTAATATAATGTCGTGGAGACTCGGCCCACCTATACAAACGCAAAACAAAATGTCGATGTCTCGTCCGACGGTGGCACACAATGAAACTAAATAAGCTACAAAATAAACAATAAGTTAGTGCAACAAGGATATATAATATCACATACACTAACATAGTCATTTACTATTTATTCAAGTTTTACAATTTTTTTAAAACCTCCCATGTATATCCTTGACTCATTCTAACCATCACGGACGATTATAACTAACGCCAACATGAAGCTTACTAATGTATCTCAACCACTACGTTACGAAATTTACTGCATCGTACGTAAGACGCTAAATCTATTCACTGAGCAACTACAATGCAGAATTTTCTGCATCGCAAGTGTAGTGCTAAAACTCTAGGCGACTACGAGCGGAATTTACTGCATCGCTTCGTAGCGCTAACTATCAACTAACCAACTACGCGCAGAATTGTCTGCATCGCAACGTAACGCTATACTTTTCTATAATCTGGACGATTACGGACGGAATTCTCTGCGTCGTCACGTAACGCTAAATCTCATAACTTTTAAGGCATATACATGGGTTTTCATAATTAATTTCTCTAAGTGCAATAAGCACAAACTCTCTTGTTTTTAGAACTACTAAACTCTCTTATTTTCACTTTTACTAAAACAATTTAGTATTAATCTCTAGTGCCATATAGATTCCATAGAAATCTATACGCTTAAACTTTAACCTTAACATTAAACATCATTTTCAATTTCACTTATTACTTAGCTACAATCATTCATTTGAAACAATCAAGAATTGATATAACAATTTGAAAAGCTCTTAAGTGGCGAACCACTTACCTCAAGGCCGCGTCACTCCGCGTCAAGCGTCTCGACGAGGCTCCTGGACGTCGCTCACGCGCTTGTCACCTACACAATATTTTCTCATCATTACTAATGGCAAAAATCTCAATTCTCAACTTTAACTCAAGAATCTCAACTATAATCATTTTTCTCTATATAACCTCCTAACTTGTTTCTACTCAACCGAGACTCTCTAATCCCAATTTTTGTGTAAAATTTTTAGTTTTAGACCCCTAGGGATCACCCCACGCGGTCCGTTTAGTTGTTGGAGACTCGAAACGAAAAATTACATTTTTAATTCTCAACTTACAGCCCATAACAGAACAGGTGGTAGCATGCTGCTCGGGGCTCCGTTTTCCTTTGTTCTTCTTCCTACGATTCACTTATCTCACATTCTAGTTACACATCAAATTTCGTCAAAAAATATTATCGTTTGATAGGTCAAATATAAGGAAAACACCCGGTTTCGGATACTTTCGAGCACTTTTTAGTGCACATTTAGTAAACTTTTCGTTTCGGATTAGCGACGCTAGTTTTTCTTCCATAACTAAGCTTCATTTAACTAATAATGACTAACTAAACTTATTTCATGCCATAAAAATTACATTAGGCTAGCCGTTTCACTTCTCAGAGTTCTAACGGCACTATTTTGGGCCTAACTTGCACAATTTTTATCAGATTCGATCCGTTCCAAAACCTATGATTTTCTATGATTCCTAGGCATCATTTGAGGTGTAGAACACCCCCAAATAAGTCAAATATGGTCAGGTCTCTTCTAGCTCAAATTTGAGTTCGGGAATCACTAAGATTGTCAAACTAGCTCTCTTGAGCTTCTCTTATTCCTACATGCTTTCTTATCATTTTCTAATCATTTTTATGCTCAAACTTGGGTTCAAAACTTCTTAATTTCAGAGCTTATTTACTGCTCTTGAAGTCTCTAATACACACATAAACATAACTTGGTTATTTAAATGTTCAAACTTCACTCACACATTTCATCAACTAGTTGGTGTGTGAGAAAATAGATTTTCGTTTCTATGGTTCTCAACCCTATAACAGCCCATAAATACAACCCTAAGCTACCATTTACACCCAACAACATATCCTCTAAGGTTCTATAACAATCACTTAGGTTTTGACACCATTTTTAGTGCAAAACCTCCAACAACACACAACAAAATTCTGCAGAAACAATTTCAGCATCTCTACTGAATTTTCAGCAAAGAAAAGGAAGAGTGAGCTAATTTCTTACTTGGTTTTTGACTTAAAGAGTTGAGAGGGACTTGGGAGAGGTCTTAGAGGAGAGAGTTTGAGGCTTGGATGGGCAAT
The DNA here is from genome assembly GCA_019925255.1 of Litchi chinensis. Taxonomy (NCBI): domain Eukaryota; kingdom Viridiplantae; phylum Streptophyta; class Magnoliopsida; order Sapindales; family Sapindaceae; genus Litchi; species Litchi chinensis. The sequence continues at coordinate 25,638,996 of CM034470.1, read as the reverse complement.
AATGGCTTTTCTCATTCCATTTCTTCTGCTGGACGTCCAGCCCTCTGCTGTCTTCACTTTTCTGCTTCTGTTCTGTTTTGTGTGGCTGCTGGTTGCTTTTGTTGAGCACGACCAGTAGCTATTTTCTTCTTTTTTTCGTGCCTTCTTCTTCTCTTCTCCTTGCCTTTCACTTCTGGTCTTGATCCTCTTCGGTTTGGCTTTGATTCACGGTTGAAATTTCTGCTTCACGACTGATCTGCTCTTTCGATCTTTGCTTCTCACGGTTTCCACTAGCTTCCACGATTGAAAGCTTCTTGTTTGCTGAGAATTTTTTTCAGCCAAGTGTTATATTTATACTAATAGCACTTCTCTTATTTACATCCTTGTTCCATCTCTTTTTAATTTCATCTCAATCTCCTCTCTTTTCTATGTTTCTCATATTTGCCCATCCATCTTTGTTTTCAATTTTAGCTTTCATCATTCGATTTAATTCTTGTTTCGTTAGAATTTATTTTAACCGTCAAGCTTGTCTTATTGACCTTGACTCTCTCTTTTTAATCGAATTTTTAATTCGAGTATCCTTGTCTAAAAATTTTATTTTCCTAACTTGAATTTTTATTGAAATGCTACTTAACTTTTATAGTCAACGATTTTCGTCGTACTCTTAATTTAATACCTTATGAGGTCATGACTTTCAATTAATTAAATGTAGGGATTTATATTATCTCCCTAATTTAACTTTTAACGCTAGAAATTTATAAGTCAGGCTAAGGGTTTACAAGTTTATTAGTGATTTATGTTATGAGAGTGGAGTAAAATTACTAAAATACAATATGGATATAATAGACATTTTAATGCGTTTAGAAAAGCTTAAAAAGATTTATTTGAAAAAATTTAAAATTTAAGCTTCTTTTAGTAGATGTATTTAAGTTTTTTTAAAATGTTCAGTAGTTTTAATAGGGTGATAATTAAACAACACAAAATAAATTTAGTAGAGCTTTTGGGTTAAATTTAAAAAATATATATATATATATAAATAAAAAAAAAAACCTCTTTTATTAAGTAGACAAATTGTACCAAACATATGATCAATCGTATAGTGTATATGTATATATTACTTGTCACTCTGGACTTTTAATAGCACCAAAATATATGTATTGACCAAAACACCCTTAATGAGATAAATGTTCTCTCTTTCATCTATTTTTCATATTTTCTTTTTCTTCTTCCTTTCATTTTCTTTTCCTTCTTCTTTTCATTTTCTTTTACCTCTTTCTCTTAATATTTTTGTATTCCGACCCTACATTCCCTCTACTATATATGATTTTTCATGGAAGAAAAATTTTATTTTGATATTCATAACAACAAGTGAGTGATTTTTTGAATTGAAAAAAAATGAGTTGTTTGAATTTATAGGCTCTTTTTTTTTTTTCTTAGGTTGAATTTATTAAGTTTTTTGAAATAAAGCTCGAAAACAAGAAAATAGTAAAAGAAAACTCGAATTTCAAAGAAAAACTTGAAAACGAGAGAACAAGAAAATAGAGAAGGAAAATGTATATAACTCTTGAAGAAAGGTAATTGCCTTCTTTGAAGAGTAATTAACTAATTTGTCTTCCTTGAAGAGTTATTAGGTGAAAAATTCCTTACGATGAAAATTTTGCTTCCTTTGAGACCTATTAAAATCTTGTGTGAAAATCAAGTCTAATGTGAGACCTGAAACTCGTTTTTAGGGAAAACCTATTTTTAGTGAATAGGTTAGTGAATAAGTCGGTCCGGAAATGGTATTAAGAGCTAATTTAGGATTCAACTAGACATTTATGATCAAAATATGATGTATACAACCCAGGATATCATTTTATGAAAAATAAAATTTTTGAATGAATAGTAGTTCCAAATGAATAATATTTTCAGATGAATAATGTTTCAAAATAAATAGTATTTCTGGATGAATAGCATTATTGGATGAATAATGTTTTTGAATGAATAGTATTTTCAGATGAATAATGTATGTGTGAATAGTAATTTTCAAAAAGCAGACCCCACAAATCAAAAGCTTCGGAATAAGTAGTAGAGCTTAGAGAAACTGAAACGGATAAAAAATGAGTCTATTTGAGTAGGTTTTAAGTGAATCAAAATTTATTGGACGAAAATGCCCTTTTTGAAGAATAATGGGTATTAATGATTTTGCACCAATTAAAATTTTTTTTAAAGCATGCAATTAAGAGGTTTTATATCTAATTAGAGTATTACATAGTCAATTTGATAATTGGATGACTATGGAATATTTTTGGAATTTATTTAGACATGAATATGAATTAAATATATTAAAGAGCAAAGTAGACATTTCACTAAGAAATTGTCATCAAGAAACACAAATCCATGTCATGCAAAATGAACCAATAAAAGAGTGACACATAGAGGTCCAAAAATGGTGATCCATGTCATGCAAACTTAGCCAATGAGAGAGCACCACCTAAAAGTGAAAAAGTGTGGATTAATTATATGACCATGTGATTAAAGTAATTAGTTTGGTAAGGTTAATGGATGGTTAGGAAAATGGATCAATCAAATGCTTTATAATGTAATAAAGGGTAATCTTGACAATAAGGAAATAGTTGAAGGGCAAATGGGTCATTCAAACACAAAATTTTGGAGTATTGATAGAGTTTCAGATGAATTCTCGAAATGTGTTTAAAATCACATAATTATTTTGCAGTGTTATTAATAATTATCATAGTAAAATTCCAGATTGATTCTTGTAATATGTGTAAAATCTTATAATTGTTTGGTGGTGTTATTAATGGCATGAGTAAAGGTATTTTATTAAACATCAGAGTTGCATAGCGGAAGTGCGTTGTTTAATCTTTTGTTTAAGGAAAGTCATGTTCATTACATTGGAAATTGAGTTATGAAGTAGTAGACTTGAATTTGAGGTAATTGAATAAGATTTATGTGAATGTGATATAGCATTGATGTCATAAGATATGATTTTGAATGATTTCATTGTTTCCAAAGAGTATGGATAGAGAATGAAAAAGAAAAAAAATGTGTGTTTTGGTGTATGTTGATTCATTATTTGGAAGCGACATGAAGTATAAGAGTTATAGAGAATGATTTATTAAGTTTTGCATATTATTGGAAGTGATAAAAAAGAAAATGACTATTATTTAGATTAGTGTAGGTGTGGTTATTTAGAAGTGCACGAGTTTGATTTTTGATGAGAATCGGATTGAAGAGCTTTGTTTAATGGTTGTTTATTTAGGTGTTAATTGTTATGGTTTTGGATCTTATATATGAGGAAATTATATAATATTATATCAAGTTACAATTTTCAATATGAAAGAGTTTTATTGAATAGTTGTCTATATAAGCATGAATTGTTAGAGTGTTAGATCTATGACAACACATATATGAGAACATTTATAGAATATTTTATTAGAGTATGATTATGATTATTGAAGAATTTATTGATTGATAGTCTAAATTGGTGTGAGATGTTATGATATTGCTTTCACGATATTATATATAAGGAAATTTAGATATTAATTGAGAATAAAATTATTATAATTATTGATGAGTAATGAAAGTAACAGTTTTAGAGTGAGACAGTTTGAGTTAAGACGATTTATAAATTTCATAAGGGATAATGAATTGTAACGCCCTAACCTAACTGGACCCAAAAGATTAATTGAAATCCAATTTATTGTTATTAATTTGGTCTAGTTTAAGTTTTAGAAGTATAGAAGTTGTGGATAAATAATCTATTAGAGGATATTTTTTAAAAGAAATTAAGAAAGTTGGATTAAAAGAAAAAGGTCATAGGGGCAAAAATAAAAATTTACATATGTTACTATAAAACTAAGTCAAATGTTGCTGGCGTTGTTATTATTATTATTTTTTTAAATAACATATAATAGGAAAACTAAGTGACTGTCAATTGAAGTGAAAAATAAAATAAAATAAAATAATGAAACAAAAAAAAAGAAAGTTGATGGTAGTATCGGTGTCGAGAGAGAAAAGAAAAATAATAAAATAATAGGAAAAAAAATGAAAAGAAGTGACTGTGAATGAGGAGGTGGAGATGTAGTATATATATGTGTCTTTAGAAGCAATTAAACACAGAAGCAGTTCAACAAGCAGCAGAAGGAAAAAAAAAAAATGAAGAAAACTTCGAAGGCCAAGAAGAAGAAAGAGGAAGAAAAATATGGAGAAGAGAGGGAAGGAGAAAAAAATATATATATTTTAGGTATTTGATTTTTCAGATAAGTAAGTTTATTTTAATAGGATTTGGATTACAAAAAATTAGTTAATTTTTATAAGTTATGAATTAAGTTTTATATGATTTTAGGGTATATCCAGGATGATGAGAAAATCAAATAGGAGTTCGTTTAGATCCAGAAATAAGTAAAGAAATTATGTGAGTGGATAGTTTTATTTTAATTAAATTGATTAAATTATATCTATTTATATTTCAGTTTTTATTATGTAAATGAAATAAATTATTTATTTAATTAATTGATTTTTTTAGATTATAAATTATGTTTTACGATTGAACTAAAAGTTTATTACGAATTTGTATATATATATATATATATATATATATATATATATATATACTTAGCAGAAATTCTGGAAAGAAATTTATATTTTCAGTTTAAGTTATTATTAGAAAGATTTCAGAATATTTTAAATAATATGATTTTATGCTTTGGAAAAGAATACTTATTTCTTTTATAGAAAATTATTTATTTAGAATTATATAGATATTCAGAAAAGATTTGAGAAAGAAAAATAAACATGTTTTCAAAACACTAAGGAGTGAGTGAAAATATATTTTACAAATTGTTAAATGTATATTTTGCCATTTTAGAGCATCTATGTTTTTGATAATGCATTTTGAAATTGAAAATGATTTCCTTTGAAAACATTAGTTTAAGAACATTTTATGTATTTGCTTAAAAAGACATGTTTTATGCATGAAAAGTTTGAAATGATGATGCTCATGTTTTAGTGATTTTATGTAATATGTTTCATGATATCAAGTTTATGGAATGAATGTATTCAATTTTGAGTATATGGAAAAGACAATGTTTTCAAACGCCAATGACTTACCCCATGTTACATGTTATGGATTTATAAATTATGATTTAAACCCGGTCGGTATACCCCATATGTGTATGACATGTGTTGGGAGGGCGTGTCAGTAATATCGGAGAGATTGAGTCAGTCAGTTGAGTCATGTTGCCTTCTACATGTGTGAGGTATTATCTCATTTGCGCATGCGATGCAGAAAATTCCGTTACGTGTTTGTGAGATGTCTTATGTATATCGTCATAATGAGCAGCGCTAATCGAATCGCCACATGAGCACGTTATGATCTTTTTTTTTTTTTTCCATTGGAGCAGTTTTAGCAAGGAAAGGAAAATTTAACAACCCCTTTATCTGATTTTAGAATATTTATAAAATATTTCCGCATCTTAAAATTTTATGCAATAATTGAAATATTATCATGTTTTTATGCATGAACTCAGGTTTTTAAGAGTTCCCATAAATTTACTGAATTTTATGATTTTTTATTATGAGAATGTTAAGAAATAAAATAATTTCTTTCAAAATGTTTTTGGGAGGATTTTATAAAAGAAATGATTATTTTGTATGAAATTTTAAGCACTCACTGAGCTCTTTTAGCTTACACTCCTTGTTTTATGTTTTATGAAAAACCTCCCCAGAGGCAGGATCAAGTGTTCAAGGCGCCAGATCTCCTCTGTAAGGATAGGTGGGTATACCCGATTGATGCGATTTAAGAAAGCATGTGTATATATATTTTTCATAAGTGTAAATTCACACTGTATGTCGTCTACTTTAAATATTTTTGATTTTATACATGAATATGTTTTGAAAAATTTATAGTGCTTTATATTGTTGATTAGTGTTTGGAAACATATATGTTTGGACCGCCAAAATTTTCTAGAAAAATTTGCAACCATGATTTCGAAAGCATACTAAAAATAATAATAATAATAATTAATTAAATTCTACGGCTTTGCTCCTTAGAGTTTCTTTAGAGTCGCCTGTAAGATGACTGCAAGGGATTCCATTGGAGTGCCAGGAGGTTCCTCTTGGATTCCGAAAGGGGAATTCCGGGAAGGGTCCTTTCATCTAATGCATGGATATTGTTTTTCATCACTTACTTTGGCCACATTGGAACTAAAATTATTATTATTATTATTATTTTGAAATGGAAACTAAAATCATTAATTAGGTTATAGAAACACGAACTATGAGGACACCAGTGAAGGGCTACAAATGCAAATATTCATTTTAAAATTCCACTACATTCGCAAATTAAATTTCTAATATTTTATTTAAAAGATATATTTACAAACAAAACTAAGATATAACTTTTAATTAAAAGTAACTTAAACAAAATTCTAAAAAGTAAAATAAAATAAGAAAAAAATTAGAAAAAACCTTTACAATGAAAAATAATGTTAGGCAACCCCAAGTTTTGAAAATATTATTTTAAAACCCCAACTGTTAGTCCAAAAAGGGTTTTCATCCAAAAGTAAAGTGGTTTTGTAACAAAATCATGAAAAGACAAAAACACTCTTACAAGTTTTAAAATTAAAAAAAAAAAAAATTAAAAGAAAATTTTGAGTTGAACACAAATCTTAAACTGGAAATTATTAAATCAAAAAAAAAAAAAAAAAAAGGACAAAAACAAAACCACAAACACAAACGAACCCTCATGGATTCGACCACCTACTTAACCTTATAGGTTTGTTTGATGATTTGGGTTTAACTAGATCTATAGCCAAGAGAGAAAAGATATGGGGAGAGGGAAGAGTGAGGTACAATGGTAAGATAGTTAGAGAGTTGAGAGAAAAGAGAGAATTAGGGTTTTATCTATTTAAAGCACCAATGCATATATACCTATTTACCCTTAATCGCTAACAAAATCATCAATTTTAACCCTAATTTACTAATTGATTTCAAACCAACAATAGTAGGGGGTTTGTTAGGTAGTATTTTCGAAATCAGTAGTGATCTGATAATATTTTATATTTTAGGGGATTCTTGATAAATATCCCATAAAAAAATTGAAACAAAGAGGTCGATGAGGAATTAGTTTTGGGCCTTGGAAAAAGAGGAAGGCCCAACCAGGGGAGGCAGATAAATCAATCTACTAGAAGAATCGTTAATTCAATTGGAACTCAGAGAAGAAGCATCAGGGGGAGGAGGATGGCAGGAAGAGAAGTTCGTGAATACACCAATCTGAGCGACCCTAAAGGTACACAAAAACAAGTCATAGGTTTGATTTCGAAGATTTGGAATCGGAATTGAAGTAGGGTTTTGTTTGGTTGCAGAGAAGAAATGGGGAAAAGGAAAAGACAAAATAGACGACGAGGACATCACGTTCCAGCGGATGGTTGCAAAGGTTAATTGACCCTCTCTTTCTATTGTTTATCAAAGTGGTATGTATGTGTGTTCTGATAACATGGCCCGCCAGGGATGTTCCTCCTTTTCAGATGCAAGAAGTTGCCGGTGAACGCGGTGGTTATCTCCACGGTCGAGGCGGTACTACTTACTCTCTCCTTCTCTCTCTCTCTCTCTCTCTCTCTCTATGTTGTTATGATTTATAACAGAATGTGAAAATGGCAGCTTTGGACAGTGATGACTTGCTCTATCTCAAGGAGCAAATGGAAGCGGAGCAGGACGCTGAACGTCTCCTACGCCGCACTGAGAAACGTGCTTTTGCTGCTTTTAAAATATCCTCACTTCCGCTTTCGCTTTCGCTTTCTTTGTTTAATCAATCTTGTTTTGTGTTTCGATTTTTCCTTAATGAATGCTCACAAAGCTGCAAGTTTAGCTGATTCCTCGCCCGCCTCTCTGCCTTTGCCGCTTCGCCTTGAGCCAAAGCCCAAGACTGCCATTAGGTTATCTTTTTCTTTGCACACACTAATTATCACTGGAAAAAATCTTCCATGAAATTGTATCATAACTGATCTGGTGAGATAGATCAATGGAAAAAATATGAGAAAAAGAAAAGAAAGGTAAGAGAAAAACAAATTACACTATTTCATAGGTCCATCTCATCATATCAGTGTGAGACAATCCCATGGAAGATTTTCTCTTAACACTGACCCATTAGTTGTCTTGTTTAATGAATTGTATTCTCTGCCATCATGTAGACAGCAGCATCTCCTCAAACAGCTCGTTGAAGTTAAACCGAAGAAGCCTAGGCTTTCTGATGCCACTACACCTCCTACCACAAAAACTGAGGTTGACTTCAACAAGGAGCAAGAGCAATCTACTAAAGTGGATGGCCAGAATGAGGTCGAAAATCCTGTTAAAAGCTTGTTAGGCTTAGCTTATGCTACTAGTTCTGATGATGAGGACTCACCTTAGATTAGAATAATGGGGTATGTATGTGTTACAACATCCTAATTCATTCATTGTTCTGTAATACTTGACATAGACATACTCTTTTTGTTTTTTGTTTATGCTATTGTGCAATGAAGACTAGTTGTTGAATCTTGTGTTTGAGAATATTAGAGTAAAACCTTAGATTATGTTGTACTGGTGGACACTAACTTATTTATTATTAAAGCTATTTAGCAAGTGTAGTTTGGTGGTGGACTCAGCATCTAGATGTCCTGGAGCACTGCAAAGCCCCTGCTGAACTTGTCAATGACCGCACAGATCTTGCATCTACTACTTGAAACCTTTGTTCATTTGTGCAAGGCAGCTTTGCACCACCAGAACCCGTTTCCCTGAAAGAAGCTCCATTTTCAAAAACATCCCCCACTAAATCAAATTTCCATGAGCTTCCATGCCTACCCAATCTCCATGTTACCTGTTCAAATTACGTACCCAAACAATATATTTATCCAAAAAGTTCTACAATTGGCCTTTCTAGTCATCATTTATTCAATGTGCTAGTAGATATGTGGAGCAGAATACTTAATTCTGCTTTTTTGTTGACGGCAAAAGTGTTGCTTATCTATAATGACTACAGCTTGGTGTTGAAATCACCTCCTTATTCCCCGACTTTGGTGCAATGAACAAGTTGCATTGGCTTTTAATGCTGGGCTGATGCTTCCACCAATAGCATACTGCGTCCATCCTGGGTAGAGGTTATTATCTACATGTGCGAATCCATGTCAGACCCTGTATTTTTTTTTTTTCAATAATTTATGTAAAAGTTGATGTCAGTAATTCATCTACTTTTGTATTGGGATTTGTTTGTTTTAAATAAGGTGTGGAGTGCAGAGATAGGAATAAGCAATTTATTACCTTGGCATTCTTTGGTTGCGATTGGGTCCGAAATGGTTGAAGGCAACAGTGACCTTCATGTTGTTGTCCCTGCCGTAGCCATCATCATGGCCTAGAAGCATAACCTTGTCTTGTTTTCTTAGCCAGTTGTTGGAAATGGTAATGTTGGTCGAGCCTCAAGTAACATCTATTAGAACATCTTGGTACTCTGTATAGGTGTTGTGGTCTATCCAAACTTTTGATTCAGGAACCATTCTGATTGTATCCTCATCTACCTTTCCTAGCTGCATTATCTTTTTATTTGGATCCATCACTGAGCTTTGCTATTCAGCGAGGCAGTGGTGGATGTATAGACAAGGGATAATTACATTGGTGGCCTGTTGAACGTGAATATAATGCACAAAAGTCATTATGTTGCGAAGAATTTCACTCATCATATTGTAGCAGGAAGTATTAGTTACCTTAAAGATTATGAAGCATGCAACGCCTTTAATGTGCACGGTCGCACCACGACCATCGATAGCAGTATACCGGAGATGACAAGCAGTTTTTGAAGTGTAACCTGAATATCCCTTTTGAAAGTGATATACTTTTTTCCTGGAATCAAGGTGGTTCCATATCTTAACGTTCTTGGTTTGGGGTTGAGTGGGTCATCGCTAGGATCTGTGACTTTATAACGTACAACATTTTGGCCAATGTTGTTAGTCATCTTCCCGGTAAAGCCTAGTGAACATTTAGCAAGTTGTTGCCAGTTGCTCCGCCAATAAGGGTCTGTTCTTCAGCATTGATCAATTACGTTCATTTGTGTGGCGAGAGTAGCAATTGGACTAGGAACCAAGTACATGGAAAGAACTATAGCGGGATTACATAACATGGTGGCCATGATTGAAATCTTGTTCTTGATTTTGCAAAGAGAGGAAATAAAGAGCTGTTGATAGAAGTGGGGATGGGGAGGGCATAGAACTTTAATGTAGTGAGACGAAAGCATGTAAACAGTAAGAGTACTAGTGGTTTGTTTAGTTGGGATGATACAAGTATAGGAATAGAATAAGGTGGTTATCCTGTTTTAATTCCTCTCCAGTGAGTGAGAAAGCTATATTTGGAAGTGTGGGGGGGGGGGGGGGGGGGGGGGGGGGGTGGGGGTGGTTGGGGTTGGGAGGAGTTATAGTTGAAAGCAGTCTGATGGTTGTTGGTTTTCCATTTTCACAATGACTAGAATTACTTCCTACATGTTTTTGTTTAATTACTATTCAATAGTCTTGACTTAATGGCTGTTTGGGTACATTTTCAAAAACGGTTTTCCATTTTAACAAATAAAAAACGTTGTAAAATCTGTTTGACAATCGTTTTCAAAAACATGTTTTTAGAAATAAGAAAACATGTTTTCTAAAATTTTAACATGGGAGTGCACAACGATTGTTTTCCGTTTTCCATCATTTTAAAAAACGATTCAATTGGATTGTTGGCAAAAAAAAAAAACAAAAGGAAAAGAATACAAACACCCAAATGGATTGTTCAACCACAAAAATGATTTAGTTAAACTAGATTGGAACAACCAAAAAACACAAACTGATATGGTTCAACCACAAAAAAGGAGAAAAAAAGAGTTGTAGAAGAATAAAAAGACGACCATCATCTCTGGTCATAAAAAATCATCAACATAACCAAAACACCCAATCATTGGTTGCACATCACCTAATGAAGAAGAATACTCAGAAGAAGAAGTAAAAGATGACGATGACGACAAAAGAGACTTTGACGACACATCATTGAAGGCATGAAGCAAATGGTGGACAACAAGGTGAAGATGGAGAGCAAGATGAGTAAGAGACCAGTGAGGTGTGTGAGAGAGAGAGCAGTGGGTTGTGAACATTGTTCCAAAACTAGCTACTCGTTACTGGACCGACAAGACAGCGAGCAGCAAATGCTCGGAAACTTGGTGAGGGGCAAAATTGATAAAAACTGTAAAATATATATATATCATAAACAAAAGGATTGATTGAAAATAATTAAAAGAATTAATTGTAAAAGATCGTGGTTTTTTTTTTTAAATAAAATGAAACAATAAAGGGCATTTTTGTCCAAAGGTAAAAAATTGAGGGGCATTTTCAGACTAACACTTTGGAAAGTCTCTCCCTTCAACAAAAATCACCCAATTGACCAGTTTCTCCCATTTTCTCCATATCTTATTCGCTTCTCTCTATCTCCATTCTCCACTCTTTGATTTCTTTTTTTTTCTTCTTCTTCTTCTTCTTCTTCTTTCGATCTTCATGTGTGTGGGTGTTAGACAACGAGTAGAGACGATGACGAACAACAGAGTTGGTGGCGACGATGAACGGCAATGAACAATAGTAAGAGAGAGAAGAAGAAAATGGCGATGAATTTGGTGGCTGAGCAAAGAGAGAAGAAAAAGATGGTGATGAATCCAGTGAGCAGTGATTGACTAGAGGTTCTGTTACTAGTCGTGTTTTCTTTTCTCCATCGCGACTATGATCAACGATAATGGGTGAGTTTTTTTGTGAGTTTTTTGAATGTGTATGAGTTTTTGTTGGTGAGATTTGTGAATTGATGACAAAAAAAGAAAAAGGTGATTTTTTAGTTTTGTTTTCCGATTAAGATAGTTGGACCAAGCTAGTTAGGCCGAGTTAGGACATGTTGAGCTGAGTTAGGACCAATTGGGTCGAGTTGTCACCTTCGATGAGTAGGACCTTCGATTTGGGGGTTTTTGGATTGGCGGAGTGTCAATCAACTAGAACTCGGCAAGCATTCGATGAAACTCACAAAGTTTTTAAACACTGGTAGTGAAAGAGAGAGATGTGTGTGAAGAGATAGAGAGACCGATAAGGTGATGGAGAGAGAGAGAGAGAGAGAGAGAGGGGGGTGAGGTGAGAGAAAAAATAATTTATTATTTTTCATTTTTCAAAATGGTACCAAACATTTTTTTATCATTTTTCATTTTTAAAATGAATTTTTAAAAGTATTACCAAATGCATTACTGTATTTGAAAACGTTGTTTTAAAAACATATTTTTAGTTTTGAAAATGCTTTCGAAAACATCATGCAAAAAACATATCCAAACGCACGTGAATTTATTAAATTATTTGTGTTATGCCCATTTTCTGGTTCGGCCCAACTAGCAACAGTACACGCCCATTTAATTTGAACAGAGCAAGGGCCCAGAAAGCCCAAAGACGGAGCCAACAGTTGCAAGCCCAGCTCGCGAGGCCATCCAGGTCGCGAGCTAGCAACAGTTCTTCAGCATGTCACCTGCCAATGCTTTCAGCCCGAGGAGCCCGCGAGGTCGCGCCAATCGCGAGCTCGCGAGCTCGCGCTAACCTCCAGATCGCCTCACCTCCTCTCCAGCATGCACATCTGGCTGACCAGAAAGTCCACCTATAAGAAACCGTGTGCAGCAAGTTGTCAGAACTGCCAACCCCCATGATTTCCAGCAAGACACTGTTTACACAATTACCCAGAAGCATTTAATGAAGTGAAGACTTCTTCAGGTGTAATTAATGCAGACTTGTGCAGGGAGGAAATCATCATTATCTTTACAATTAATGCAGCATGGCAATGTCAGGATTAGTTGAAACTAGCCGTTGCCTATTACGTGTAAACTTTTCCTTTGTATTATTTTATTGTGAGCTCCCTTCCTCTATAAAGAGGGGAGACATTTTCACTGTACAACAAGCTTAATACTAGATAACCATCACTCTGCCGGAATTACTCGAGAGTGACCGTGGACGTAGGTGCAGTCACCGAACCACGTGAAAACCCCTGTGTTTTCTCTCTTTCTTTCTCTCATTTCCTTTAATTACTTGTTCATCAGTTTATTAACTCCGACCAACTACCAGGAACAACATTCCTCCACCTGAATTAATTATCACCAACCTAGCATCCCATTAATACACCATTTACTACCTTTCGACCAGTACCAATCAATCCTTAATTACCAAGTCCGCCGTCTGGGCCCCAGAATCTCTGGTTGACCGTTTCCGGACGTCAACATCTTTTGGCGCTAGAAGGAGGGCCCAACAGCGACCTGGTAATCTCCAGTTAGTTATTACGTCATTTTCATCTGTACTTGTTTGCTATGGCTAGGATCAAGGCAACGAGGAGTGTTGGAGTAGCAGAGGAGCGACGTGAGATTCAAGAAGAACAGAGCGTTTCACCCTCTAGAAACGAGGTCGCTCCAGAATGGCAGCAACGCCAGCGAGCTCTGGAGGATGCAGTGAGGGAGTTGACAACAACAGTGAGGGCGTTGGTGGAAGTCCAAGCCCACGCGGCGCCGAGGCAGGCAAATGCAGCACCCCCAGGCAGAGCTCGCCGCCGACCTTCAGAAGAGATACCAACTCCAGAAGGGGTAGCCGCAAGGGAAAGGTCGCTTACCGAAGGATCAGCCCGCTCTTCGAACTTGCACCCAAGGAGAATCAGAGAGCGGAACCAAGAGCGGGGAATCCCACCTCGCCAGAACGAGATGAGGGCGAGGGCAAGTATCGAGGGCGCCAGGCGCGAAGAGGATGGCCGTGGGCCCGAGCGAGTACGTGCACATCGCGCAGGTTACGAGCCCGAGCCAAGAAGGGCTGCCAGACAGGCAGAAGCGCTAGGTGAAGAAGGCAGGTCGCAGAACCGCTACTTTGGGGAGCAGGAGAGTACCAGTAGATGGAACCCCAGTCAGCGGTCATTGACCCAGGACCCAGTAGTCGAAGAGTTGTTGCAGAGGGTTCAGCAGTTGGAAGCCCGACCTGGAGGCCAGACTGGGGGAGAGCGAGACAACCGCCGAGCACCATTCACTCGGGAGATCGAGACAGTGCCTTTACCAGCAAAGTTCAAGCTCCCCAGTATCCCTCAATATGACGGCAGGACGGACCCCTATGACCATTTGGATGCTTTCAATGTGCAGATGGATCTTCAGACAGATGACCCGCTGGTCAAATGCCGGGTATTCCCAGCTACTCTAGGGGACGCCCCGCGAGCTTGGTTCAACCGCCTTCCAGCCCGCAGCATCGGAAGCTGGAGAGAATGTCAGAAGAAGTTCCTAGATCAGTATAAGGCATTAAGGAAACAGCTCGCGCCAGCCTGCCACCTCGCAACCATTTTTCAGAGACAGAACGAATCCCTGAAAGATTATATCACTCGATTCAGAGATGAGGTGAGTAATGTGGAAACACCCTCTGACGAGAGTATTTTAACAGCTATCTCTGCAGGGCTCAGGAAAGATGGGAAGCTGTATGAAAGCATATACAAATCCCCTGTGAAGGATCTGGGGGAGTTCTACGAAAGGGCAGCTAAAGAAGTCAGATGGGAAGAAGCCTTTGGGGCTAAGAAACCCAGTGGTCAGCGGGGTGAAGCAAGTGGTTCCCATCGTGAGAAAAGGAAGAATCCTGGTGGTGATAGGCCAGGGGAGCCGAGGAACCAGTCGGCCAATGTAGTGGCGAAGCGAGCTAGGCCAGGGCCAAGGATGGAGAGGCCCAGGCGCCAGAACAGATATGACAGCTATAGTCTGTTATCGGACAGGCAGGACAGGATCTTCGCCGCAGAAAGAAACAGGGAGAACTTTGGGAAGCCACCTCCAACCGGACCCCTTAACCGACATCGGGATCCGAAGAAATACTGTGCCTACCATAACGAGAACGGGCACAATACCTCAGACTGTTGGCGGTTGAAGGATGCCATCGAGGAACTCATAAGACGAGGCCGCCTAGGAGAATATGTAATACAGCCCGCTGGAAGGCGACCTCAGAACCAACGACCTCAGGGGCAAGATCAGCAGCTCGAGCAGCAGCAATCTCAGCGAGCTCAAGAACCAGAACGCGAGCCTGCTGTAAGAACAATCTTTACCATTTACGGTGGACCTCATGTCGCAGGTACATCTAACAGGTCACACCAGAGGTATATCCGAGAAGCCAACCATACCCTACTGGCAGAATATGGAGGAGTCGAGGGACCCACCAAAAGGGCAAAGGCGTCCTCGGACAGCATTGTGTTCACGGAGGAGGACGAGAGAGGAGTACGCTGGCCCCATAACGATGCCATTGTAATCAGAGCTCAGATCAGTAATGTCGAGGTGCGGAGGATAATGATAGACACTGGCAGCTCAGTCAACGTCATGTATAAGGACTGCTATGACCAGTTGGGTTTAGGAGCTGAGCAGTTAATACCCTCGCCCGAGCCTCTCTATGGGTTCACGGGAGATGCAGTGGTACCAATCGGCCAGATTAAGTTGCCCCTCACCCTCGGGGAGCCAGGACGACAAGCTACCGTTCTTGCAGACTTCCTTATTATCAGTAGCCCTTCAGCATACAACGTGGTATTGGGGCGACCTTCGATGAACGAACTGGATATGGTCACCTCCACCAGAACGCTGACAGTTAAGTTCCCGACTCCCAATGGAGTAGGCTGTGTCAAAGGCGAGCAGCAACTAGCCAGGAGATGTTATGAGGATGCAGTAAAAATGGGAGTTCGGGGAAAGAAAGTAAATGTGGTCTCGGGTGGCCAACCGCGAGCTGCCTCTGAAAGCGGGGTAAGTGATGACCTCGACCCTCGCGAGGTGGATGCAGACAGGGCCACAGGACCCGTCGAGGAGTTAGAGGATGTACGAGTCAGTGAGGCGGACTCAGAGAGATATGTGAAGATAGGAAAAGATCTGCTGCCAGAAGTGAAGTCCGAGCTCGTAGGATTCCTGAAGAGAAACCTTGATGTCTTCGCCTGGAATCATGAGGATATGGTGGGGATAGACCCTGGAGTTATGTGTCACCGACTGAATATAGATCCCCAGCACAAGCCAGTCCGGCAGAAGAGGAGGCCGATGACACCAGAACGCTATGCAGCTCTGAAGGAGGAGGTTGAGAAGTTGCTAGCTAACGGGTTCGTCAGGGAAGCTCGTTATCCAGTTTGGGTCGCCAATCCAGTCCTCGTCAAAAAGAAGAACGGGAAGTGGAGAACTTGTATTGACTTCACCGACCTGAACAAGGCCTGCCCGAAGGACAGTTTCCCATTACCCAGGATTGACCAGCTGGTAGATGCGACGTCGGGGCATCAACTCCTAAGTTTCATGGACGCGTACTCAGGATACAACCAAATTCCTATGAGCCCGCAAGACGAGGAACACACCTCTTTTGTCACCGATAGGGGCTTGTACTGTTACAGGGTGATGCCATTCGGACTGAAGAATGCAGGAGCAACCTACCAGCGTCTAGTCAACGCCATGTTTCAGGACCTGATTGGGAAAACTATGGAGGTGTACGTAGATGATATGCTGGTGAAGTCCCAGAAAGCAGCAGATCATGTCCGCGATCTGGATGAGACGTTCAGAGTCCTCAGAAAATACCAGATGAAGTTGAACCCGCTGAAGTGTGCATTTGGGGTAGCATCTGGTAAGTTCCTTGGCTTCATGGTGAACAGCAGAGGGATAGAGGCCAATCCGGAGAAGATCAGGGCGCTCGTGGAAATGAGGTCCCCGTCCAGAATCAAGGACGTGCAGAGCCTTACTGGCCAGGTCGCGGCTCTCAGCCGCTTCATCTCAAAAGCCACTGACAAGTGTGTACCATTCTTTGAAGCCATAAAGAAAGCCAAGAACTTTGAATGGAATGAGCATTGCGAGGAGGCATTCCAGAAGCTGAAAGAATATATGGGCCAAGCCCCTCTCCTATCCAAACCCAAGGAGGGGGAGAGACTGTTCTTGTATTTGGGAGTCTCTGAGCACGCACTAAGCGCGGCCTTGGTAAGAGAAGAGAATAAGACGCAGTTGCCCGTATATTATATCAGTAAAAGACTGGTTGACGCGGAAACCAGGTATTCACGAATGGAGAAGCTCGCATACTGCCTAGTAACCGCCTCCAGAAAGCTACGCCCCTACTTCCAAGCTCATCAGATTGAGGTCCTCACGCAATACCCTCTCAGGCAAGTCCTTCAGAAAGCAGATACTTCTGGCAGACTCCTCAAGTGGGCCATCGAGCTCGCTCAGTTCGACATGGAGTTCAAGCCTAGAACGGCGTTCAAGGCTCAGGCACTTGCAGACTTCATTGTGGAATTCACGGGGCCAGTACCAGAGTACGAGGAGCTAACAGGTGGCCAGGTTTGGGAGCTTTATGTAGACGGATCTTCTAACGAGCGAAGCTCAGGGGCTGGAATAATGCTGATCAGCCCGGAAGGCCATAAGATCCTGAGTGCCATAAGGTTTCAATTTCCAGCTACCAATAACGAGGCCGAATACGAAGCATTGCTCGCCGGACTTCGCCTAGCAAGGGAGGTGCGAGCTGAACAGGTAAAGATTTTCAGTGACTCTCAACTTATCGTTTGTCATGTCAGGGGAGAATATCAGACCAAGGGGAAAAGGATGTCAAAGTATTTCCAAAAGGTCAAGGAATTACTGGGGGCTTTCCAGAGATTTGAAGTGAACCAAATTCCCAGAGCACAGAACGTCAACGCGGACGCCCTCGCCCGCTTGGCGACCTCCCAAGACGCAGATCTCCTTGAGTCCTTCCCTATGGAATTCTTACCAGCTCCGAGCATCGACGGCGAAGGTGCAATGATGACCGTACAGGTTCGGCCTAACTCCTGGATGAGCTCGTTAATCAATTACTTGCAGGAAGGGAAGCTGCCAAGAGACAAGCTGGAAGCTCGCCGCATCCGAGCTAGAGCAGCCCGGTACTGCATTTACGACGACAGGCTGTACAAGAAAGGATTCTCAACCCCGCTGCTACGATGTATAGATGATGAAGACTGTGAGGTAGTGCTAAACGATATCCATGCAGGTCATTGCGGGAACCACGCGGGAGCATTGTCCTTGGCCCAGAAGGCTCTCAGACAGGGGTTCTACTGGCCAACTATGAAGCAAGATGCCTTAGACCTGGTAAAGAAGTGTGATAAGTGCCAGAGATTTGCTAAAGTCCCGCGAGCTCCCCCAGCCTACCTCCAGCAGATGGTGAGTCCATGGCCGTTCGCGATCTGGGGAATGGACCTGATCGGACCTTTGCCCGCAGCTCGAGGAAACTGCAAGCACGCTGTAGTCGCTGTTGACTACTTTACTAAATGGGCCGAAGCTAAGGAATTAGCAGAAATCTCCACAACGAAGATAGAAAAGTTTGTGTGGGACAATATCATCTGCAGGTTCGGGGTCCCTCAGCAGCTCGTCACGGACAATGGGACCCAATTCACCAGCGAACAGTTCATAGGTTTCTGTAATGAGCTCGGAATCGTGAAGAGCTTCTCGGCTGTAGACCATCCTCAAGCCAATGGTCAGGTCGAGGCCGTGAACAGGATCATCAAACAGAATCTGAAGACCAAGTTAGAAGCAAGAAAGGGGGCTTGGGCTGATGAGCTACAGAAAGTCCTCTGGGCTTATAGGACGACGGTCCGCAACTCCACAGGTGAGACCCCGTTTTCTATGGTCTACGGAACGGAAGCCATGATACCGGCAGAGTTTGAAGTGACCAGCCAGCGAAGGGCCTCGTTCCGACCTGGGGACAATGACCAGCTTCTCGCGACCAGTCTGGACTTAGCCGAGGAAGCAAGGGAGACAGCTCGCCTAAGGGTAGCAGTATACCAGCAAAGAGTTGCCAGGTATTACAACAAAAAGGTGCGAGCTCGAAGCTACAAAGCCGGAGACCTCGTGCTCAGGTTAGTCCTTCCTGGAGCTCGCAAAGCAAGCGAAGGAGTACTCGGGCCCAACTGGGAGGGACCATACTTCATCAAGCAGGACCTGAGGAACGGAGCCTATCATTTAGCCAGCATGGATGGGGCTGAGTTACCGCGTGCCTGGAATGCTGAACACTTGCGGCCATATTACACCTAAGAACTGTCAGCTCGCTCTAACCTTGTACATGATTCTTTCTTGACGATTGTCTGTAAACATGCTTTCACCTGTTTTCTGTTGTATATGTCAAATGTGATGCAGAAAGCGGGCTGGATAAGCCAGCAAATGTACATATTAAAAGAGCAAAGCTAATGAAATTTCTTTCTCAAAGTAATCAAGCTGCGATCTATTATCATAAATGTTTATATACATATTTTTATTCCTTGAAGACATCTGTATAAATTCCAAGGAATCTTTCGCTAACCGGAGTTCTCACATGAAACGGCCTGCTAAAGTCACGACCATGTTCTGGCAATAAATCTCCACAAAAGGCCTCAATTGAGAACGCCTCATCAACTGATGCTTAATTCATCCGTGTTACCCTCATTAACGGAGGTTCACGTCAGGCATCGAGTTCATTTACTAGCTCGCAGCCATAATTGCCCCGCGACCTCGCGGGAGGGGGTAAGGCCACGCCTCTCATATATAAAGCTGCCCGCGGACTCGCGTATTAATTGCCCCGCGACCTCGCGGGAGGGGGTAAGGCCACGCCTCTCATATATAAAGCTGCCCGCGGACTCGCGTATTAATTGCCCCGCGACCTCGCGGGAGGGGGTAAGGCCACGCCTCTCATATATAAAGCTGCCCGCGGACTCGCGTATTAATTGCCCCGCGACCTCGCGGGAGGGGGTAAGGCTACGCCTCTCATATATAAAGCTGCCCGCGGATTCACCAAATTGGCTCAGTCCTGGACTGCGAATGAAGCGACGATTTAAACTCTCAAAGTTTGGGAAAATGTTGCTGACAAGCACGCTCTATATCATTAAAACATGGAGGACAAGGAAATTCCGAGCTCCTCACTAACAGTAAGTCCCTGCCAATCTTCCAAGGCTTACAAAACGTCTTATTCAGCCAAGTTGTTTGCTGAGCCCAAGCCCTTACGAGCTAGCGCTTGAGCAAAACTGCTTATTGCAGTTAGCAGGTTTGAAAGTTAATATAATTTTCGCGATTGTGATCTCCTTAACAAAATTTTAACACTTTAAAATTGTGTTATTATTACCTGCTCGCTACCTATTATGTAACTAAATATACATACATATGCTTGGATAAAATATCGAGATTGTGCAGGAAATTTAGTTTTATAAATCCGAGCTTCAAGCTCGTCATATGAATTCCAACAAATGAAGGAAAGTTACAAAAATTTAAAGGAGAAAATAAAATAAAAGTGCTTCAGATATCAGCAGGTGCGTCTGAAGGGGCAGGACCAACTACTGCTTCTGCTGGGGGCTCTGCCTCAGGAACGGACTCAGAAGCTGGTAAATCAGAAGGAGCTTCTGCTGTGGGTTCAGACATGGGAGGATTCTCTAAAACTGAAGGTACCTCGGGGACCTGCTCTGGCGAAGGGGTTGAGTCAGCAGGTAGATTATCTGGAGGGGCAGAGGAAGTATCAGCATGTTGCGTGCTCTGAGCACCTGCAGCCAGCTCCACGAACTCTTGGATCATTTTGACCCCTTCTGACCCAAAGAAGGAATAGTCCAAGTTCGGATGGTGCTCCCACATGCTATACAGGAACTCCCTCTCGACCTCTTCTTCGATCTTATCCCGCTCCCGAGCTACCCTAGCTTCAATACCCTCCGCAGTTTGGGTCAGCTTCTCCCTAGTCTGAGCCAAGCCCGCCTCTGCCTCAGCCCGCTTCTCCTCAGACTTCGCGAGCATCCCTTTGACTGCTGCCAAGTCCCATGAGTGCTGGCTCACTTTATCTTCAGCGACCTGCAGCTTTACCTTTACATCAGCAAGCTCGCCCTTCAGCTTATTTATTTCTGCTTGGGCCTTGCTGGCTTCGGTTTCCCTGCGAGCGGTCTCCTGCGACAAGGCCGCGTCAGCATCTTTGAGCTTGGCAGAAAGCTCACTATAGTTCTTCTGAAGGAGATTGGTCTCTTCCTGCAGCAGCTTCTTCTCCTCATCAAACTGTATCTGAGAAATCCTGAAGGCCTCTTCCTCGTTGATGTGAATGTCTGCCTCCCTTACTAACTTTGCAGACGCCATACCGAGCTGAAACAACAAAAGAAATGGTACAAAATCCTTTTAAAAAGGAAGGGAAAAATCAGAATCAAAGTATGACAGGATATGAACCTTACCAGCGCAACTTGACGAGCTATATAGGTCGCTAAAGTACGGCCTGAAAGCTCTTTTTTCTGTAGCTGCGGGCTTCGTTTTCCCATCACTTCAGGAACGAGCTCAACGAAGCTGTTAAAAAATTCCATCTCCTTGACTGCATCAGGAGGAGGGCCAGAATCTGCCTGTTCAACTGTTGCAGACCTCGCCGGTCGTGCTGGCGCTCCAGTACCTGGCTCCCGTCCGATGACGACCCCACCGACCGAAGGGACGGCAACGAAGCCCTTCTGCTTTGGAGGTGGTGGAGGAGCTATGGCCTTTCCTTTTCTTTTCCTGGTCAAGGCCTCAGACTCTTGCCCCGAAGGTAAGTCCCCCCCGGCAGGGACTGCGGCCCTCTTGGCTGGAGGAGAGCTCCGTCCTGCGGGTGGGGCAGCCCGTTTTTGAGGAGCTGCAGCTGCCCTGGTCGGAGAGGGGGCAACTGCAGCAGCTTGTGAGGTCGCTCTTTGAGAGTGGTCTGAGGAGGTGTCGTCCACGTTGACGACCTCGGCCGGCTTAGCAGGTGGAACTGACCTGAGGGGAGGGACAGACATGGTGAGCTTTCTTCCCATATTATCCGAAGAAGTGCTGGTGGTGAAGCTCGTGCTCGGTGATCTTTGTTGAAGAGGTTGTGGTTCTGGCTCTGATTGGGTAGGATCAACAAGGGCAGAAGCGACCTCGTTCGCTCTCCCCCTTATTCCCAGGTCCCGAGCTGTATTCAAGAGAGGGTTTGAAGCAGATGGTGATAGACCCCGAGCTACCAGCTCGCTGCCGGAAGGGAAACTGTCCTCCTCTGGTTCCTTGGCAGCTGCAAAAGAGTTCAGAATAGCGAGCTCGTCCTGCCTGGGTTTACCCTTAGGAGCTGTGACGTCTGCACAGTAAAAGTCAGCTCGTAAATAAATAAATAAATAAATAAGTAAATAAACATTATGCATGTTTGCACATATGAATAATGCTACTGATGTTGTTTTGAGCACTCATATCCCTACTAGGTTCCTCCACGAAGCTCGTGTTATTCAGTCCAGCAATCGAGGGGCACGTGAACCAGGCCCAGTTGGACTTGTACTCCCCCACGTTTGACTTAGTACATTTCTGAGGCAGAAACGCCCTATAGTCAGAAGACTGGCGAGGAGTGGCGTAGTACAACCCTTCCTTTCCAGTGATCGCTTTGAAGCTGTAAAGGCTGCGGATGATGCGGGGTGTGGGAAATCCTAGTGCGTACTTACGAAACGCCGCAGCCAGGGTGGTCAAATGAGCGTATGAGTTTGGGGTCAGCTGGAACGGTGCGAGATTGAGGCTGTTTAACAAATCCATGAGGTATCCAGGGATAGGGAACCTGAAGCCGAGCTCCATATGCTCTCTGCTGATCGCAATAAAGCCCGTAGGGGGATAAGCGGCTTGATCAGTGCCCGCGGGAACGTTAGCCCTGCACCCCAAGGGGATGGTTACTTCCCGGGCCCAAGCCTCCAACTTATCAAAGGTGAGCGACGAGAACATGGGTTTAAAGGGAGGGGTGTCCGTTTCCTCAGCGACCTCGTCCCCTCCTGCGATCTCCTCGCTCGACGGACCAGCTCGCGAGGTCGTAGCCTCAGCCTCGCTATCCTGGCGACCTGCCTGCCTCCTGGAAGCAGCAGTCCTGCCCCGACCTGTGCGCGAACGACCTGACATCTACAACAAGAAGGAATGACATCAGGACGCCTACAGCATACTGATCCTAACAAGACACAGGAAAAGAACTCCTAAGACAGCTGTCCTACTTGTCAGGTCGCGCACTTGGTCTCTAAAGGACCAGAAAAGGCCCAGAGACACGAATCTGCCAGGTACAATATCACCCCAAGTCTACATATTTCTAATCCTATGTTTACAGGTCGCCCCTAGCGTACAGAGGTACTCAGGCAACCGACACAGTGACTCCCTAAGGGCCAAACAAGCTCACAGGGACCAACAGACGTGTTACGAAGGCAGAAAACGACAATCCTAACCAGAGACAGACCATGTCACAAAAAAAAAAAAAACAAAAACAACAACAAAGCGAGAAGAGGACTACCTTGCTCGAACCGAGTGCGATATGCTGAGCACGGTGGCTAATCTTCGTAGTAGCGAAGTTCGAAGGGGTTGTCCAGTGACAAACAGTTGGCCAGAAGAAGCAGAAGTGAAGGAAAAAATGGAAGATAGAAAGAAAAAGTATTGTAGTCGTACCGAGAAAGCAAAAAGAAGAAGATGAGGAGACCCGTGGGTTATATAGGCCAGCTCGTCCATCCCTAGCCATCCGATCCAGCATAAAGGTGTAACCGCCAAAGATCCAACGGCTGAGCATCGATCTCGGTCACACGCCATCACGTCTGTCAGTTACAAGACGTGCGCATTTAATGCGTACGGTCCCGAGACACGTTTTTCGGCTCCAACGCCTGAATGGACGCCACGTGTCAGCGGTTACAGTACGAAAATTGAAACGGAACCAGAAGATTTGAAAATGGGCGCCATTTGTGTGTTTATTTCAGCTCCCAGTCCGCAAAACGCACAGAGAGCTGGGGGGCTTGATGTTATGCCCATTTTCTGGTTCGGCCCAACTAGCAACAGTACAGGCCCATTTAATTTGAACAGAAGCAAGGGCCCAGAAAGCCCAAAGACGGAGCCAACAGTTGCAAGCCCAGCTCGCGAGGCCATCCAGGTCGCGAGCTAGCAACAGTTCTTCAGCATGTCACCTGCCAATGCTTTCAGCCCGAGGAGCCCGCGAGGTCGCGCCAATCGCGAGCTCGCGAGCTCGCGCTAACCTCCAGATCGCCTCACCTCCTCTCCAGCATACATCTGGCTGACCAGAAAGTCCACCTATAAGAAACCGTGTGCAGCAAGTTGTCAGAACTGCCAACCCCCATGATTTCCAGCAAGACACTGTTTACACAATTACCCAGAAGCATTTAATGAAGTGAAGACTTCTTCAGGTGTAATTAATGCAGACTTGTGCAGGGAGGAAGTCATCATTATCTTTACAATTAATGCAGCATGGCAATGTCAGGATTAGTTGAAACTAGCCGTTGCCTATTACGTGTAAACTTTTCCTTTGTATTATTTTATTGTGAGCTCCCTTCCTCTATAAAGAGGGGAGACATTTTCACTGTACAACAAGCTTAATACTAGATAACCATCACTCTGCCGGAATTACTCCAGAGTGACCGTGGACGTAGGTGCAGTCACCGAACCACGTGAAAACCCCTGTGTTTTCTCTCTTTCTTTCTCTCATTTCCTTTAATTACTTGTTCATCAGTTTATTAACTCCGACCAACTACCAGGAACAACATTCCTCCACCTGAATTAATTATCACCAACCTAGCATCCCATTAATACACCATTTACTACCCTTCGACCAGTACCAATCAATCCTTAATTACCAAGTCCGCCGTCTGGGCCCCAGAATCTCTGGTTGACCGTTTCCGGATGTCAACAATTTGTTTTTAGTTATTTGTATTATATTAAATAAAGTTTTATAACAATTAATGGAAAAAAGAATACAAATATAAATCTACTAGTTTTGAGATTTTAACATTAAAAGAAATTACAATTGATAGATATAATTCAAATTTATTAACTGAAAATGATAAAAACAAATGACCTATAAATGAATTTTGACTAGTTAGATTAGTGTAATTTATAATTGATTCTGCAATTTAAAAGTGACGGCTCAACTTTGCAATTAAACATGATTGCGTAGAAAACTTATCATTTAGCAATATAACTTAAATTAATTTTATAATTAAATAAAATTTTGAAATAAAATGTCAGTTAGTCCATGAATATATAACCATTTACATATCGGTAAAAGTTATAAAAAGCTTTGCTTTTTTTTATTTTTCATCAAGACAAAATCTGGCAAAGGGGTATAAAACAGATAAATATACATAAGTAAAATTGCAATAGACGAATTCATTTATTTATTTCTATCAATTCATCACCTCAAGCGAGATGTACATAAGATTAGGCTTGATAGTCAGTTTTCATAGATAAACTGTGTACACTGCAAAACACATAATTTAAGTTCTGCAATCAGCATGCACCATGACATTAGCCCAATCCAACAGTGGTGGTGGTCGCCGGGGCCAGCTTACCGTCGCAGATGCACTTGCCATTGACACAGCGGTTGGGGTAGCCTGCACAGATTGAGTTGCAGTCCAGCATACGTGGACAACGAAGTGGTCCCCTTGCTTCACCTCTCGGCATGCCCAAAAATGCCGTAACTGCAAAAATGTATATATGTGTAAAAACTAACAAATACACTTCCAACGAATATATTAGCATTATAATAAAATGAAAAGTAACATAATCAAAATCATCAAAATGACAAAGAGAAATAGACTAACTGCATGCAGCAACCAAGAAGAATAAGAATAGCTTCGATGGAGTTTTTCCCATATTATCGGCACTCGGGAGGAGGGGAATCAGTGATGTGCGAATTGTGTTTAAGTTGATTGATATGAGTGATGTGAACAAGATTATCAGACAGAGGCATATATTTATAGCAAATTACATGTCCCAATCTCACGGTAGCTAGAAATCCTTCCTTTAAATGCAGAAATATGATGTTATCTAAATTTAATGGTGGAGATGCTCTTACTTCAAAGTCAGGATATTTCATTCCTGAATTTCCAACCTTTCCATATTTTGGACTTGGAGTTAGGGGTCATTTGCTTTTGCACTTGGTGTCTGAATTCCATTTTATGGTTTATTTATTTACTTTGCATTTATGACTTAAATGGTGTTAGGGTAATATGCCCTAAGAGCTTGTAATTTGTAAATGTTTAAATTAATTAATAAATAAAATATATTTATTTTGATATACATTTATGAAATATTTGCTTCATACAAATATCATGTAACATCCATAATTACTTATGTAATCTCAAACTAAGTATATAAGTGTTATATACAAGAGGATTTAGTTTGAGATCAGTAATCTAAAGAGTCCGTAGAAAACAAACAAAGCTGGGTACTTTGTTTGTGGTAAATCTACAGTTGCGGTCCATTTTGTATTTGATGCGATGATTTTATCCGGGATCGTTCATGTGGCGACATGAAAATGGAGGCACCTTATATGATAGAGATTATATAGGACTGGACCACGATAAAATGAATTTTTTATTAATATCCGTTAAATAAAGAAATTCATATTTATCAACTAGATGATCATATATGGATTGATCTTAATCCTGAGTGTTTTATGAACTCCTATTTGTTGAGTCATATCTTTTGATTTACATGGGTGAGACTGTTATAGATTTACGGTCAATAAGCTTCGTACTTTGGAGATGTGATTTAATAAATGGCTGGGAACATTCTACACAATAGTGGAATCCACTCCTTCTTGCGAGAAGTAGATGAGTAGTTCCCTTAAAGTGTTGATTCGGGTCTTGAACAATAAGAGCGCTCGACTTTTTGTTTACGAGTAAACGGAAAGATAAATTCATAAGTTGTTATGAATATATTGTTCATTAGAGAATCAATGGTACTTATTGGAATAAGATATAATTAGAGAGGTATAACGGACTTTAATGACCTAGCTCTAATTATGAACTACTTGTGGAGGATCAAACCATATGAAATGATTAAATTGATGGACACTGAAAATTCAGATTGTGTAAAACATCTACAATCTTGAGAGTGCAACCTTGGGTTTTTAGTGGAGTAACTCTAAGGTTAATAATAGTGAATTATTTAATTAAAGAGTTTAATTAATAATTCCGATATTATTGGAGCTCAAATTGTAGGTTCATTCGGTCCCCTTGCTAGTTCACAACCACATAAAGAAATAAATGAAAGAATATAATTGGATTGTCCAATTATTAATGTCACATGGACATGTTCACGAATTATTTAAATAATTTGATTATTTAAATAAATGTAATTATTTAATTAAATGTTAATTATTTATTATCTGTAGAGATTATGAGTTCAATTTTTTAATGGTGTTATTAAATTATTTATGATTTAGAATCATTTAATTTAATGAAAAATCTTTTAATTAATGGAAATAGTAATTTAATTTAATTGGAATTAGATTCCATATTAAATTGAATTAAAGAAGTTTTAATAGGAATTAGATTCCTTATTAAATTAAAAGTAAAGAGTTCTAGACCAATAAAGAATTTGATTCCGTATTGGATATGAACTATGTTTTCCAATTTAAATAGGAAATTGTATTCCTTGTTAAATTAGAAAACTCTAACTTACTATTATAAAAGGGTCTTTTATGATAGTAACTAAGATGATGAATTTTTTGGCTATTTGAACCAAAAACTTCCATTAATTAAAAACACCAAATTACTCCATCTCACACAATGATCTTTCATAAAAGATTTCGTGATTTGATTCTTCAAGATTGTGCCCACACACAGTTTCTTTTGTGAAGAGTCATAGCAAGGAAGATCGAATGGTGAATAATTGCGAATCAAAAGGGATCAATTCAATATTCATGCAAAGGTAAGATTCGATCTTATTAATTTAATTATTGAATTGTTATTACTAGTATCGATCGGGCATGTTTTTGTTTGGAAAAATTTTTAAAATCCACGTTTCCGCATTAAATTCAAAATCAATTTTTCCCTTCAAATGGTGCATAATTACATTGTTTATTTATTTTTTTTTGTAAATGATCAAATCATTAAAACTACCTAAAAATATCTTAAAAAATAAAATTTCTTGACTTATAACTTAATTGCAAATTATTAAATGATATTTAAAATATATTATTCCAAATTTATTCTCTTCAAAATAACATATTTTCACATTTATACTAATTTTATATTGTATGGATTTTTTCCCCAATATACTTATAAAAAAAAAAATAAATAAATAAAGAGTAATGCTAGGCTTCTAAAAAATTTTGCCCAAATCTATACCCAAATGATGTGACATGTAAGTTGATAAGATTTTATAAATCATGAGATAATGTAATAATTACTAGAATCTTGATAACTCATATACTATATTACTTGGACATGAATTTGAATAAAATTTTTAGAAAGCTTAGCTTTACTCAAACAAAAAAAAATTCCTACACACATCTCATCTCAATTTTTTTTTAGAATTGGTCTAGTGTATTTTAATTTATAATTTAAAATCAATTGTTTTTAGTTACTTTATAATTTAATTCAGAGACCATTTTATTTTAATTTAAATATATAAATATCATTAAGTCTACTGTATTTTTAATCATATTTTAATTATAAATAATATGTACATAAAGGTATTTTAGTGGCTGTTTGGATACGTTTTCAAAAATGAAAAACATTGTAAAATCTATTTGGCAAATCATTTTTAAAAATATATTTTTGAAAATGGAAAATATGTTTTCAAAAATTTTAACATGGGAGTGGAAAACAATTTTTTTTTTTTTTTCCATTTTTCATCATTTTCAAAAATAATCCAAGAAATGAACAAAACACAAACACCTAACCTCAGAATAAAAAAAGCACAAACACCTAACTGGATTGATCAACCGAAAAAATAATTTGGTTAAACTACCTTGGAACAACCAGAAAACACAAACTAATTTGGTTCAACCAAAAGAAAAAAAATGGAAAAAGAAAGATAGTTGTAGAATAACAAGAAGACAACCATCATCTTCGATCACCAGAATTTATTGACACAACCAAAACTTTCAATCATCGGTGGTCCATCACCCAACAAAGAAGAATACCTAGAAAAAGAAGAAAATGACGACAACGATGATGAAGGAGACTTCGACAGCATATTATCGAAGGCATGAAGCAAGAGGGAGGCAACGAACGTGAGGATGGAGAGCTCGGTGAGAGAGAGCGATGAGGTGAGTAAGAGACCAGTAAGATGAGAGAAAGTGAGAGTGAGAGAGAGAGTGAGAGGGAGCAATGGGTTGTAAAAGACAGAGATGTCTGTGAAGAAGATAGAGAAATTGATTGGGCGATGGAGAGAAAAGGGTAAGGTGAGAGAAAAAGTATTTTATTATTTTTCGTTTCCAAAATGGTATCAAACATTTTTTATCATTTTTCGTTTTTGAAATGAATTTTCAAAAATACCACCAAATACATTATCATTTTTAAATACATTATTTCAAAAACATGTTTTTAGTTTTTGAAAATATTTTTCAAAAACATCATTTGAAAAACGTATCTAAACGCACCTTTATAATCTTCATGGAGCTAAGAATTATAATTTCATAAGACGTGGAAATCATTCAGGCACAAGTTTTAACAAGATAAATATTCAAGTGATGCATCAACTCTCTCTTTTTATAAGCAACCATCTGTTTCCTAACTAGGTGAAAAATACTAATCCAAATTCCAAAGACATTGGCTATACAAAGAAAATACATTTTAAGTGACTGTAACAAAGAAATCTAGCTTAGCCTCCTAGTCGGTTACCGTCATTTTGTCTAAAAATCCATCTGCGAAACGACTAATGACAAATTTACGATTTTATCCACATTTTGATGAAGTCATCAGCAAAGGATTTCAGGCTTCCCCACAAAGTAGATTGCTTTGGAGATTCTGCATCATCAGACTGCTTACTAGAAACGTCCCTGGACAACAAAAAACTTGTTAATTAATTTGATATTCATCATGGCAAGATGGATCCATATAAACAAAAGATAAGTTTTATTTGATTTAATCGCGAATAAGAATGTTACAGATATACATAAACCAAGCTAAATTACGTCCACATGATGTATTTAAGCTTGGTAGGTTTTAGCTACTGCTAAGGATTATTCATCCAGAACAAACAAAACCACACAAGGTCAACGTTTTGAGAGCACATTCTGGTAGGTTTGATATGACCTGGACCATGGTTTTATTTGGCTTTGAGGTGTTTCTATCAGACTTCACATGTCTATGACAAACAGCATATAACTAACATCAAAGAGGACCTAGATTAATTCAAACTTTGACTTCTAAATCTATCTTGGACCACATGTAAAGGGCACTTAACAACTGATTATTCACACTAAAATAACAGAAAACCAGAATAATAATTTTCTCAGATCGAACTGATTATCGACTGGATAAGACAATCTAAAGTTCTCAATAAGTCCACATCAAATTTTAATATATTGTTGGAAAACTTAATTGCTTTGAAGTTTTACTCACTGTGTTTTGCATCAAGTCCTCAATGGGATGAGGCCTGCAGTCTGTAAAGGTGAATCAGACCTTATATAATTACTGTTAAGATACATAAATATCACTGGCATATAAACAAACTTACGTTGCATTTTTCTCTGCTTCAGGTGACAATTTATGCAGCTGGGCTTCTTGTTTCGTACAGCCAGAATTCAAAGAAGCTTCAGAAGTACTTTGCTCCTTTTTCTCATCAACGTTACCAAAGCTTAGAGGAGAAACTTTCTCAGTTTCTCCTTTTAGCAAATGACTTTCTATTTTAACAAATTTAGGATGATCCTCAGCTTTCTCGTTTTTACCATTTGCATTTTCATGATAATTTTGAAAATTTTCCTCAATTTCTTCTTGGAATGCACGAATATCTGTTGCAAAGTCTGAACGGGGCCCTTGAGCTTCTTCTATTTTCTCCCTGTCTGCTTTTTCAGGACAGGAATGAGAAACATTTTCACCATTTCCTGCCAGCGGATCACCTTGTGTTGCTAAAACATCAGACTGGCCACTCTGCTAAGTATTAAACACAAATCAGGTAAACAAATAAATGCAAAAGGACTCCACAGTTGCAAACCCAACCCCCTCCCCCCCCGCGCCAAAAAAAAATGGGAAGATAAAATAGATGTAAGTCGCATCTAAAATTTTCAAAATGATCAAAGCCAGAAGAAACACACCAACTATTATTCTTACAAATACAGTTAAGAAGATGCAGAAGGTCTGGGATACAATAACTCTCAGAGATTCTAACGAACTACCTTTGCACATACAAACATTAGGTTTCATTATTCATTAATGAATATATATTTGACAAAGGGCCATAAAATGCAGAGTGTCCTGTTTGGATGCGAAACAAGAGAAAGTGTGCACAAGCAACATTCTTGCTGCTCAAGTCCAGAGGTCATAAAAAAATTACTTTCTTTTTTTGGTTTTGATAAAAAGGTGTCAAGACACTGTGTGCCAAAGCTGCTTCAACAACATTTTTTTTTTTTTTTTTTTTATATATAGGAAACAAACTTTATTTCATAATAAAGAAAATAGATACAAATGTGAACGAGCGGTCTACCAAAACACCAAACAAAAACAAGAACAAGAATCTAAACATAAAAATCAGTTAACGAACAACAGACTTCCAATCAAGCAAAATAAAAAACAAAGAAGAAACTTTAAAATCTTCGCTAGTAGAAGCTCAAAGAGAACCTAAATAATAAGCTTTATCCCATAAAATATTCTCATCCTCTTCAATATCTTCAAGAATTCTTTTGTTTCTCTCTTCCCAAATAACCTAAAAAATGGCAATACTCCACAATACCAAAGAATGCTCACTTTCTTCAGCAACATGTTTATCAAATTGAAGCATTATACTCCTAATCTAGCTCTCCTTTGAAACAAGCTGTAAAAATTATGCAGATACATTTTACAAGAACAAAAGGACAAAAAAATGATAGGTGCAAATACGTACTGGAGCTGCAATGTCTTGGACATGCTTAGAAGAGTTGTTTGCAGGCATAGAAGAGGGTACTGCTCCCTTTCCCTCATCTTGAAAATGCTTCTTCTGATTAGCATCATTAACTTCCGCGGAGGACGTTTTAGATTTGTATTCGAGTTCTTGAATCATGGCCCTAATAGCGTAGAAACCACCACCCACATTTTTGATAGCATCTGCGGCAGACGGGAACTTTCCGTCATGTTCTGCTCTGTACCTGTGTGTGTAGTATCAATCAGACTCAACATCAAGTTATAGTTTTGATTGGTTGATGATGACAAATAATAAAAGAGCCATACATACTTGTTAACATAAGATAGAAGCAAAGCCCGTCTCTCGTCCTTGGAAATCTTTCTTGGACTCCTTCTCTGGGGTTGTGGTTGTGGTTGCGGTGAGGAGGCACCGTACCACCTCCCACGCCATCCTCCTTCATCAACTACACCTGTCAAAAAGCATCCAAATTTCACATAAGAAATTTTACATCAAAAGGAAAGAAAAGGCATCAACTTGAGAGACAGAGAAGGGTTCACCGGATATGTTGCGAAATCGATGAGCAGAATACTTGGCTGTTCTTGAAAGCCCCAGCATCCTTCCCAAGTCAATCACCAACACATTTCATGGTTTCAAGGCAGAAGCCAAGCTTTAGTTTTTGAGGAAATTAAAGGGTTTCTGAGTTTTTCATCTTTCATTTTGAAGGGAAAAAAAAGGGTTTTAGGGTTTTTCTTTTTTTGTTTTTTGGACCCTGCGTTTTCGCTTCACTTGTCAAAAAACGACTGCATTTTTTTTGGTGGTCGGGGAAATACTCTGACGTCCTTGGTTAATGGCATAATAACATTAAGACCCTGACATCACTACTAACACCCTCCGATCTTATGTCCTCTTGGGACGTGGTCTCATTTTACTTTTTCAAGGTAAATTTTGAGAGGTTGTGAAATTTTATCGGACGGCCTTACTACTCATACTGTCTCATATAAAATTTTCTTGTATAATTGGATACATTTTTGTTGGGTTATTGGGTCATAGGTCAGGTATCTAAAAGGGCCCAAACATAGGCCCAAGATCCAAATCACATTTGGATAAAATCAATTAACTGTTGGAGCGATTACAAGTAGTTGTAGTCTCAAATGCCTTTAGTAGTCATCAAAACTCACGGTTAAAGGAAAAAGATGAGTGGGTGGTTACATGAGTTTTTAGCACTTTGAAATCAGACCCACACTTGGACCAAATGAAAAACATACGTACACAAAGAAAAAGTAAAAAGAGAGTGCAAAGAGAAAAGGCAAGGACACTTACATTGTGATCTAAGACTTTGATTCCATATTTAGTGAATTCTGACCGATTGAACAACTTAAAGTCAGGGGACTTGCAGTGAAAATTGGGTTATTTTTGCTTTATTTTTACTATTTTTTATTAGAGTATATACTACTTAGAATGCTTTCATTAGTATTAGAGCCTTTGTTGGGTTATTTACTGGATAATATGAATAAAAGTTGCCAAGAAATTTATTTTTGGCTACGAACCTAAGATATGGAAATTTGACCTCTACATTGTAATCGCATGATATATCATTCGATAGGTCTCCATTTTGCTTGATTAAAATTTTACATAAACTCGACTTGGAGACGAATCTATTGCAACTTGAATAGCATTTTTTTTCGTTTAGAAACTAGTGACAACAGATCAAACAATTAAGGGTCGCATTCTGATTTTGTTTTTTGAAAATTAATTTTCATTTTAGGTTTAAATATGAATCATACTCACATGGTTTGAAAAAATGAAAGATTTTCTTATCATATCATGTGGTTTCCTATCCTATGCTGGCTTATTTAACATTTGATAATGTGGTTCCCTTGCTTAGCATTGTCCAGTAGTCAAAAGCCCAATACATTTAAAGAGGCTAATCCCAATTTGATTTTTTTTTTTTTTAAAAAAAGCTACACAAGAAGAACTTCAAGCACTTGATGAGAACAATACATGTGATATTGTTAAACTGCCATTAGGAAAGTAAACTATTGGTTGTCCCTGGATATACAATATATATATATATATATATATATATATATATGTTAAAGTGATGGGACCATCGAAAGACATAAAACTAGATTAGTTGTTAGAGGATTTACTCAAACATATGGAGAAGACTATAAGGAGACCTTAGCACCTGTTACGAAAATGAACAAATTCCGAGTGCTCATCTCTGATGCAGCAAATGAAGGTTCAAAATTGTTTCAAATAGATGTGAAAAATGCATTTCTACATGGAGACCTTGAAGAAAAAGTCTACATGAGCATATCACTTTGTCATTCAAATGAGACAAAACTTGATCCTGTGTGCAAATTAAAGAAGGCATGGTATGCGCTCAAGCAATCACCAAGAGCTTAGTATACCAAACTTAGCTCAATTCTTATGATGTGTGGGCTGTGAAGGAGTGCTGTAGATTCTTCTTTGTTTGTGAAGAAAAAGTACTTTCGATATTGTGATTGTGTTAGTTTGTGTTGTTGATATTGTGATTACCGATAATGATAAAAAAATAAATCTCAAAGTTGAAGACATTATTACACAAAAGGCTTGCTATAAAGGATCTTGGTATTTTAAAGTATTTGATGGGAATTGAAGTTGCATATTTAAATGAAGACATTTTTCTTAATCAAAGAAAATATGCCTTAGGTTTGCTACAAGAAACTGGAAAAACAAGGGTAAAACCAATGGAGACACCTATAGAAAGTGGAGGTAAGTTCGATGATGATGCTGAATTATATCATGATGTTGGACAATTCCAAAGACTAATGGGAAGACTAATCAATTTGACAATCACTCGCTTTGATATATGTTATGTTGTCAGCTTGGTTAGTCGAATTATGCATGTTCCTAAAGTTCATCTTAATAGAATATTGCAATATCTAAAAGGTTCATTAGGAAAAGATATATGGATGTGTAATAATGGTCATACCTCCATAATTGCTTACATTGATGCAAATTAAGCAAGATGTCCAATTGATCATCGGTATACCACATGATATTGCATATTTGTTGGCGGAAGTTTGGTCACATGAAAAAGAAAAAAGCAAAATGTTATTGTCAGGTCAAGTGTAGAAGCTGAATATCGAGCTATGGCTACTATCACTAGTAAAATTTATGGTTTTTAGATTGAAGAGATGTTAATGGTTGAGATTAACTCATATCTTACAAGGTTATTACCTATATGCATAGCATTTCTCTCTCATCTCCATCTTTCCTTTTTATTTTATATCACTTTCTCTTTTTACTATATTTTCTTTACTCTCTTCTTTCTCTCCCCTTAAATTTAATTTTTCTCCTATTATTAATAAATGACCATTGAAAAAAAAAAAAAAAATTCTTGGATCTTAAGCCATAATCCTCTTAGGGGTGGCAATTTGTGTTAAGACATGACAAGTTGATAAAATTCACAAAAAATAGATGGTGTTCAAAAGCCCTTTATAGTAAATGTTCCTTTGGTAACCAATTGTTTCCATTTATCTTCAAAAGGTTTGAAGGCTTATGTTCCCCCACTCACAATAGAGGAACAAGAATTTGCTCCAAATCCTGAAGCTTGGCTTTTTAGATCCATCAAGGATTTGGCAACGTTATGATGTGTTTAGCACACAAGAAATTTCATAGGATTGGATTAAAATTTTCAATCCTACGTTGATATGTGTTTGCATAGTTTTGTTAGGGATTCAAGACTCAATTGCATCATGTTTGCTGCTATGGGATTTTTCATTCGCAACTACTATAATGGGATTTTTCAGAAAGAAAAATGACTCATTAATTACACTGACAAGTTTTTTGCTTCAATTTCCTTCACTTTTATTATTATTATTTTATTATTTCTGTTTCCTTACTAGCAGTTTTTTTGTTTCTCCTTCCACAACTTTATTTTTTAATGGTTTCTCTTTCCTCTACTTGTCCTTTTTTAATTCGTTTAGTTATGCATTTCTAGGTTTTTTTTTTTAAATTTCTCTATCCTCTACTTCTCTTTTATTAATTTTTTTGTTGTTCATTAATGCATAGTATAATTGAAACTTTGACCTAATAATTAGAACTCACTCAAGAATTAAAATTATAAAATAATGATATTGACATCACTTCTAAAATATAGACGGGAAGGTGGAGGATAAGTCATGTTAGATCACCATAAACATAGTTTGATAAGATCATATGTTCAACAATGAACAAAAGAGAAACAAATCTATATTTTTTTAATCAAGACGTTGGCTATATCAAGTAAGACCCGAAATTTCATTTCCTTGGGAGAAATAGTGTTTCTCGGATAAATAGTATTTTCGGATGAAATAGTGTTTAGAGTGAATAGTGATTTCGGGAAAAAGAAAATTTCCTCAAGTTTCGTGAAATAAAAATTTTTTGGTAAATAGCATTTTCGGGTGAATAGTGTTTTAGATGAATAGTGTCTGTGTGAATAGTGATTTTTGAAAAATAGACCCTAGATATCATAAGCTCCAGAATAGGAATTAGAGTTATTAGAAGCTGAAATGGAGTAAAAATGAGTTTGTTTAAGTGGATTTTAAAGGTTCCGAATATTTATGGATAAAAATATCCTCTTTGAGAATGTTGTGAATTTTAATGAGTTTATAACCGATTGAATTTTTTTCAAAGCATGAAATTGGAAGTTAAGACGCCCAATTAGAGTATTGCATGGTCAATTTGATGATAGGGTGATCATGAAATATTTTTGGAATTTATTAGTGTTAAATGAAGAATTAAATTTAAATTAAGAGATTGATAAAGGTTGCATGAGAAGAGATATGTATTAAAGAAGCACAATGCATGTGCTTGGATGAAGGCCAATGTTGTTGTGACATCTTTAAGTCAAAAAGTAAGTGATGAGTTAAGATTGAATTAAGAGAGGGGATGAGATGTTAGTGATTAATTGGATGAGAGTATTGACCAATCAAATGTGTTCATGCATGAGTAATGGCATTTAGGTGATTTTAGAGTTAGTTTAGAGGCAATTTTGGCATGGAATAATTGCTAGTATATAAGTGAAGCATGGTGGATGATTGAAGGAGAGTTAAGTCGGTTGAGAGGAGAAGAAAACGTAAAGGAGAAGCTGAAATCGTGAAAAATAAAACAGAACCGAGAGAGAGAGAGCTGGATCGTGAGTGAGCTGAAACCGTGAGGGAAGAAGAAGAAATTCTGCAGCCGTGAAGAAGGAGAAGAAGAAGAAGAAGAAGAAGAAGAAGAGGAGATGATCCATCCCTTGTAGCCTCTCAAACCCATCCATATTCATCAAGAAAAAGTGAAGGTGAGTAGAAGTGAATTTATGTTTGGTTGATGGACTTTTGAAGTTATTGATTTATATGAAGTTTTGATGAGTTATATGGATTAAATCAAGGTTGATCATCATAAATCTAAGCTTGGAAGTGAAGAAGAGGACTAAGGAGTCTTGGATCAAGGTTTTTAAAAGGTAAGAGTTAGGGTTTGTAAGTTAAAGTTGATGATATTAATTGATTCTTTTAGTTTAAGGTTGTAGTTGATTTAATGAATGATTGTTGAAGTGTTTATGTGTGATTATATGGTTTGAAATGAAGAGGATGGATGAAGTTGTCATATATTAGTATGTGAGTAAATGATAAAAGTATTGGTGATGAGATTGTTTGGATGATTAGATAAAATCATATATAAGATTTATGTTGATTGAAAGAAAATCTTAAAAAGAAAAGCAAAGAAATGAGTTGGTGAATAATTATATTAGTGCTTGAGCAATTGTTGTTTTTATATATGTTGAGACTATTTTAAATAATTAATAGAATTGTATAAGGTTATGGAATGTAAGTGAATAGGTTGGTATCAAAGAATGCAAGAGAGATGGAAATTGGAAAGTTGGATAATTAGGTTTGTTAAGGTTAAGTGTGAAAGTGAATTTGTTATTCAATAATTTTTTATGTATTTTGATGATGTCTATAAGGGTTTGAATGCTTTAATGCCAAAGAAATAAATGGAAATGGATATGAGAATATTAGTTGGAAAGTTGATGGAGTTGTGAATTTATTGAGAAAATATATTGAAGGATAAAGTAATTGATTAGTTAATATATTTTTATTTGAAATTTATGTAAGTGAATGATGGAATTCTTGAATGAATTATTATATGTGTTTGGATGGTGATTATAATGTGTTTGATTCCTTTAGCACCCAAGAGATTAATTGAATTTGAAGTGAGATTATTAATGGAAGATAAGGTAAAGTGGTGAATATATATAAATATATATATATATATATATATTAAGTTAGATTAAGTAATCTTTTGGCAATTGATGTGTTGGATTAAAGTGAATAAATTGTTGGATGGTTGACTAAGTTTAAATGCAAAAATCTTGGGTTAGAAAGTGATTGGAAGACTAGTCAAGATTATGGTGTTGTTATGTATTGGTGCATGGAATTTTAATGAAGTTGAAATTGTGATGTATTTATGAATCCTAAACCGAGATTTTGGTTGGATTATAATGTAGGAAAATTTCAAGAATCAAGAGGAGGTTTTGGAGGAGTGGTGAAGTAATTGGAAGTGAATTGTGAGTGTTTTATTTTATAAAGTATTTATGAATTTATTATATGAGAATTGAGTTATTTAATTGTTGTTTTAGTAAAAGAGTTTATTATGCGATTTTATATTTACTTTAGCAT
Organism: Litchi chinensis; assembly: GCA_019925255.1. Classification (NCBI taxonomy): domain Eukaryota; kingdom Viridiplantae; phylum Streptophyta; class Magnoliopsida; order Sapindales; family Sapindaceae; genus Litchi; species Litchi chinensis. The sequence goes on along the minus strand of CM034470.1, from coordinate 25,600,518 downwards.
GTGAGATATTTTTATAATTGCATGAATATTTTTATTAAATTGCAATTATGATCATTTGAGTTTTAATGCAATTTAATATACAGAGTAATTATACTCGAGAATTATACATGCTAAAGTTATTTACAGATAACAGGCTTCGGCCTCAGAAAAAAGTAAGGTTTTATTTCAAATAATCAAAGAAAAGAAAAGTAAGATTTTTTTTTTATTATTATGAAAAGATTTTAGATGCCTTTGGTTTACCCTAACCCCAGTTTAGTATCCGGCCGAATGCCCTATGCGTGATACGGTAGATGAGAGGCAGTCAGTCAATGAGATTTGAGTCTAGTCGACTCTTGTGTGAGCGAGGCATGAGTGATCCGTATACACGTATAGGGTAGTGTAGTCGGTCCGCAGCGTAGGCCCGCTTTCGACGACTACACATGGTAGATCCCCACTCCTAGTGGTTAGCTAGATTTTATATGCTATCACGCCAGGAGTAGATATTCCCTGGGTTACCATGTAGGCGAGCACTAGAAAAGATTTTAAGAAAAGATTTCAGAAAGAGTTTTAGAAAAGAATTTTAGAAAGCATTGTAGTTTTTAAAAACTGATTCGGGAGAATATTTTATACAGAAATGAGTTTTAGTAAGGGTGGGCATCTTCAACTCAACCCGACAGACCCAACCCAATCCGATCATTTTTTATTGGGTTGAGTTGGGTTGGGTTGGGTTACATCTTAAAAAAAATTGGATGGGTTGGTTGGATTGGGTTGAAAATTAAATTGGGTTGGGTTGGATTGAAAAATTTTCAACCGAATCCACGTTGGGTTGGGAGATTTTCAACCCAACCCAACCCGAACTCGAAAACGCCCACCCCTAAGTTTTAGTTTATACAAATTAACCATTCACTGAGTTATACTCATAGTTTTCTTTAAATGTTTTTCTTAAAAATTCTCCCACAGGCGTAGGAGCTAGTCGTCCAGCTGACGAGTTTCAATCAGACGTGCAGGCGGATGGATAGGACGACACTTACTACATATATATATTTTGTTATTTTGATCATGTATATGTTTGTATATATAGTTGTAAATATTTTAAAGAAATACTGGATGCATTAGTTAAAAATGTTTTATTAACGTTTTATGAACTTCAGTTTTCAGATTTTATTTATTTGTTTGTGGTTGTGTTGTGAGAAAAGAGCCGGAGGCTCTGGAAGTTGAGAAATTGATTTCATAGAAGTGTTTTTATAAACTGTATTTGAAACTTGCAGGGTGACATAGTTTAGAAAACAGACGGCATGTTGCCGAAATTTTTATTAAAAAGCGAAAATTTTTTATCACTGTCACCTTATAAAAGAAGTCAAAATATCTAGATAGATGGGTTTCCGGTGCCCTGACGGGATTCCTCCGGACTGAGTTAGGGTTAATGGGAATTCTTTCGGGATGCTACGGGGTCTTTCTTGGGTCCAGAAGAGGGATTCGGGAAGAGTTACGACCATTTGGTATCAGAGCAGGTTGGCTTAGGCCGAGACGATGACTATAAATTCGGTCCGTGATCGGGGATTCTCACAGTGTGAGTATCGGGCAAAGCATTGGCTCTTGCTCCGACATGGCCAGGCTGGCTAGCCACCAGCAACGGTTGCGTCAGGCCGTGAGGCAACACGTAAAATCTGTTCTGAGGTACCTTTGGTAGCCCGAGGCCGAGATTAGCGGCCGAGTTATGTCACATCACCATTGTTCTTATGTTAGCTTAAGATTACAAGTCTTTTTATATGCAAAAAAAAATAAAAAATAAAACCCTAACATGAACTCTTAGCCCCTTAATAGTTGGACTCAACTAAACACATTCATGAGCTTTAATTAAATTAAATGTCTCAACCCAAATAACACTATTAAAATAAAATAAAATAACTTAATTTAAAACTTATTATAATTAAAATAAACTTAGCCCAAATTATCTAAAGCCCAATTAACTCCAGTTTGCCTCAAATTGCCTTCAATTAGTGCCAAAGTCTTCAAGATTAAGCCTAATTGCCTTCAATTGCCTTGTTGTCCATTATCCTCCATGATTGCGATCTTGGTTTCCATCAGTGAAAGCTTTAAAGATCAAGTTTTTGTGAATAAAGTCGATGATTAAGCTCTTATAGACATGGCTTCCATAATCCATGTATAATATTTACCAACGACGATGGTACTAAAAAGACTTCTAGCTCTAGTGCTAGGCCTCCACCTTTTTCTTCGAAAGATTCCCTTACTTGTCCTCATTCGGTTGGGACCCCTACTAATGAGAAGGACTAAGAAACAAAGGTTTGCTAAGCAAATAAGGACCCTTGTGCCAATAGCTAGACCCTCATTTTCCCCCAAGAATCCCCTTACCCAAGGTTAAAGGAAATTAGTTATTGTCCTCTCCAATGAAAGCACTTTTGGTGTAATTTGCTCGGACTTCATCGACAAATTTGCTACTTCTACTCAATGAATCTTTTATCAAAACATTGTCTGTAACAATAGAGAAGCTCATTGGGGATAAGTTGCTGGCCTCCATGGTTCATTATTCTCAGTAAGTACAAATGATAACTTTATCCTTTTCTTTTGTTTGTTAATTCATCTACATGTTTAATCTTTTTTTTTTTTTTTTTTGTTTATTACTATGCAGCTCGTGCTTCTTACCATGAAGACTTATAACGAGCATTATAGCATAAACAACAGGTGAGGGAAAGTATAAGAGGAGTTCAATCCCCAATTAGCGAAATGAAAGCTAAGAAAGAGAAGTTGGACAAGGTCTTGGAGGAGGCCAAAACAGGTGAGCCGCTAGCAAGAGTAGGCCGCAAAGAAGGAAGTAGATGGAATGCCAACCGTAAGCCTTCAACTTCCAAGAAAAGTGCCTTAATAACTCAATAGCCTTCTATTGGGGTGAAGGTAGCAATACAAAAGTGGAGGCTGCCAATGCCAAGATGGACATGGCTAGATTGACAAAGGAGGTCACTAGATTAAAGGAGGTTGTGTAACAAGAGTGAAGAAGATTGAGGGTGACACTCATATTAACTTGTTTTATACCGTCTGGTTGAATAAGAGAGATTTTGATTTCTGCTGCTTGGGCAATAAGGTAAGACAAGTCATTAAAGAGTTTAAGGTTAGGGAGGCTGTAAAGACTATGCATCTTAATACTACTAGCATAAAAGACAATGTCATGAGCAAGCATGTGGAGCCAAAGTTTGTTAAGGTCAATTCTTTTGTCATTAATGCTCGTCAAAGTGGTGATACTATTTAGTATGATGGCCTTGTCCTTAAGATATTTATATAATAATATAAAAAATATTAAAATATTATAAAATAAAAAATCAAAAGAAAGAATTTAAAAAAATAAATAAATAAAATTTTGATCTCCCCATCCATCTTTAAGATGGACAGTAGAGATTAATGAAAATAATTTTTTTAAGATATTTAAAATAAAAAAAATGGAGGGGTTTCCATCGACTGGGAAACCTAGATTTTTCGAGTTTTCTACAACTAAAAACCTAGAAGCAGGTAGTAAGAAACCCGAAAAATTTGGGTTTTCGACGAATGAGAATCTAGAATTTTTGGGTTTCCAACCATGATTTTAAAATAAAATAAAATAAAATAAAAACCATCACTAATCAACCATTTTCACCGATCATCTCTTACCATCACTAATCAACAATCATCAATGCTTAAACCATCATCTCACACACAATTAACATGAACTCAGACAACGCACACAAATCCACCTCCACACGTCCCTCTTTATATACATATATGATACACAAATCTATCTCTCTTTCACTTTTTCTCACTTTGCACACACACAGATCCATCTCTCTTGCTTGCTATTCACACGCACACACAAAAAAGCACACACATACATATAGAAATCTCTGGGGTTCCTTATTGAAAACCCAAAAATCTATCGATTTCCATTGTTGGAAACTTAATCCAGGTTTTTAACAATAGAAACCCAGTTTAAGGGGTCGTTTATTTTTTTCGTTTGAAGATTTAACAGTGTTGCTGAAAACTGAAGACTGAATAGTGACTGAAATCTAAAATCTGATAAACATGGTTTTTTTTTTTTTTTTCCTTACCTCTAAATGTATAATAATCTTGTTTATTTTTAAAGTTAAAATTATCTAAATACTAGTAATTTGACATTTATATCCTTTTACTATTAGTTGTTAAGTAGCTTTATTTAATATGATACAAACAATTACAATAAATTATTTGACACAGTGAAGCTTTATCAAATAAAGTTGATTGAATATTTGAAAAAAAAAAAAAAAAAAAAAAAACCTTTGAGGTTCTATTATACATCGATAATAGATTCGATAAAAACTTTGATATAAAAACTTCAAGATAAAAAAACCAAAAGAAGAAACAAGAGGAGAAATTGTGAGATTCTATTATACACAAACAAATTCCCATCAATATACATAAACCAAAAACACCAATAACACAATGAAACTTTAACAAATAAACACGATATGAGTTACTTCATAAGTAAATTGATAAAGAAAATCAATAAAATTTTTTATCGGAATTGGATTGGAGAAATATAGTAATCCAGATATAGGAAAAGTTGATGGTAAGGTGTTTAGAGTTTTCATTTTTCGATGTTGTTTGTTAAAACATTAAAAGAAATTTGTATAATGTAAAACTAGGATAAACTTGGAAATATATTATTTTGGGAAGGATAAACTTGGAACAATATATTTATAAAATCATTCAGTGTTTTGTATTAAGTAAAAAGTCAAAAAATGTAACTTTTTTTTTCAATGGTTTTTGAGTGTTTTAAGTGGTTTGACCATTTAAAAAACAAAATACAAAAATATCTTAATTAGCCTAATTAAGTATCATTAAATGTTAAGTGCAAAAAATAAATAACCACTAAGTCTTCGTTGATAGAGATCTTGAACTAAGTCCCTATCAATGGAGACCCACCATCGAGAGAGAAAAGAGAGAGAGAGAGAGAGAGAGAGAGAGAGAGAAGTGTTCTTCATTACAAAAGAACAATGTTCTTCGATGATAAAGAAGTTGAGTTTTATTCATTTTTATTTGGTTTTTTTTTATTGTTTTCTTTTGAATTAAGTCCACTATTCATCATGTTGATAGATTATTGACAAAATTTTTCAAGAAATATAATAATTTTTTTTAAGCTTTTTTTTTTTTTTTGAAATACGTCTACCATCCATCATATGAATAAATAGGAGATATAATTTTAAAAATACAATATTAATATTTTTATTTTTCAAAATTTTTAATTATTTTGATCACCAATGTTCGTTTTAGAGATGAACGGTGGAGATTTGTTTTCAAATTTATTTAAACATTAAATTATCCTTTTATCAAATACTATTTTTTTTTAATTTTATCTTTTTCTAACAGTTTTGCCATTTCTCACAACGGTCAAATCTTATTTTTTAATATTAATTTTTAATCAAATGATAGAGGATTCTTAGTGATTTTTCAAACTATTGGTAGATTTTGGCTATTAGACCAAATTACAAGGAAAAAATAGGATTATCCCTATTAGTTTTTTCTTTTTTCCAATGCTAGATTATCCCTATTAGTTATTACAAACTTTAAGCTCATTTGTATTTCTTTTGAGAAGTTAAAATTTGATTATTTAATGATTTTCGCATTAAAAAAACAAAAGATGTGTAATAAAACTTTCAAAAATGATTATTTAATACTTTGTTAAAAGCAGTTTTAAAAAGCAGATGAGAGTTAGTTTTGTAAAGTAAAAAATCCTAAAAAAAAAAGCCTTGACGTATGAAAATATCTTATTTTATCACTTACTATTTTATTTTTATCCAAAATCTTACAACCGTTACTCTGGTAACATAAAAAGTACACAAAAGGTAAAAAGACAATTTTAACTTAGAGATTTTTATTAAAAATATAACTATAAAATATTATTATATAATAAAAAATAAACTTTATAAAAACTTATTTGCATCGTCCATCTATAGATGGATAGTAGAGATCAACACACCAAATCAAAAAATAAAAAAATAAAAAAATAAAAAAGTAATATTTTAAATAAGAAAATAATTTCTAATAAAATTTGACCTTCATAGCTCATATATAAGATGAACAGTGGAGATCAATACATAATATTAAAAATATAAGAATTAATAAAAAAAAATGAACATCTAGATTGGAATCAAGTCATGGACCATCATGATCATCAACCTTTAACCTTTCATTAGCCATGGACTCTCAACATCAATCCATATTTTTCATCATCAATCTCCCACAATCATCAAGCCCACAATCATCAGTAAACACAATTAAAAAAAAAAAAAAAAAGAAGTCTATAACCTAAAAAAAAAAAAAAAAATAATAATAATAATAAAATAAAGGTGACGATGGAGGATCTCTATGTTGGGTCTCCACTGTGGATATCACTACCCCACTATGTTATTGTCGCCATTGAATCTCCATTACCATCATCACCAGTTGGAGATAAGAGAGAGAGAGAAGAGGAAAAGATGAGAGAGAGAGAGAGTTGAGAGAAAAAAATTATTCTTATATGTATTTTTTTATTTTTAAAAATATATTTTTTATGATTTTATTTTAATATTATTTGTTTTGATTTTTAAATTTAATTAATTTTTCATTACTTTCTCCTTGTTACCCTTTAAGTCAAGTGATCAATCATATCAATTTAATAGAATTTGTGACCGTTAGGGATAATGTTAGTTTTTTATACCCTCCAGTCCAGGGTTTCTTGACTAATTATATTAATGTCAAGTGGTATTTCAGATAAAAATGAAACTATAGATGGTAAAATCTATATATTTTCATATGTCAGAGAGTTTTATAAGATTTTTTTTTCATCAAATTATTATAAAATAATCTATTATGTGATTTAATAAATATTTTAAAATAAATCATACTCATTAATGTTAATGAAAAGACATTTATATCCCAATTCTAATTGTATTGAATTATACTTATACAAACATAAATTAAAATATTTATTTTTGTATCAATCACAGGTTTATAAATTCACAACAACTAATAAAAAATATTATCAAACATCTATAAACTGCTTTTAATAACTTTATAATATACTATTTTTTTTTAGCACAGCTAAAAGTGATTATTTTAGAAGCTACAACAATACCAAACTAACCCTTTGTGTAAATAGCTAGATTTGGGCAAAGAAGTAGTAATTGATTAGGTAGATTGCGACAGTAAAAGAAAAATAGCCCTATAGTGTGATTTTTAATTTAATTCATTTAGAAGTGAAAATAGAAAACACGTGCAATGCACGTGTGGCGGAAGATTAGAGGAGGCGAGAGACAAGGAGGGTTTTGTGATTTGAAAGTGAGTACCTGCACACGCACACACACACCCTCTCTCTACTCTGTAAGCTTCTTCTTCTCATTTTCAGTTTTAGGGTTTTGATTTGTAATTCTAAAGATGCATAATTTATCTTTCTAATCAAAGGCATTGAATTAATTTGATTTTCAATTTCTCAATTAACACATTTGATGAAAGATGTCACATTTCTAGGTTTTACTGCTACCTAAATCTTATGCTTGGTCGATTAACAAGTTCAGATCTTGATACCTCTTTTGTTCTTGTTAAGACTCAGAGACACTCTCTCTGTTGTTGGAAGCTAACCTTATTTCATTATCTTGTCTTCACAAAACAGACATGATTCTTTGTTTCTGTAAACCCTTATTTATTTATTTAATCCAGAAATCCTCCATTAGTGAATTCGAGTTTGAAACAGTAAACTATATAGTCTATATCCTTTGGCCATGTAGGTGTCCAGGAGGGTTTGAACCTTAAACCTTGAGGGAGCAAACCTCAAGGCCCAACCAATTTTTTTACCATCCACTCATGGGTTAGGCTTATTTAATCGTATCCTATTCTATTTTATCATTTTAAATTAGGCAGCAGTGATTCGACACAAAAAACGGATTACAATTTGTATGTTTTCTGGTGAATTAATGACTATAAACATGCATATATGCTTGCATCTAATCCGCCCAGAATCTGTCACTCCCTCGGAGTCCATCATTTAAAGGAGGATATGTACAATGAGAATGTAGTTTCTGTATTGTGTTTGTTTTTTGATGTTATAACATTTTATGCAGAAAGTCTTGCAAAGGGATTTCCGGCTCACACGATGTCGAGTGGTGGCCCAGGACTTGAGTCTCTTGTTGACCGTATGAGTTTTTTTTTTAATTATTATTTTTATTTTTTAATATTGCTTATATATTCATGTATAGTTTTTACGAGCAAGACTAATTATTGACTGCTCAACATGTCTTGGTGTTAGCATTTTCAATTCTTGTAGAAACTATGTGTAAAACTTAGATAATGGATTTCATTAACTTCGATTCGTATTATATAAATATTAGAAGAAAAATGTTAGTTTGT
>CM034470.1:25580339-25591633 GCA_019925255.1 Litchi chinensis | reverse complement strand
ACACTCAGGCTGACAGCCAGGTCACCCCTAGTGGACACAAATACTCAGACAACAAACACAACAAATTTTTAAAGGCAAGGCAGGCATGCAATGACTCACAAACATGGTACGAGGATAGAAATTGACCTTACAAACTAGAAACAAATCCTCAAAAAAACATGAAATATCAAAGTCAGGGAAAAATTACCTTGTTCGAGCTGTAAACGACTTGTTGGAAATAGAGGTTGATCCCTGAAGCAGCGGAGTCTTAAGAAGTTGTCAAGTAGTGAAAGAAGAAGCAGAGAAGAAAAATGGTGAGAAGAGGGTATCGGTGTCGTATCAGAAAAGCAAAAAAGGGGAAGGGGAAAAAACCTCTGGATTATATAGGCCAGGACATCCATCCCCAGCCGTCCGATCTAACACAAAGGCATAACCGTCAAGAATCCAACGGTCCAGCACCAATCCCGGTCATGTGCCGTCATGCATGTCAGTTACAAGACGTGCGCATTAAATGCGTACGGTTCCAAGACACGTTTATGGCTCTAACGCTTGTATAAACGCCACATGTCAATGGTTACAGTACAGAAGTTGAAACGACGTTAGAAAGTTTGAAAATGGGCGCCAATCATGTGTTTGAATCAACTCTCAGTCCGCAGAACGCACAGAGAGTTGGAGGGCTTGATGTTATGCCCACTTTCTCGTTCTTTACCTAAATGGGCCAATACAAGCCCCAGATACTTAGACAGGAGTGGGGGCCCAGAAGACCCAAGATTGGGACCAGCGATTGGGAGCCCAGCTCGCGAAGCCGTCCAGGTCACGAGCTCGCAACAGCTTCTAGACCTCCCAAGCATGCATCCTGCCCGCGTCGCCAGCTCGTCAAGCTCGCGAGATCGTCCAGGTCGCGAGATCGCGAGAATCCCCAGACCGCCTAACCTCCTCTCCTGGCCACGTCGACATATCTTCAGCACACATCACCTGGCTGACCAGAGAGCTCGTTTAGGGGATGTCGTGTGCAGCAAGTCATCATAATCACCAACTCTCCTAATTTTCCTCCGGAAACCGCCTGCACAATTACCCAGAAGCATTCAATGCGGCGACTGTGCAATTAATGAAGTATAGACCTCTCCAGGTATATTAAATGCATACGTGTACAGGAAGAGAACAATTATCACCTTTACAATTAATGCAGTATGGCTATGTTAGGATTAGTTGTAACTAGCCGTTGCTTGTAGCGTGTATAACATTCTTTTGTATTTTCTTTTGTCATCTCCCCCTCTATATAAATATGGGAGATCTTTACTGTACAGGCAAGCTGAATAGACTAGAATATCGTCACTTCGCCGGAATTACCTCAGAATGGTCGTGGACGTAGGTGTAGTCACTGAACCACGTAAAAACTCTTGTATCTTGCATTCTCTTCTCTTTTTCTCTCTTGTCTTTCATTGATCATCCCATTAAATTCAACCAACCTCCACGACCGACATTCCTTCACCTGAATTAATTACCACCAACCTCGAACCTTATTAATTACTCATTTATCATACTTCTGTTAGTACTATCAGTCTTTAATTACCAAGCTAGTAATTTGGACCCTAGAATCTCTGATTGACCGTTTCCGAACGTCAACACCTACAATCTTGTCAAAATTGGTTTTTGAAGGCTAGATATAGATGACAATTGAATCCAACCCTTTAAAAGCCACCACTATTAGAAAACAAAAAAGAGAAAGGAAACGAGGAAAAACTCTGACTGAGGCTCTATGTAGGGCCCGAACCAATGATCATTTGAGTTTTAAGAGTTAGATCTGGAAAACCTCTGGATTTAGCCCTTAAAAACCCCAAACTGAAAGAAACAGTCGAGAGGAAGAGAAAACGAGAGGAAAATGGTGAAAAATGGCTCTCAGAACACTCATATCTACCCAGAGAAGAAACTGAGAATAGAGCCTCTCTCTAGGAATATTTTAGAGAGAGACTTAATTCCATATATTTGTAGTTCAAAATTTTTAAGTCCAATGACTATAACTTTTTACTTTTCAAACATCATAAGAGCCTTCAATTTAGTTCTAAAATTTTTGAAATGATTCGAATCCTTTTATGTTTATAAAATTAACATTGAATACATAAAAATATGTTGGAATGTACAATAGATAAAATATATAAATAAATCATATATATATTATGGAATTCGAATTTCACTATATAAATATTATCTAAATATGGATAGATATACAAGCAAGCATCATGTGAAACATAGATAACCTGTAAATTCAAAGATTTTGGAATATAAGAAAGGATAAAAATCATTTTGGTCCATAAATTTTGGAAAACTATTAAATTTTTAACCATGTTTCAAAAAAATATCAAATCATACCTATTTTTTATTTTTTAAAAAAAAGAGTCAAATTAATCTCTCTTATCAATCAACCAATGGTCAAACCTAACGAAAAATGTAAAAAGACTCATTTACTTGTGAACTTTATTAAAATAGACCAAAAAACCGTTATACCCCTATCCATGATTAAATATTACAATAATATTTAATTACTGAAATATTCCTTTATGGTTTTTTATGTAATTACAATAATGTTACTGGATTTTTTTTTTTTTTGAAAAGTTACTTAAACACCCATAAAATTAAACACAAAAAATAAAAAATAAATTAAAATTAAGAAATAAAATTAAATTAAACACAAAAAAATTATTGATATCCATTGGATTTTTTTAAAAGAAAATTAAAATTAAACCTAATTCAACCCCATGTACCATCAACATCAATCAAAATAAAAAAATCAACCCCACAAAAATCAACACAAACCTCACATTTCTCTCATGTTGCCCCTCTATTTCTTCTTCTACACTTCTCACCTCCCCATTCTTCCAAGTGTTGGAGGAGATTGATGCCGATAGGACCCTAGCGTCCACCTCATTTTCCTTGCATCCTAAATGCAAAAACCATTGGAGACCGTCAACTAGCCCCAATCGATGTCAAAAAGGATAGAGATGGTAGAGGCATGGATGAGGACGACACCATCATCAAGATTGAGGTAGTGGCCCATGGCCTTGTTGACGATAAAGGTGGAGTAGTCTAATAGATCAATGGTGATGTCGATTTTATAATGGGTAAGAGAGGTGAGAGTAAGGGTGGCAATGAGGGTGGTAGATGAGATAGACAAAACGATGATGGGATGGTGGATCTTGATGGTGGGGGTGGACAGGATTAGGTGGGTTTTATTGAGCATTAGATTTACACTAATATGCCCATTTAATTTCCTTTCTTTTTTAACATATGTTTTTTAATTTAACTTGTTCGTATACGTGTAACCAGCCTAAAGTGTGATTAAAAATTATAATTTTACTCTTGTTCATCATGCTGTCTGTTAGGTTTGACTTTCAATTGATTAACGAAATTAATTAATTTGATACTTTTTCGAAAGTTATGAATGATTTGATTTTTTTTTTCGAAATATAGTTAAAAATTTGATCATTTTTTAAAATTTAATGATCAAAATGATTATTTTTTTAAAGCAAGATCAAAATGAATTTACCTTACAAGAAAATGAAGGAAAAAAAAATGTAGAAAGGACACGTGGGAGCAGAAGCAAAAGACAAAAAAGGGAAAGAGAGACACTGCGTGCCACAACACGCGGCGAAGCGACCACTCATGGACCCGACACCACTCCCGACTCCACATGGCTTTATATAAAAAACCGTCTTAATGTGTGAAAAAAAGAAAATGTACGAGTCCAGTCCTAATCCGTTTTGGGTCAGTGGTTTATTATAAAAATAAATAAAAAGAGTTGAAATTAATAGACCAATAAATAGAGGGGGGAGGGGGCGTTACAGTTGTTTTTTGTTCTCGTCTACACCTTTTTATTCTTATCTACGCTACTCTCTCCACTCGTTGTGGTGTGTTTATATCATACAACATTTGGATATGGTCATTAATATCTGAATTAGGCAGTGAATATCAGCGTTTTTTAACTTTCCATGTTTGTTTGTACGAGAGATTAGACTATAAACTCATCAGTGAGTCAGAACGAGAGATAGCAATAATATCGTCTTAGAGAGTTGGAGAGACAGAGAGAGATCGAATAATGTTACCGCCGTCGACAGCCTCCTCTCCTTCCAATCTCGAGAGCTTCATTCACTGCATAACACCAGATCCTCCTTCTCGCTCTCTTCCTCAGGTGCTTTGCTCGCTCGCTCACTTTCACCATTTCTGTTTCTCTCCTCTTATAGGCTATTGATTTTCAATTTTTTTTTTTTGGCTTGTAGTTTTGGTTAGTTCTAGATTTTTCTTACTGCAATTTGCAATTAATGGAACCGCAAAAAGTCAAAACGTTTTGCTTTCCGGTTTTATTTCTAAAAGATTTTTTTTTTTTTTTCTGTTATTTTAGAAGTAATTCCAGTAAATTTTAGTTTCTGTCTGTTTCATACTGTATTTCAAACATGGTTGTCAGTGATGTTTCTTGATGAAAATTTTTTGAATTTTCAAAAAAAAAAATCCAAAAGATTTTCAATTTCATTTATTTCCTTTCTTTAATTTTCTTTTCCTGTGTTTTTGTTTTTGTTTTTTTAAATATAAAATGCCTCTATTAATTAAGGAGTGGATATGAATTTAAATTTAACGAAATTTGATTTAAAAGGAAATAAATTATTTTACTATTTTGTGTTATGATGAGAATTTTTTTTTAGTGAAATTGATTTGATAATTCACGCCAATATTCGCAGATATATGTATTATGGGAGAAAAACAAGATGGTACAATAATTGTAGGGATAATACTATTTTTCTTCTGATATAATAATTAAAATATATTATTAATTTAAAAATTTGAAAAATATTTTAAAAATTCCTTTATAGTTAACGAAAATATTCAAAAAATTCCTTAATTTTTTAAAATTATTATATATATTAAAGTCATAATGGGGTTCATATAAGATTTTTTTATAAAGAATAGGGACAATTAGGGAAATTAGGATTATCCCATAATTGAACGTAGTGAAAGCGAAGGTGAAAGTGAAAGTGAGAGTGAGGGTGGGGTAGGGGTTTTTCAAGTCCTATCGGTGTGTTTTGTTGGTGGGCCACACCAACGCCATCGATATGTCCAAATTAGTTTTCTTTTTTTGTTTTATGCCTAGAATATTCCCCATCTCCAATATCTAATTCAACTTCTAATTAACGTTTCCTTGTTGAATACATAAGCCATTATGTTTTTATTTCTAGCATCATTGTCAAATGTGCTATCCACAGTATGCATGCCTTTAAATTCTATTTTCTAAGTCTAGATTTCAAAACTTGAAAATAATGCAAACTAAATGGAGTTAAATCCATTATTGTTATGTTTAGGGACAGGTCCAAAAGATGCCTAAAACAAAAATGAATATTTATTTTTAACCAAAAAAAGGGTTATTTGCTATTAGTCTTTAAAAGGAAACGAAATCATTTGAGCCGGTTTTCAGCCCTGAAAATTTGAATTTTCCCATTTTTGGACGGCCTTTTTCTAGGGATATTAAACATTGTAAATTTGGAGTTACTTAAAACAAGTGTCAACCGTTTTTTATAATGAATGTAAGTAGGGAGTATGGAAAGAAAGCATTTCTCGTGATGCGAACTAAAAATGTAAAACTTATGGATTGGCTGGATTTCAAAGGTGTCATGCCATTATCGTGTTTGGGAATCACCTGATATTCCATTTGGTCATCCTTGTTTTATTCTTTTTTTAAGATTTGATATGGATGTATGTGAACGTAATCTTGTCTACCCAAGTTTGGTTGGGCGATTTATGCTTGTAAGCCTGTGATTCCTAAATTCGGGAGATTATTTATAAATTTCTAGTATTTCAAAAAAAAAAAAAAAAAAAACTGAAGATGTAAAACTATGGAGATTAATCTTTAATATACATGTGAATGTTGTAAGACTTGAAACAGATTTACCTGCTTCTTAAAGATTCAGAATGACTTTTTGGAAAATATGTTCATTGCCATTATAATTACCGCAATAGAGATTTTTTTTTTTTTTTTTTTAACTTTTAATATTTGGTAAATCAAAAGCAGTTAATTCTACCACAAATTTCATTTGATCCATCAATATTAGAACTCATGATTTTGTGTTTCATCATTTTTAAAAATAAATTTCCAATTATTGGCAGAGCTGCATTCATGATCTAAACAGCCAATGGCAACCACTTGGCAAGGACTTAGTCGAGTATTTTACCTTGGGAGATCTCTGGAACTGCTATCGTGAATGGAGTGCATATGGTGCTGGAACACCGGTTGTTTTGGAAAGTGGTGAGGATATTATGCAGTACTATGTTCCTTATCTATCGGCCATCCAAATCTATACTAACAAGTCTATTGCTGCTTCCAGGTTTGTCTACAACTCTTTTTTTCTTTTAATGCTCCAAAATTAAGTCATTTACTCCTTTGTTATAATTTATTAGTGAAGAAATTGAGCATGCCTACTATTCTAATGTAGGAATCCGAGGGAGGATAGTTATGTCCTTGAATTTGAAAGCGATTCTTGGAGTGATGACAGTGGAAGTGACAAGTTATCAAGGTCTCTCAGCAACAACTCTAGCAGGACTTGGGATGCCGTTTCTGAGGATTCGGGTTCAGACCATGATGGTTTATGGTCAATGAGCAACAGGCTTGGCTACCTGTACTTTCAGTACTTTGAGATGTCTTCCCCTTATTGGAGGGTTCCGCTTACAGACAAGGTAACTCCTTTTATCATGTTGGGATACTTGTCGCTACAAGTAGAAATAGCCTTATAGATAGCTTACAACTATTGGTGGTTTTATGTATGAAAACCTAAATTGATAATTGGTTATGTACCTTTTTAATGTGCTGGTTAAACATGAGTTTTGGATGACCCCTGTATCAGGTAACTGAATTAGCTCGAAATCTTCCGGGATTGATAACTTTAAGAAGTGTGGATCTCTCACCAGCAAGTTGGATGGCCGTTGCTTGGTATGTATGATTATCTTCTTTTTACATGACTTAATTTTATACTATTTAAAATTAATTTTAGTTTTACTTATTGGCAAAGAAAGTAATGTGTGTATGATTTTTCCATCATTCACAGGTATCCTATATATCATATTCCATCTCGGAAAAATGAAAAGGACTTGTCAACATGCTTCCTCACTTATCATACACTGTCTTCATCTTTTCAAGGTAATTGAGTCATACATTTACTTCATGGATAAATTGTTTGTGAAATTGGAAGGATATATTCTTTTATTAACTCTTCATTCTTTCTAATTGTATTATGAAAATATTGCATAATCGCTTGAACGAGTAAATGATGTTTCTTGCCATACTCCATTTTGACATGCTTTTATGCTTTGGCAATTGCCATGTTAAATTCACTGAATGCAATTTTGGCCTATCCATGTTGTTTATTTTTTTATTTTTATTTTTTTGAACTTGTCCATGTTGTTTAAATTGCTTCTATCAGATGGTATGACTTTTCTAATCATAAATTAACTGCTAAAAGCGGACAGTATCAGCTTTTAAGTATTTCTTCTAGCAGGCTGAAGTTGAAGTATGTCACATTGCTTTGTTCCTGTGCAATACAAGTTTACTGCATACCGGACTGAATAGCATTTGAGTGCTTCAATAAAATTGATTCTGTCAGATTTGGAAAATTTTCTAGTCAAAGGGATGAATCTTTGGTTCTACCTACTCCCTTAGACTGCATTGCATTTGTAGGAACGGACTGAATGGCATTCTGATTCTTTTGGAATGTCCTTTGAACTCATTAATTGTCTTTAAAATTCCTGGAGTGGACATTCTATGTTTTATATAGAAGAATGACTATTTCTTGACTCAAATAAAGTAGTGGAATACCATGTCTATTTCCCCTATTACCAGCCGAATCTCACTCTCACTAAATCACTGCATCCCTACCACAGCCACCCCATGAACAAATATTTTGACACTAGCTCCACCTTTCTCACACTGGGCCCATCACCTAGATCACTACCGCCATCCCTGCTGCCACTTACAGCCCGCCATTGCTTTCATCACAACTGTCATTGCCGCTAAACATTTTTGGAACTATTACAAGTCTGCAACTTATCCATCTTCATGTCACCACCCTGAAGTTGCTACCAGCCTACCACCACTACCTTGCCAGCATAGTGCTGTCTCTGTGATCATTACCACCACCCCTTGTCACATCATTCAGCCATTGCCTCTCTGTCCATCACAATATGAGAATGAAATTGTATTTTTTGCTTTTAATTTTAACTCTCTCTCCAATTGCTATGGTGATGCTTTTGTTTACATACTCCTATTTTCTTTCATTAGCAATGGGTGCATGTTAACAAAAACGTTGCTTTCTGGAGTGCTTCCACAGTCATGCTTGACAATTGCCTTGGCCTTAAGCTATTAGATGACTAAGCGACTGCAGGCTAAGCTTTTATGTATCATATGATTTTTTTTTGATGGAAAGTTATCATAATGATAATATGTTAAGTACACATATTTTGTATAGAATCATGATTAAAAGCCAATCCTTAATGTATTAAATGGTAGCTGAGCCAATGAATTATATACATTACTGTTTCATTGATCTTGACGTTACAAACTGTCATTTGTAATGAATCTCACAATTGTTTGGCTGGTGACTTTGCTCCCTGAGGGAAGGTGGTAGAGGGCAACTAATAGAAACTGGAGGACGAATCATGATTTGGGCACTTATCCGTGTTGAAAAGCTGTGAAGAATCTTGAATTATCTGTTTGTCTTTCATCTTCACAGCCAAATAATGGGGTTCTTGAGTCTGTCATCACTCTTTATTATAAGTAGTAGATTATTATATCATTAGTGAAGTAAATTTGCTGGATTCTTTTTCTTTACATATTGCAGAAAGCAGATTCAATTATTTCGCTATGTAAGTTTAGATTTTCTCTTCCATATTATTATTATTATTTTTTGATCCTGCCTACCTAGAGAATGAGCTGTTCTTCTGTAGTCATATGAGTGGTGTCATGCACTAGCACTTGAAAACATTCATGGTGAGGTAATGCTTAGGAATTCTATTTTTCATTGTTGGCATTTAACTGCAGATGATGTGGATGAGGATGATGAGAACAACAAAGGCAACACATGTAGTTTGGAAGTGGCAGAAAAAGGAAAAGGTAAACCCAAAGGAACAGGCAGTGGTAGGATTTCCCTTACTCCATTTGGGTTGACTGCATATAAGATGCAAGGAGATGTTTGGGTAAAACCAGATATGTGCGACCAGGAACGGTTAATCAATCTCCATAGTGCTGCAGATTCCTGGTTGAAGCAGCTTAATGTCCACCATCATGACTTCAACTTCTTTGCATGCCACTCCATAATGTAAACTAATATGTTTTGTCCATGAGTTTCTTTTGTTTCCGGCAACCTCCGATGCAAAAGTTTCCCCATGCAGGACTTTTGAAAAACATACTGTATCTGAAAGCATTGACACAAGCTCTCATTTTGTAAGTATAAGGAAAACAATGGCTTGCTGGAAATGTGTTTTCAGAGGCGTTTTTGTGGAATCAAGAAAGACAAAGCAGAGTTTGTTAGTAACTTATGTAGGGATCAGACTGTTTTTTTTGTGTTACTCTCTAACTTTGTTTCCCTTTATAAGGCTAGAGTGTGTATGGGTCAGTAACTAAGTCTAGTCAGAAACATATGACATGTTATTTCTTTGTCCAAAAAATGTTCAAATATGAAAAGGATCATCAACTTGTAAGTTGTGTGTAGATGGCTTGCCTGGAGATGTAAATTGCATTTGAACAATTCCTTCTCTCTTTCATTTGTTTTGGTAGTGTAGGCTGTTTAATAAATGTGTAGGACATGGAATGGCATCTTATATGATGGATGGACTCAGTAATGAATTCGCACCTACTAATTCTTAGTAGACTTTAATTCTTCAACCAAGGGATGTGTAAAGAGCACAAATCAAACATCATTTTCGAAAGTTAAGAAAATTAGGAGCAAACATGAATACAAGTACTAACTTTTTATGTAGCTGGATAATGATCTCGTTGGTTTAACCCACTATTCTCACATGCAATGATGCATGAATTCTACATCCCATTAAGATCTCCTCCACTAATAAAATGTTCGGGTTAAACCCTTCATGCCCCCTCCCCCTCCCTTTTCCTTCAATGTGTGGGTTGCTCTCTCTTTCCTCAATCCCCCTACCCCCACCCCCCCCAATCCCCCCTTTTTCTTCCATGTGTGGATTGCTCCCTCTTGCCCCTCCCCCTTCCCCTCCCTCTCGCTCCCCACCCCCCCCTCCCTTGCCCCCCATTTCCTCTAACGTGTGGGTTGCTTCTTCTTGTATAGGAGCTAATTCTCAATCTCACCCCAAAGTTAAATTCCATTTGGTTTCTATTGATCCGTGGGTTTGTATTGTTAGGTTGTTAATTGTCATTATTTTATGTTCAATTTACCTATTATTTATGTTATGTTTCTTAATAAGTTTGATACTTGTAATTTGTTTCGTGTTTTTATATTTAAATCTAAGTTTTGAGGAGATAAGAGACGGAATTGAAGGATTTTTTGGAATAAATTTGAGTGGAAGAAAATTAGAGATCCGGTCCAAAGAAAGTTCAAAAGTCAAGATGTCAATTAACTAGGGGTCAAATCGTAAAGATTTAGAATCTATGAGGCCAAAGTGTAAAATTGAAGAAGTCCGACTGAACGCAATTTGCCAAGCTTACCATGTTAAACGCACAGCAGAGTGTCGTTTTGATGGAAGAAGCGCGCTTTCAGGCGCGCTGATCAGGTGAAGTTGCGAGCACGAAAGATCAAATGATGTTGACCGTGTTGAAGGGCGATGATCCGGTGCGTGAAGGCAAGTGCGTCTGGTGAAGTGGCGCTTGCATGAGCTCGCTGATTGGGAGAGATGCGCGCGTGTAAGCGCGCCTGCTGACTGTAGCGCGGGTCCAAACTGGCTGTTTGGGGGCCTGCGTGCGTCTAGGAAGCTTAGGCTGAGCAATCCACTGGCGCCACGTGTCAAACGCGTTTAATTCATAAAAGCATATTCCTTTAACATATTTTCAACAGATTCCTTCGACGTATTTTTGACATATTCCTTCTGCCACGCCGCTACATGGGAGTAGGGGTGGGCAACACCATGTTCGGATCGCTTCTGACCGGATCCGATCCGAACATGGGAACTTCGCGGATCGTCATTTTTGGATCCGAACATGATCCATCAAGGAGAAGGAACCGATTCGATCCGAACACCTAGTTTGCGGATCAGATCGGATCAAAACACCTACTTTCAATTTTAACTTATGATAAGAAGATAAATACAGATATCTT
>CM034470.1:25568545-25579839 GCA_019925255.1 Litchi chinensis | reverse complement strand
CTGGAAGATGGTAGCGATGTGGCAGGCTGGCGCGAGCTGCTTTCTTAAGGCCTTGTATTGGTCCAGGAACTTCTTCTGACATTCTCTCCAGCTTCCGATGCTGCGGGCTGGAAGTCGGTTGAACCAAGCTCGCGGAGCGTCCCCTAGAGTGGCTGGGAATACTCGGCATTTGACCAGCGGGTCATCTGTCTGAAGATCCATCTGTACATTAAAAGCGTCCAGATGATCGTAAGGGTCTGTCTTATCGCCGTATGCGGGGATATTGGGGAGCTTGAACTTCGCCGGTAAGGGCACTGTCTCGATCTCCCGAGTGAATGGTACCCGACGATTGTCCCGCTCTTCTCCAGTCCGGCCTCCAGGTCGAGCTTCCAACTGCTGGACCCTTTGCAACAATTCTTCTACTACTGGGTCTTGGGTCAGTGATCGCCGACTGGGGTTCCATCTGCTGGTACTTTCTTGCTCCCCAAAGTAATGGTTCTGCGACCTGCCCTCTCCACCGAGAGCTCCCGCGTGTCTGGCGGCCCTCTGCGGCTCGAGCTCATAACCTGCACGACGTCTGCGGACTCGCTCTGGCCCATGACTTTCCTCTTCGCGCCTGGCGCCCTCGATACTTGGCCTCGCCTCTATCTCGTTCTGGAGAGGTGGGATCTCCTGCTCTCGGTTCCGCTCTCTGATTCTCCTTGGGTGCAAGTTCGAAGAGCGGGCTGATCCTTCGGTGATCGACCTTTCTCTAGCAGCTACTCCTTCTGGAATTGGTATTTCCTCTGAAGGTCGACGGCGAGCTCTGCTCGGAGGCGCGACCTCCACATGTCTTTGCGCCGCACGGGCTTGGACTTCCACCAACGCCCTCACTGTCGTTGTCAGCTCCCTTACCGTATCTTCCAGAGCTCGCTGGCGCTGCTGCCATTCCTGAGCGACCTCATTTCCTGAAGGTGAGGCGCTCTGCTCTTCTTGAATCTCACGACGTTCTTCTGCTACTCCGACACTCCTTGTGGCCTTAATCCTGGCCATGATAGACAAGTATAAATGAGAATGAAGTAATAAGTAACTGGAGATTACCAGGTCGCTGTTGGGCCCTCCTTCTAGCACCAAAAGATGTTGACGTCTGGAAACGGTCAACCAGAGATTCTGGGGCCCAGACGGCAAACTTGGTAATTAATGGTTGGTTGTACTGTGTGAAAGGGGTAGTAAATGGTTAATTAATGAAGTTCTAGGTTGGTAGTAATAAGTTCGGATAAAGGAATGTCGGGTTTTGGTAGTTGATCAAATTTAATGAGAAGATAAGAGAAAGAGCCAGTGAAAGAGAGAAGAAACACCAGAATTTTTACGTGGTTCGGTGACTGCACCTACATCCACGGCCACTCTGGAGTAATTCCGGCAGAGTGACAATTCTTTAGTATGTTCAGCTTGTCTGTACAGTAAAAATGTCTCCCTCTTTTACAGAGGAGGAGAGCTCACAATAAAAAATACAAAAGAGTGTTATACAAGCAACTGGCAACGGCTAGTTTCAACTAATTCTGACATTGTCATGCTGCATTAATTGTGAAGGTAATCATGATTTGCTTTCTGCACAGGTTTGCATTAATTATACCTGCAGAAGTCCTTACTTCATTTAATGTTTCTGGGTAATTGTGTAGACAGTTTCCGGCGGGAAATCATGAGAGTTGGTAATTCTGACAGCTTGCTGCACACGGTTTCTCATGAGTAGACTTTCTGGTCAGCCAGATGTATGCTGGAGAGGAGGTGAGGTGGTCTGGAGTTCTTAGCGAGCTTGCGATCTGCGCGACCTCGCGAACTCCGCGAGCTAAAGTCAGGGATAGGGAGCACTCTGAGAGCTGTTGCGAACTCGCGACCTGGGTGGCTTCATGGGTTGAGCTTGCAACGGCTGGCTTCATCTTCGGGCCTCTTGGGCCCTTGCTTCTGTTTGAAATAAAGTAGACCTCTTGGGCCCATTTGAGCCCAACCAGAAAATGGGTATAACACCTATATACTGATATGACATCCACAACAAATATTATATCACAACCCAAAAAAAGATTAAAATAGATTTATAAAGAACTTTGACCTGTTAATTATATGACAATAAAAATCAAAGTTATAAAAGAACCTTGACTCATGGGTTATAGAACAATTAATAATCAAAATTATAAAAGAAAGATATTGATGTTACTCCTAAGAATGAGATGAGAAAGTAAGAGATAAGTTATGATTGATCGCCACAAAAAATAACTTGATAAGATCACATATTCATGAAAAACAAAAAAGAAAGATATCTCATTCACTTAATCATAGTTGGTTGCATCATACATGAAGTTAAGGTTACACACTCTTTTATGAGGAAATCAAATACTAACCAACCAAACCCTAGCCTTATTCAGTTGGGCATGAATAAACCACACATATGGGCTTGATTGTTTTTTTTTTTTTGAAAGCATATGGGCTTGAATTAATACAATATATTTAGCCTAAAATAACATAGTTTGAAAACTTAAATAAACTTAAAAAAAACAAACATAACTAAACACTAATGAACCACATAAAACGTAGCCTATATGGAACAAATAAGTGTTGCCTCTAATTGCATGGCTCATAATACAATTAGGCCTAAATTCTTTTAAGCATGCGATCTCCAAGAAATCAGCTCAATTGCTGCCCAATTGTCTTGTTGTCTATTTGTCCCGTTGGCCTTCATGATTTCTATGTTAGTTTCCATCCGCAAGCATGTCATTGAACATAACAGTCACATCCACGAACGAAACAAGGATAATGTACAAGTATTCTTAAGATAAATAAGGAAAAGAATATTTGGCAAAGATAAGTAACCAGAGGAGAAGAGATTCACGCTTACAAAAAGAAGTAACACGTTTGGGAGAAGCTAGAAAGTTCACCAGAAAGTTGGATGCATGACCAAGAGGATCGTCAGCAATGCTTGAACTATCGAGAAAAACTTTAGCAAGAGGAAGGGCCTACTATTTTGAAATTCAAAATGTCACAAATGAGAAGAAGCAGTCATTCTCCTCGTTTTTATACCAATAAGATGTAACTGTTCGATTAGAGTAATAATAACTGTTGTAGATCTGATGGCTAAGTGTGGCCTCGTATCACGTCAACTTAAAAGAGTTTGAACAACACCACAACCACACACAAATCGCATTAATAAAGACATGACAGTTGCAGCTATTGATTGATAACTATTGACTATTAAATGCTGAAGAAAATAAAGCATGTTAAGCTTCCAACGTGATCAAAATAGCTAGCTCACATTAGAAGCTAGGAGCTAATGTTGTGCCTAAAAATAATGCACAGACTTTGAGCATAAATAAAAGCCCAAAAAGAGCAAGAAGACCCAAAGCCTAATAGAATGACGTAGTAAGTAAACCCATAAAATTTGTCATGTTAGCACATGCCACTTCAGCATGATATTTTATAATTGAAACTCTAAGTAACCAAGCAACAAAATAATGGGTACAAAGGCAGCTCAAATCGAACAACCCCCATGTCAAGCAACTTGCATTCATTGCAACTCGAATGATAGAAATTTGTTTATCTCCTTATTTCAACAAATTCTTGAAAACGGAAGGAGATCTCCATCAAACAGGAAACTACACTAACTGAAATCTCCATAATTATAGTTTGATATGAAATCTAAATACTTAATGCAAATTGATGTAAAATAGAAAGGCAATCTTAGCCTTTCTTATACATTAGTGACCTAATTTTACGAAAATAAAGAACTCAAACACTATAAATAAGATCCTTCATGTAAAGGGAAACAAAAAATCCAACTCCAGCCACCCCCTATAGAAAACTATGAAAACCTTCTCCTTCATTACAATAACGTAATTGTAGACGTAAACTTCATTTTAATAAATCAAACGACGTTAAAAATCCTTTCGTCTCCTTTATTTATTGCTTGCACATGTCTGTTATATTGTTTACGCCATAGTCGTTTTATTGTTAGTCCAAAAAAGAACATATTAGTCCAAACCACATAATTGTTGTAATTAGACAATCATAATCCTTAAATAAAATAAAATACATATGTGGAGCTGTAGCTTGAAAGGAGTGGGGTCGCATTACGTGATAATTTATGCTTTTATTTGTAAACAATTGTTGGTATAACTGCCACCCATCTTATCTACCGCTTTGACATTCTTCACATTTTATTCTTTGCTTTCTCACCTTATTATACAAACCAATCAACCTCCTCTCTTTTAATGTAAGAATATTCTGCTTCACAGCAATGCATTTCATAATCAAACCTACCCTATCAAGTAGTTTTTAACATAAATTTAACATAGGGTGAGGAAGATCATACATTTTGTTATTGTTTAATATAGTATTTATAGATGGTGACGTTCTCGCATGAACAGCAGTCATAACTATAATCAACAACAATAAAAAGTCATAACAACAACAACGACAACAAAAAGTGAAGCACAAGAGGAGCTCAGCAGTCCAAAAACTTTGTTTTTATAATTCTCATTGATCTCTCCGCTTTCAGTGTTGAACTAAAGTCTCTCACTTTTCCATTTTCTGTCTTTACAAGATCATGATTCATGTGTCTTAATCTATATCATAATCATGACTTGGTCCCCAAACATATTTCCTCTATTGTTGTTTGTGCTGATAATTCCATGCACATACGCTCAGTTCTACCCAGCTGAGCGGGAAGCCTTGTTGGAATTCAGAGACTCCATGAGTGCTACTGTGAATTTGCACAGAATTTGGACAGGCCCTCCATGTCACAGAAATCAGAACAGATGGTTTGGTGTGTTATGTTCAAATGGGCATGTGGTTGGTCTTGCTCTTGAAGGAATCCAACTCAGAGGTGTCCTCCCACCTGCATTTTTGCAAAACATTACCTTCTTGACTACACTCAACCTCAGCAGCAATTCAATCTTTGGTCCTCTTCCTAATCTAACAAATCTTGTCGGCTTGGAGAATGTGTCTCTCTCTAACAACCGCTTCACGGGTCCAATTCCTTCTGACTACATTCAATTGCCAAGATTGAAGACTCTAGAGCTGCAACAGAATTATTTGAATGGTGACATACCACCTCTCAATCAATCAACCTTGACAGACTTCAATGTGTCTTACAACAGCCTTGATGGTCCAATCCCTCAAACGCGAGTTTTGCAAAGGTTTCCAAGCAGCTCCTATCAACACAATTCAGGTCTTTGTGGCAGTCCTTTGAACATAAAATGTCCAGAGCCTCCTCCACCTCCATCATCACCACCACCACCACAACATCCACCACCATCTGCTCCTCCGATTCCAGCGAAGGAAAAGAACAAGAAAAGGCTTGAAACATGGAGTGTGATCACGATTGCAGCCTGTGCAGCCCTGGTTCCTTTCTTGGTCATTCTTGTTTCTCTTTGTTATTATAAAAAGACACATAGAAAAGCAAAAAAGGAGCATCCAGGTATCCTATACCTTACTGTGTTTGATTTCACCGATAAACATGGTTTCTTGCATTGCAAGTCTTCTAATTTTTTATGAAATAGGGGATAAGTTATTGGGGAAGAAGATGCCTTATTCGCGAAGCTCAGAGGATCCTGAAAGAGTAGTAGAATTACAATTTTTTGACAGGAACATACCTGTCTTCGACTTGGATGATTTACTAAGAGCATCGGCAGAGGTGTTGGGCAAGGGGACTTTAGGCACTACATATAAAGCAACACTGGAATCAGGAATTGTTGTTGCTGTGAAGAGAGTCAGAAACATGAATGCTCTGACCAAGAAGGAATTCATACAGCAAATGCAATTGCTGGGAAATATTACGCATGAAAACCTTGTACAGATCATCTCCTTTTACTATTCCGGAGAAGAGAAGCTAGTCATCTCTGAGTTCGTGCCTAATGGAAACCTGTTTGATCTATTACATGGTGAGTTCAACTTTTGTTTTCATTTTATTGCAATGAACCGCGATTGACTGACAAAATTTGTTGGATCCTAGAAAATAGAGGAGTTGGTAGAATACCATTGAATTGGACAACAAGATTGTGTATAATCAAAGACATAGCGAAAGGTCTGGCATGGCTTCACAAATTCTTGCCTAATCACAAGGTGCCTCATGGAAATCTCAAGTCTTCAAATGTTCTAGTCCATTGTGATGGCCGCCAAACCCGCCATTCCAAGTTGTCAGATTTTGGTTTCTTGCCATTGCTGCCCTCTCGAAATGTCTGCGAAAGGCTAGCCATAGGCAGGTCACCAGAATTCTCTCAAAGGAAGAAGCTGACACACAAAACAGATGTTTATTGCTTCGGTGTCATATTACTAGAGATCATAACAGGCAGAATCCCGGGTGAAATGTCTCCAGGGAACGAAGAAACCAAGACAGGTGACCTCTCCGATTGGGTGAGAACGGTAGTCAACAACGATTGGTCAACAGATATACTGGATGTAGAGATAATGGCAGCAAGAGAAGGGCACAATGAGATGTTGAAGCTCACAGAATTGGCCCTGGAATGTACAGATATGGCACCAGAGAAGAGGCCTACAATGAGCCAAATACTTAGAAGAATAGAAGACATTGAGCTAAGAAATGATGAAAGTGACATAAGTTTGTGATTTTGCATTGTTCATCAATCATTATCATAAACTCATATGCCTTATCCGACAATGACCGGCTTTATTTTGCGTTTCACATACAAAATCCAGGAGATTTCTTTAATATAACCAGCCTTATGTACTGCTAATGTAACCATTACATAAATTTTAAGCATATTCTTGTTGTCTTACTCATTTTCTACTTTCCAGAACCTGACACAGCTTTGAGATCCCTTAACAATATAAATAGAAACAATAGTTAATTAGCTGTCACAGAAAGCTATTTGTTTGCCTCTTCAATGCAGACCCAATCTCTGAAACAGCATCATTATGTATATTTGGAGACTGGTTTATATGGATCTTTGCAAATTAAATATTCGTAGTTTAAACAATAGAGGATTGCATTCTCCATTCTCCTCTTTTTATTGGTCTGATATGTAACAAGTCTAGTTTTTGGTCTGATATGTAACAATTATACAACGCAAAGAAGAATAAGTGACTTTTGATTCCGGATTTTGATAACATAGGACTAAATTGCTTTTTTATTTTTTATTTTTGGAAGGTTGACACTAAAAAGGTTAGAGCACTGTCAGAATTTATCAAAATCAAACTCTAGTTGTATAGTTAAAATATCTACTTCTATAAACAGAAGATAATTACTTTTAGGGAGAATCCTAATTTCCGCCCTGTAGTTTAAAAAAATAGTCAAAATCCCCCTTTTACTTGAAAAAATTAATAAATAAAAGGGGGATTTTAGGTATTTTCTCAAACTACAGGGAGGAAATTAGGATTATCCCATACTTTTATAATAAATTGAAAAAAAAAAAAAAACAACTATATAAGCTTTTAAAATTGCAATATTTATTATTTTTTTTATTTTTAATTTAGGAAAGGGAAATTTAAACTCAGAACTTTAACATTTTAAGTTGTAACTACCATAAGACTCAATATGCAACCTCCTCCATTCTCCTACCTGTTATCTATGTATTTCTAATATTGTCTTCTAGATACATTTCCAATGTCTGATGCGATTGTGGATTATTGTGTTAATGGGCCTACATATCAAAGGTTATGGGCCTTCTTCTTACGTTTGGGAGGGCCAACTTATTTTGTCACCGATCCCTCAAATACTTGTAAATTACAATAATTAGACTCACAAAATGTTTACAATAAAGTTACTACTACACTCTATAAAGAATTGCACATGGCTGGCAGCTACAGTGGCATCCCAATCTATGGAGTTTGACCCATTAATCAAACGTTCACGATTCCATCTATACTAAGGACCCTGAAAATGAGAGTAATTTTTTTTATACGATGTAGGCTTCTACTCTCGATTTTAGGAGCTCAGTTTCGGATGACACCTCAAAGATTCTAATCAAGACTACCTGATAAGCTATACAGTATATATAATACTTATTAGGAATTAAAAAAAAAAAAAAAACTCTATAAATGTTATATGTATTTTTCGGACTCAATAAAGGGGCTGGTAAAAGCCCAACTTAGGCCCGTTTAAGACCCGATAAGAAGACCCAATAAAGTTAATCCAGTCAAAGCCCATCAGATGAGGTCTAGTATTGATTCTAAGCCCAGGAAGCTCTTCAGCTCGCTCAAAGAGATTCTCCAGCTGACATTAACAGATCCATAAGTACAGCCAGGTCGCAGCTCGTCTCACACACAGTTCGTCTCTTAGCGAGCTCGAGCTCGAGACCGCCATAGTAAGCAGCTCGTCCAAGGGCGTAATAAATGCAATATGTTCTAGAAACAGGTAGTTACCAAATTCAACCATGATTCTCTCTCCGAATATGGTAGTTACCCAATCAAACCGTGATTTCCTCATCAGATATGGAGATCTATTCAAATTCAAAATCAAAATCAACCTTATCTCGAGATAATTATAGTAATTTCCTGATATTATCCAAACATATTAGGAAGTGTAATTAATCCACAATTCTTTTCCTTATTTTTCCAATTATTTAGGGAATGTAATTAATTCATGATTCTTTTCCTGATTTGCTACAACCAGAATTGTAACACCTCTTTCCCTATAAATAGGGATTAAAATCATTGTAACATCATCAGAGAATAATCAATATCATACTGTCACTCTGCAAAATTTAAAAGACAGACAGTCGTGGACGTAGGCCTATTATTGCTGAACCACGTAAAAGATTTGTGTTCCTTGTTTGATTCTCGGTTCTTGTTTTTGTTCTTTCTTGGTGTTTGTGCTTTCTCACATTGATTGCAGGTATTGGGCATTGATTACTCGTCGACTGAAATCCAACGTCGACATTTTGGCGCTAGAGAAAGGGCCCAAATTGCAGTCTTAATTATCTCGATTTCTTGATTCCTAACGATATGGCAAAGACTGATCAAATAGGTTCCTTGGAGATGATGACCAGGCGGAGAGTCACATGAACCAATCTCAGCAGAACTTACAGCCTGTGCAGGATGCAACCACGCATGCAGCAGGCCCGTCTCATGGACAGACACTCGGCGCTGCGACAGACATCCCTCCTCTGCCTCACCGTCAAACGGTCCCAATTGCCCCGATGACCGAAAGGCAGAATGCGTTGTTACAGAGACAAGAAGCACTGGAGAATACAGTTAGATAGCTCACAGAAGCCGTCAACATGTTGGTGCAGGCTCAGGTTCAAAACGTGACTAGGGTGGAAGTTCAGGCACCACGGGGAGTGCCCCAGCCGCATAAAGCGACGCAAGGACCTGAAAGGCTAGCGAGGGAAGTCCCACGACCTGCAGACTCGGCTCGCTCATCTAATGCGTGTTCAAGGGCTGGAAGACACCCTATTCAACACGAAAGGGAGGTCGCACGCCCCGCTAACCTGGTGGTAAGACTGAGCTAGGATGGAAATCGACGGGTAGAGGTTGGCCAAGGTAGAGTCCGAGCCGCAGCTCGGTATGTCGATGAGGTGGATGGGCAACAAGTAAGATCCCATCATCATGAGGGTCAGTTCGAGGAGGACGAAAGGTATGACCCAGAGCACTCTGCCCCTAGTCATGATCACAGAAAGAGATACGAGCTCCGAGATCCCCAAGTAGAGGAGCTCTTCCAAAGGGTCCAGCAGTTAGAAGCACGACCTGGAGTTCCGGAGCAGCGTGAGCTCTACGAAGATAGGACCCCATTTACAAGGGAGATTGAGACACAGCCCCTTCCTCCGAGATTTAAGATGTCGAGCATCCAGCAGTATAATGGGGACAGTGACCCATATGACCATCTAGACGCTTTCAACGTTCAGATGGATCTGCAGACAAGAAATCCAATGGTGAAGTGCCGAGTATTCCCAGCTACATTGAGGGATATTCCGAGGACGTGGTTCAGGAATCTCCCAGTTCGCAGCATAGGCAGTTGGGAAGAATGCCAACAGAAGTTCATTGATCAATACAGAGCACTGAGAAGACAGCTCGCTCCATCCTGCCACCTCGCCACGATCTTCCAACGTTAGGGTGAATCGTTGAAGGAATATATCACCAGATTCAGACGCGAGGTCGCAAATGTCGAGCATCCATTAGATGAAAGCATACTGACAGCGATCTCGGCTGGGCTGCGCAAGGATGGAAAGTTATACGAGAGCATTTACAAGTCCCCAGTGAAGGATCTGGGGGAATTCTATGAGCGAGCTGCGAAGGAGATTAGGTGGGAAGAGACCTTCGGCCTGAAGAAGCAGAATCAGAAGAATGAAGCGGGCAATTCCAGCCAGCCAAAAAGGAAAAACAACGGCAAGAACGAAGAAGGAAGAAATAATGGCTTGAGTAACCAGATCGCCAAGAGAGCGAGGAGAGAGTCAAGGTATGAGCGACCTCAACGTCAAGGTCGCCAGGAAGGATACATCGTCCTAACGGCATCACCAGATAGGATTTACGCTGCGGAAAGGAATAATGAGGACTTTGGGAGGCCCAATCCCATAAGGGCTCCCGTTCATCAAAGAGATCAGAACAAGTTCTGTGCCTATCATAATAAGGTCAGGCACAGTACTTCAGATTGCTGGGCGTTGAAGAATGCCATCGAGAAATTGATCAGGCTAGGACGCCTGGGAGAATATGTGGCAAGACCTACTAACCAACGACCTCACCAATAGCCAACACACCAGCAACAGCCCCAGCGAGCTTCCGAGCAAGGTCAGGAACCTGCGGTAAGAACCATTTTTACCATCTATGGTGGACCCCATATCGCAGGTGACTCCAACAAATCGCATGAGAGATACGTCCGAGAGGTGAATCATTCGTTGCAGCTCAATGGGTCGGAAGGGCCTGCAAAAAGAGCAAAGTCGACCTCGGACGAGATTGTATTTACAGATGAAGATGCTAGAGGAGTGATCTGACCTCATAACGATGTGCTGGTTATATGAGCTAAAATCAGCAATGTGGAAGTTAGGCACATCATGATTGATACTGGAAGCTCGGTGAACGTGATGTATAGGAGTTGTTTTGATCAGATGGGGCTGCGAGTAGAACAAATGAGACAATCCCCGGAGCCTTTATTTGGATTCACTGGAGATGCTGTAGTACCAGTGGGGCAGACTAAATTGTCATTGACTCTCGGGGAGGCAGATCGTCAGGCAACGACCCTGACATACTTTTTGATAATTGACTGCCCATCAGCATATAATGTGGTCCTCGAGAGACCTGCTATGAACGAGTTGGACATGGTTACTTCAACCAGAACTCTGACAGTAAAGTTCCCAACTTTTAATGGCATCGGATGTGTTCGAGGAGAGCAGCAC
>CM034470.1:25554339-25568045 GCA_019925255.1 Litchi chinensis | reverse complement strand
GCAAGGGTCCGATGAGGTCCATCCCCTAGATTGCGAAAGGTCATGAACTCACCATCTGTTGGAGGTAGGCTGGTGGAGCTCGCGGGACCTTAGCAAATCTCTGGCACTTATCACACTTCTTTACCAGATTCATGGCATCCTGCTTCATAGTCGGCCAGTAGAACCCCTGTCTGAGGGCCTTCTGGGCTAAGGATAATGCTCCTGCGTGGTTCCCACAGTGACCCGCGTGGATATCGTTCAGCACCACCTCACAGTTCTCATCATCTATACATCGCAGTAGCGGGGTCGAAAACCCCTTCTTGTACAATTTGTCATCATAAATGCAGTATCGGGCTGCTATAGCTCATATGCTGCGAGCTTCCAGCTTGTCCTCCGGCAGCTTTCCTTCCTGCAAGTAGCTTAATAACGAGCTCATCCAGGAGTTAGACCGAACCTGTATGAATATCATTGCATCTTTGTCCTCGATGTTTGGGGTCGATAGGAATTCCACAGGGATAGACTCAAGGAGATCTGCATCTTGGGAGGTCGCTAAGCTGGCCAGGGCGTCTGCATTAGAGTTTTGTGCCCTAGGGATCTAGCTTACTTCAAACCCCTTGAAAGGCCCCAGTAACTCCTTAACCTTTTGGAAGTATTTCGACATCCTCCTTCCTTTGGTCTGATATTCTCCCCTAACATGGCAAACAATAAGTTGAGAGTCACTGAAAACCTTTACCTGCTCAGCTCGTACCTCATTTGCCAGGCGAAGTCCGGCAAGCAACGCTTCGTACTCGGCCTCATTGTTGGTCGCTCGGAATCCAAACCTTAAGGCACTCAGGATCTTGTGGCCTTCTGGGCTGATCAGAATTATCCTAACTCCTGAGCTATGCTCGTTAGAGGACCCGTCCACATAAAGTTCCCAAGTTTGGTCACCGGCTAGTTCCCCCTGTTCTAGTGCTGGCCCTGTAAACTCCACAATAAAATCTGCAAGTGTCTGGGCTTTGAATGCCGTTCTAGGCCTAAACTCTATGTCGAACTGAGCGAGCTCGATGGCCCACTTGAGGAGCCTGCTTGAAGTGTCTGCTTTCTGGAGGACTTGCCTGAGAGGGTACTGCGTGAGGACCTCTATCTGATGAGCTTGGAAGTAGAGACGTAGCTTCCTGGAGACGGTTACCAGGCAATATGCGAGTTTCTCCATTTGTGAGTATTGGGTCTTCGCATCAACCAGCCTTTTACTGATGTAGTACACGAGCAGCTGCATCTTCCCTTCTTCTCTCACCAAGGCTACGTCAGGGCATGTTTAGAAACACCCAAGTACAGGAATAGCTTCTCCCCGTCCTTTAGCTTGGACAGAAGGGGGGTCTGGCCTATATACTCCTTCAGCCTCTGAAATGCTTCTTCACAATGCTCATTCCATTCAAAGTTCTTAGCCTTCTTTATAGCTTCGAAGAATGGTACGCACTTGTTAGTAGCTTTCGAGATGAACCGACTAAGAACCGCGACCTGGTCGTTAAGACTCTACACATCCTTGATTTTAGAGGGGGACCTCATTTCCACAAGCGCCCTGATCTTCTCCGGATTGGCCTCTATCCCTCTGTTATTTACCATAAACCCAAGGAACTTACCTGATGCTACCCCAAAGGCGCACTTCAGGGGGCTTAATTTCATCCGATAATTTCTGAGGACTTTGAACGTCTCATCTAGGTCGCGAACATGATCTGCTGCTTTCTGGGACTTTACCAGCATGTCGTCTACATACACTTCCATGGTTTTCCCAATCTGCTCCTGGAACATGGCGTTGACCAATCGCTGGTAGGTCGCTCCTACGTTCTTCAGTCCGAATGGCATCACCCTGTAACAGTATAATCTCCTATCAGTGACAAAAGAGGTGTGTTCTTCGTCCTGCGGGCTCATGGGGATTTGGTTGTATCTTGAGTAGGCATCCATGAAACTCAAGAGTTGGTGCCCGGCTGTCGCATCTACCAGCTGATCAATCCACGGTAATGGGAAGCTGTCTTTCGGGCAAGCCTTGTTCAGGTCGGTGAAGTCAATGCACATCCTCCACTTCCCGTTCTTCTTCTTCACGAGGACCGGATTTGCGACCCAGACAAGATAATGAGCCTCTCTAATGAACCTGTTAGCTAGCAGCTTCTCGACCTCCTCCTTTAGAACTGCATAACGTTTCAGGGTCATCGGCCTCCTCTTCTGGCGGACTGGCCTGTGCTGGGGATCTATGTTCAGTCTGTGACACATAACATCAGGATCTATCCCCACCATGTCTTCATGGTTCCAGGCGAAGAGGTCAAGGTTCATCTTCAGAAATTTTATGAGCTCAATCTTTACTTCTGGTAGCAGGTCCCTTCCTACCTTCACACATCTTTCCGAGTCTACTTCACTGACCTGCACATCCTCTAGCTCTTTAACCGATCCCGTGACCCTGTTTGCATCCACCTCGCGAGGATCGAGGTCGTCGCTCACCCCAGCTTCAGAGATAACTTATTGTTGGCCACCCGAAATCACGTTTACCTTCTTTCCTCGAACTCCTATCTTCACTGCATCTTCGTAGCATCGCATGGCCAACTGCTGTTCTCCCTTGACACAGCCTATCCCATTAGGGGTTGGGAATTTGACCGTCAGTGTCCTGGTGGAGGTGACCATGTCTAGCTCGTTCATCGAAAGTCGCCCCAAGACCACGTTGTATGTTGAAGGACTGTTAATAATCAGGAAGTCCGTAAGAGCTATAGCTTGTCGGCCTGGTTCTCCGAGGGTGAGAGGTAATTTGATTTGGCCTATTGGTATCACTGCGTCTCCCGTGAATCCATAGAGGGGCTCTGGTGAGGGTGTTAACTGCTCAGTCCCTAACCCCATCAGGCCATAGCAGCCCTTATACATGACATTGACTGAGCTGCCAGTGTCGATCATTATCCTTCGTACTTCGACATTACTGATTTGGGCCCGGATTACAATCGCGTCGTTGTGGGGCCAGCATATTCCCCTCTCGTCCTCCTCCGTGAACACAATACTGTCTAAGGACGTCTTTGCCCTTTTGGTCGGCTCCTCTATATTCTGCTAGCAGAGTATGGTTAGCTTCCCATACGTACCTCTGGTGTGACCTGTTTGATGTACCTGTCATATGGGGTCCACCATAAATAGTAAAGATTGTTCTTACAGCGGGCTCGCGCTCGGGCTCTTGAGCTCGCTGAGGCTGCTATTGCTCGGGCTGCTGGTCTTGTCCCTGAGGTCGTTGGTGCTGAGGTCGCCTGCCAGCGGGCTGTACTACATACTCTCCTAGGCGGCCTCGTCTTATGAGTTCTTCAATGGCATCTTTTAACTGCCAGCATTCTGATGTATTGTGCCCGTTCTCATTATGGTAGGCACAGTATTTCTTCGGGTCCCGACGTCGATTAGGGGGTCCACTCGGGGGTGGCTTCCCGAAATTCTCTCTGTTTCTTTCTGCTGCAAAGATTCTGTCTTGCTTGTCCGATAACACATTGTAGCTTTCATATTGGCTCGGACACCGGGGTCGCTCCACCCTCGGCCCTGGTCTAGCTCGCTTCGCCACAACATTGGCGGTCTGGTGTCTCGGCTCCCCTGACCTATCACTGCCATGGTTCTTCCTCTTCTCGCGATGGGAACCGCTCGCTTCACCCCGCTGACCGCCGGGTTTCTTAGCCCCGAAGGCTTTTTCCCATCTGATCTCTTTGGCAGCCCTTTCATAAAACTCCCCCAGATCCTTCACTGGGGATTTGTAAATGCTCTCGTATAGCTTCCCATCCTTCCTGAGCCTTTAGAAATAGCTGTTAAAATACTCTCGTCAGAGGGCGTTTCCACATTACTCACCTCCTCTCTGAACCGAGTGATGTAATCCTTCAGGGACTCATTCTGCCTCTAGAAGATGGTAGCGAGATGACAGGCTGGCGCGAGCTGCCTCCTCAAGACCTTATATTGGTCCAGGAACCTCTTCTGACATTCTTTCTAGCTTCCGATGCTGCAGGCTGAAAGGCTTTTGAACCAAGCTCGTGGAGCATCCCCTAGAGTAGCCGGGAATACTCGGTACTTTACCAACGGGTCATCTGTCTAAAGATCCTTCTGTACATTGAAAGCGTCAAGATGGTCGTAGGGGTCTGTTCTGCCGCTGTATGGAGGGATATTAGAGAGTTTAAACTTCGCTGATAGGGGTACTGTCTCAATTTCCCGGGTGAATGGTATCCTGCGATTCTCCCGCTCTTCCCCGGTCTGGCTTCCAGGTCGAGCTTCCAATTGTTGGACCCTCTGTATCAACTCCTCTACTACTGGGTCCTGGGTCAGAGATCGCTGACTGGGGTTCCATCTACTGGTACTTTCCTGCTCCCCAAAGTGACGGTTCTACGACCTGCCCTCTTCGCTGAAAGCTTCTACATGTCTGGCAGCCCTCTGCGGCTCGGGCTCATAACCTGCACAGTATCCGCGGACTCGTTCTGGCCCACGACTACCCTCTTCGTGTCTGGCGCCCTCGATGCTCGCCCTTGCCCTTATCCCGTTCTGGCGAGGTGAGATCTCCCGCTCTCGGTTCCATCCCCTGGCTCTTCTTGGGTGTAAGTTCGAGGAGCGAGCAGATCCTTCGGTTAGCGACCTTTCCCTAGCAGCTACCCCTCTGGAGTTGGGATTTCTTCCGAAGGTTGACGGCGAGCTCTGCCTGGTGGTGCGACCTCCACCTATCTTTGCACCGCACGGGCTTGGACTTCCATCAACGCCCTGACTGTCGTCGTCAACTCCCTTACTGTATCTTCTAGAGCTCGCTGGCGCTGCTGCCATTCCTGAGCAACCTCGTTTCCAGAAGGTGAGGCGCTCTGCTCTTCTCGAATTTCATGTCGTTCCTCTGCCACTCTGACACTCCTTGTTGCCTTGATCCTAGCCATGACAGACAAATATAAGTGAATGTGAAATAGTAACTAGATGGAGATTACCAGGTCGCTGTTGGGCCCTCCTTCTAGGGCCAAAAGATGTTGACGTTCGGAAACGGTCAACCAAAGATTCTGGGGCCCAAACGGCGAGCTTGGTAATTAAGGGTTCTGATCGTACTAATGGCAGGGTAGTAAATGGGCAATTAATAAAGTTCAAGGTTAGTAGTGATTAATTCAGGTGAAGGAATGTCGGTCTTGGAGGTTGGTCGGATTTAATGAGGTGATCAATGAGGAATTAGAGAGAAAGAGAGAGAAGGAAGAGTGTAAAACACAAGGATTTTTACGTGGTTCGGTGACTGCCCTACATCCACGGCCACCCTGGAATAATTCCGGCAGAATGACAGTTCTCTAGCGTATTCAACTTGTTTGTACAGTAAAATGTCTCCCATATTTATAGAGAATGGGAGATGAAAATAGAAAACACAAAGGAAAGTTATACACGTTATTGGCAACGGCTAGTTTCAACTAATCCTGACATTGTCATGCTGCATTAATTGTAAAGGTAATGATGATTCTCTTCCTGCACAAGTCTGCATTTAATATGCCAGAAGAGGCCTTTACTTCATTAAATGTTTCTGAGTAATTGTGCAGACAATTTCCGGCGGGAAGTCATAAGAGTTGGTGATTCTGACAACTTGCTGTACAAGATATCTCCTAAGTAAGCTCTTCGGCTAGTCAGATGATGTATGCTGGGGGTAGGCTGACATGGTCAGGAGATGAGGTTCAGACTATCTGGAGGCTTCCGCAACCTCGCGACCTGGGCGGACTCACGAGCTCGACGAACTGCGATGTGGGCAGGATGCATGCTCGGAAGGTTTGGTAGTTGCTGCGAGCTCGCGGCCTGGGCGGCCTCACGAACTAGGCTCCAGGCTGCTGGTCTTGATCATGAGCCTTCTGGGCCTTTACCCCTGTTCAAACGATTGGGGCCTAGCTGGCCCACTTAGGCAAAGGACGGGGAAATGGGTATAACACGCATGTCTGCATTTAATGCACCAGGAGAGGTCTTCTCTGCATTAAATGCTTGGCCGTTGCATTGAATGCTTCCAGGAGATTGTATAGGTGGTACCGGCGTAAAATCAGGGAATTTGGTAAATCTGATGACTTGCTATATAAGACATCCTTTGGAGCAAGCTCCCGATCTAGTGGACCGCTCGAGGTGGAGGGATGCTGGATTGGGCTAGAGACATGCTCAGCTCGTTTCTGTATCACGCAAGCTCGTTACAACGACCTGAAAGTTGGACCTTCTAGGCTTTTATTCCTGTTCATATCTTATTGGGCTTTTATCAGCCCATTTGCACAAACCGAGAAAACGAGCATAACATAACCGATGCGTAATAATTATCAAATGTTTTTTTATGTAAATTCACCAGCGTTATCTAATCGTGTGCTCTTAATTGAATAATTTGGAAATTTTGCTGAATGTTTAATAATCTGAGCAAACAATCTAGTAAAAGTAAAGTTATGATTAGATAACAAACATACATGTGATCATTTTGCATATGCATCAATTAATACCATAAAATAACGAAATGATCCATTTGGTGGATGAATGGGTTTATAAATGTCCCCTTGAATTCTTTGTAGAAAATATGGAGACTCAAAACCAATCTTAGAAATAAATAGTTTAACCACCAATTTTCCTTGTGAACAAACGATGTATATATTCTCATTATGGAATCTTCAAGTTCTTTAACGAATATATCCATGAGAATTTTCAATAATTCTACACATCATTCTAAATCTTGGATGACCAAGACAGTCATGCCAAAGTTGAAATGTAGTTGGTTTTGAGAGTTTTTGGCTCAAAATTATATAAGTTTCAATTAATCTTATAATTACATAAGAAAATCTAAATGAGAAAGCTTTAAGCTATTCTAAAATAAGCTTCTGGCTTAAAATAATTTTAGTGAAGCATAGGTATTCAATATTTTTTTTTATTTGTAGTTTCAATATCATATTCGTTGCTACATATATCTTTGAAACTGAGTAGATTTCTTCTGGATCTACTTGAGTATAAGGCATCATTTATACATAATTTGGTACCATTTATTAACAAGATTATGGTTCTTCCAAAATCTTCTATTCTACAAGACTTGATATAGTATTTACCTTAACTTTGGTCACTGATAAATTTAAGAAATATTTCTTATTTTGAAGAATAGTACATGTTGTTGCACTATTGACAATACATATATGTTAGTACATCATGATAACAAAATCTAAAGCAAAAAAGTTATCTCCCTCCTAAGAAAGTACAAAATTGTATACTAACATAATTTCTAAGCAAAAGAAAAAGATACAAAAATTAACATAATAGTATTAAGTAGACAATTTCTTAACCGGTATGGATATTTTCATCGCCAATTAAGTGATATATTCTTTTGTTTGCACTTTCAAAAAAGTCTAACACATCCAGATTTGTGATATCTATTGGATCATCATTTTGATTTGCAAAATATGTTTCAATTTTCTTTTCCTTCCCCTTCACAAAGGCCTGATACAGATTAACCAAGTGTTTGGTCATACGATAGGTACGCGACCAATGTTTAGGTACATCATATCTGAAACAAACATCTTTATAATTTTTTGGGGCCTTTTTCTTTATATTTTTGCCCTTATAACATTTAGCATTATAAACATTCCATTTATGGGGGATGTTTTTCTAGTTTTAATGACCCGAAAATTTATGACCACCATAACTATGACAACCACATCCACATCCACGACCTTTGTTTGCTATAGTATTTACTTTTGGAAGTGTTAGGCGTCAGCTGGGCAAAGTTCATGATTTTTCTTTGGAAACTCATTATTTTGTTCAACCACTAAAAAACATGAAATTTCAGAATATTTTGTAAATCTATGCTCTCTATATTGCTACTATAAGAGCACATCAAAGCATGAAAAATAGTATATATCTCCTCTAATAAATCTGCATTAATCAATATTTCACCACACAAGTTCAGTTGTGAGATATCTTAAACAGGGCAGAATTGTAGTCAACAAATGATTTGAAATCTTGTAGTCTCAGATGGCTCCACTCATACTTGGCTCTAGGAAGGACAACAGTTTTCTGATAGTTATACTTATTTTTCAAATTTTTCCACAAAGCTATTGAATCTTTAACTATGAGGTATTGAGTCTTCAAGGTCTCATGTAAATGACAACGGATAACAATCATTGCATTAGCTTTATCTTTTGGAGATGTTTCATTGTTATCTCTAATAGTATCAGCTAAATCTTTAAATTATAGGTACAACTCTAAATCAAGAATCCATGATAGATAGTTCTTTCCAAAAATATCAAGTAGAGCAAATTTTGGTTTTGTAGTATTTGACATGTTTATATTCATAAAACAACATTATTAGTGACAAGATCAAAACGGTAAATACTATACTAACATGATATTTAAAGCAAATTTGTTTACATTTTTTTTTTCTTAAATTCCTTTATAAATATGTATATGGAACTTCAGGTTCTCAAAAATTTCATATACACTTTTAAAGCTTCTGGTATAAAATCATGATAACTTCAAGTTTTAACAATATAGATTTAGAACTTCAGGTTCTTATAAATTAAATTCTCGAACTTCAAATTCTATTAATTTGAAATCTAGAACTTCAACTTCTGATAAATTAAAATCCAGAACTTCAGGTTCTGATTGAATTAGGACTCAGAACTTCAGGTCTTGATAAATTAAAATAAAAAACTTCAAGTTCTAATTGAATTTGTTGAGAACTTCAGGTTCTAATCTCTTTCAAAATTAATATTGGAAATTTCAAATTATCTATTTAGAATTGTTTTGAAAAATATATTGTAACCATGTTCATAAAAATAAAGTTCAAAATTTAAGCACATGTAAGATAAACATAAGATACTAAAACATGGCAACAAATTTGTTAGTTCCAACATAAAAATGAACAAAGAAATATATACAAACCCATCTTATTTTTTAATGTGGAGGATCCAAATTATTGGCAATCATAGAGCATACTCATAAGAATAGTAGGAAATTGAAGTAGAGAAAGAAAACATATTTAATAATTTCACTCATACTTACTTGATTCGTGCTGATAACATATTGTAAACTTTAGAGTTGAAACAAACAAGAGAAAAGAGCTATGAAGAGCTATGTAGAGAACTTTAGAAATGTAGAGAAATAAGAGACTATGAATCAGTATAGAGAGAAAAGATTATGGAAGAGTGTAGAGAGATTGGTATTTTTATTCATAAATTAGGATAACATGTACATAAGGTTAATGCCTATTTATAGGCAAATATTGGTTTGGACCAACCAACCAAATCTTACAAACACAATATATCCAATTAAAGGCTACATACAACTTGTAAGCATGGATTTGGCAACTTGGCAAATTAATTATCACATAAGTAATCAACTTGATATTTTGACATATTAAATTTGAAAATTTTTTCTTCCATGAAAGTGAAAAACTATGTTCACAACATGAATGTAGATATATCTCTTTTATTCCAAGCATATGGCTTTATCTTAATTAATGTTTAAAGAAAAATTAAATAATAATGAACACTTCTTACACAATTTCTTTTCTCACAATTAGCTATTACAATTTTTTTGTTTATATGCATTCCCTCCCTTGAATCTATAAACTTGTTTCTCATTCTATCTTAATATTACCATCTCCATAAAACTTCTCGAAGTTTATTTGGTAAAACTTCACTAAATAGATATTTTAGAAATAAATATTTTAGACATAAATTTCTATAAGTGGAGCTTTTAACGAT
Organism: Litchi chinensis; assembly: GCA_019925255.1. NCBI lineage: Eukaryota > Viridiplantae > Streptophyta > Magnoliopsida > Sapindales > Sapindaceae > Litchi > Litchi chinensis. The sequence continues at coordinate 25,558,365 of CM034470.1, read as the reverse complement.
AAGCTGTTGATCATTTGGTTGTCAATTAAAAAAAAAAAATCTTTTAAATGGTAAATTGTTTGGTTGGATTAATTTTAAAAGTTCTTTTAAGTTATCAGATTACCAAAAATGACATTTAAAAGATAGTAAAATAATAAAATTTATATATAATGCTTTCACTTCTAAATTCAAAAAATACAACATATTAATATTCCATAATTTACATCACATTGTTCATATATGTGCATCAAAAATATCTTCAAAGTAAAATGGAAGTTCAAAAGAAAAAAAAAAAAAAAAAAGGTAAAAACACAAGATATTTACGGAAATTTAATAGGGCTATATTAGATAATTTAACGTTTAAAAAAAAAAACCCTAAAAAACTATACTTAAAAAGCCTAAAATTCAAGTTTATGTTTCAGTTTAATTGTTTAAAAAACTTTATTAGAATGACAATCAACCACGATAAAATAAATCTAAAATAGCTTTTGAGACCAGAAAAAAAAAAAAAAAGAAAAAAAAAAACTTTTTTTCATCAGTAGACAAGTTGTATTAATGATACACTCAATTATTGTGGACCAGTGTTATTTTCATCTCAATAAAATATTATAGTTCTCGAGTAGAGCTATTTTTGCTCCGTCTTCGTTCTCCACTCCATCTCTAACTTCATCTTGTATAGTATTGCACTAATTACTGAGGAGTTAGGACAAACATCTTACAAGCATGAGACTCTAAATCAGCTGATATTTGTCCATTGATTGATGATTGAGTTGAATGCTGCACCAAATCAATTATAGTTTATGAATAATTAGTAACCAATTAGTAAATTTGATGTCCCAACTTAATTACAAGAAACATTAACAAGAGGATGATTGTATATATCTAACCGCCCATAAATCTCGAGCCTGGACCACAGTTGATGAATTGAGGCCTATATCAGCCCAATTTGCAGTTACTGTTGCTTTGCCAGAACGCCTATTCCATAGCACCACAGCTACTCTACCACCACTTAATGCTCCAGCCCATACCTGCATTTTGTTTTAGAATGACATATAAGTTATAAATATAAATACAATAACTTTATAGACAATTAGGGTTATACAGAATCCAATCAAATTCAGTTGGATTAAGTAGATCTATGGGGTCATTTGTTATTCCTACTTAAGACTAAATAGTGTCGAATTGTTCCTATTAAGTTATTTTCGTTTGTTTTTTTAAGTAGTCCAACTACTTTAAACTATTAAAAAAATAATTGAAAAAATTAAGAATTTTTAACTTTTCATTTAATTGTAAATCACTTAGTAACATTAACAAATTTTTATTCCAAATCTATTTTTTCAAAAATAATATAATTTTCAAATTTATCCTAATTTTATATTATTCAAATTTTTTTTTCCTTCCTTGATACTTACAAAAATTATATTTGAAAGGAAAAACTTAAAAACATCTTATCCCAAGTTATCTTGAAATTAAACTAATATATTTTAATTTACAATTTAAACATTCATTTTTCTAGTTGTTTTCTTAAATATATTAATATATTTAAATATATAAATATGATTAATACTACTAAAATTTTTTAATCATATTTTAATTATAAATAAAATATTATTAATACATACTTAACAATGTTTTAGAATTTATTAAATTATTTATTTATAGATGTTTGTATTAAATTAATTAAAATCAAATAACAATAAATAGTAAAAAATGATATAAATGTCAAATTACTAGTTTTAAGATAATTTTAATTTTAAAAAATAAATAAATTTATAATATATTCAGATGTAAAGAAAAAAAAACATGTTATTTAGATTTTAGGTTTCTGTTACTATTTAGTTTTTAATTTTCACCATAATTGTTCAGTCTTCATACAAAAAATAAACGACCTCTAAGAATGTGATTATATTGGTTTGGATCCAAATTCTTTAGAGGGGAATTGCATGACCCTTCGATGAGAGTAGGTGAAATTACACCAATATGTGAAGTTTGGCCACAATTATAATAAATTACCTTAAATTTTTAAAAGTATAACACAAGCACCCTCTATCATTAGTCATCCATCATTAGATACCAAATAGGAAAAGTCCAAAGTATGAAATGACTTAAACATTCTTAAATTTCCAGGGTCAAAGTCAAACTAGTTAAAAGTTTTATCATTTTTTAATATTAAGAACTCAACCAAAAAAAAGACGGAGACCACATCTAGTCCTTGTTGAGATAGAGACCAAATTTGCTCTCCATGCAAGATATAGACCCAACTGTCTCCATCTCCAATGGAGGTGTCCGCCTTCGAAGGAAATTTCTACAATTTCATATTATATCTCCAATATTTTATTATTATATAATACATCTAATATTTGTATGTAAAAAACCATTTTACCCTTGATGATGAGGGTTTAATGGTAGTTTATTAACTACTAGTTAAAAGTGAGAGCGGTTCATGATAATTTGTAGTAAGTATGGCCAAACTTTCTATGTTGATGCGATTTTGCCTAACCTCAATAGAGGTTTATACAATTTCTTCATTTTTTAAATCTATTGGATTGGATCGTATGATGAACTTCCATATGAAAATTCGCTAATCCATTAGATTGCCCGAAGTATAAGACCTAATTTATTTGCTTGGTCAATTTATTTTTCACTTATCTTCTCATATGACACCCATTAACAATTTAACCCCACTACCCCAATTTATGTATTGTGTAGTGTAGTTAGCTAGGGTTTATTACTTTTATTATTATTATTATTATTTTGGTGTAGCAACATTGTGTTCTTAATCTTTAATGTTGATTTTTATATATTATTTGTAAGGAATTAAATATCGAAACATACATGATGTATCCCCGATATTTCCCTTATAATGAGGTGATCAACATAATAAATATCTTCAAATATTCCTGATATTCAAAGAATATTCTCGATATGTTTAATATTTATACTATATTTCTATAAATTTAAACCTCATTATCTTCACTAAACCGATATTTAAAACTTTGATTGTTTGTAGCTTACTAATTAGCTTTTTAGGAGTAATATCTAAATTAGTAAGTTATCATTAAAAAATCTAAATTAATAATTTGATTTTGTTAAGAACGATTTCATGTGAATTGAACCCATTGGCTGAGTTTAAATAATTTGTAATTGAATAAGATCAAATTAAATTTAAATATAATTCGATTAGACAAAATTATTGTACTTTTCCATTTTTACTCTTTATCTGATATAACAAATTACGTCTTTGAAAACTGACCTCGAGATCACCGTCTCTCTTGACCTTTTTTCCTTGAACACCTTGTTTGTCTGATGACAAATATTAGTTGATTACTATGTAATGCTAATGAAATTATCAAAATTGTCGTTGAATTAGTGGAGTTAGTAATAAATACCTTGATTTACAGCAATGACTTCGTTGTTGCTGAGTATTTCATGAGTTTGATTGTCCATTGATCGAAGGTCACATCCAATCAATAAAGGAGCCTATAGTCATATACACACCATTCTTATCATTCATGTCCCCATAGAAAAGTCAATTCATTTGAAGGATCATAAACAGATCTGTCATTCTAACTGCGAACCATGCACATATTTAATTGTACAAATCAATAGAAATACAATACCAACTAATTTATTTTATATTTTATATGATCAGCATGAATATATATATATTAAAAATTAAAATATATAATAATAATAGTAATAAAGAGAAGCTGCACCTAATTAATGAATGAAAGGTTAGGGCAATACCTTGGCTAGAGCCCAAATGCTGAAATGTGAACGATACTCCTCTGTTGTCATGCCTCCATTTCCAACTTCCAACATGTCAGGATCTGGAACAAAGCCATTTCTTCAAACAAATTATGAAATACTACTAATCATTATGATTTTTTGGCTAAAAGACAAAAATGACATAAGTAATTAGGTTGTTAATACTAATAGTATTATCCCCATGCCACTATTTTTAATATTTTAGTCTTAATGACAAAATTATTTTGAAAAAAATAAATAAATTTATCTTCTCCATCCCACGTCTTCTCCGATGAACTT
>CM034470.1:25410900-25553839 GCA_019925255.1 Litchi chinensis | reverse complement strand
ATACACCATTACATATAAAATACTTCAAAAGTTAAGAACAAACTTGTTATGTGCATTTTCTGGACTCACCGAATGGGTTGGTAAAAGCCTGATAAAAGCCCATTAAATCAGCCTAATAAGATGACCCAGAAGCCAAAGCCCAATTATCAATCTCAAGCCTAGCAAGCTCTACAGCTTAGCTCGCCCTAGTGAATTTTGAAGCTCGCATCAGTTAGCCCATTTCTCAACCTGGTTACAGCTCACTATGCAGCTTGTTCTCTGCATAGCTTGCTCATCAGCAAGGTCCAGCTCGAGGTCGTTCAAGGCAGTGTGCAGCTCACTCATTGACCAATTAATACAAAATCTTCCAGATATGGCAGTTACCCAATCTGATCATGATTCTCTCACCAGAAATGGAAGTTAATTCAAATTCAAATTCAGTCAACGTAATCTCGAGCTTCAAAGAACAGTTACCTGATTTAACTTCAACTAATTAGGAAGTGTATTTATTATGAAATTCTTTTCCTATTTTATCTCTTCTAAATCTGTAATAACTCTTCCTCTATAAATAGAGGCTGAAATCATTGTAAAACAGACGATACAAACAATAACATACTGTCACTCTGCTGAATTATAGAGAGACAGTCATGGACGTAGGCACACTCGCTGAACCACGTAAAAACTGTGTTGTTTTAGTTCTTGACATTTCTATCTTGTGTTTATTATTGGTTTTTGTGCTTTTTCACATTGATTGTAGATATTGGGAATTGAATTCTCGTCGACCAGAAAACCACGTCGACAGAACTAAAAACGATTAAGGTTTTATTTAAAATTAATAATGAATAACTTTTTTTTTGACTTGGAATAAATTTTTTCTTGCATGGACTCAAAAATGAATTTATTCCTAAAATTGTACATTTATGATGAGTACATGATTATACACCATATTTGGACCACTGAATAGATATGTATAAATAAAAATGATATCCACGAGCTATTTGATGTCCTTACGATTTAGGCTTTACTGGTACTATATTTCTTTGTTTCTTTCTTTTGTTTATTCCCACTCCAGGGCATTGTAAACGTAATTACTTTACAGCCTGAGTGGTTCTATGATTGTCTCTGCATAAAATCATTACCAGGCACTTTGGTTGCATTTGTGAGTCATATTATTAAATTTTAATATAACAGTTTTAAAATAGAAGCATGATGTCAGGACTCGTGATGGGCGTTGCCTTTTTTTTATTATTTTTTTAATTTCAATTATTTGGATTTGTCCCAAGTACTATCGGGATAAATTATGATATAACTTTAAGAGATGTTACCAAGACCAGTTGCTATATGATTTTAAGACGCCGTCTAAAGATCAACTCTCAGGAGATAGAAAGAATTACCCACATGAGTGTGGAAAATGCCCACATAAGTAGGATTTTATGTGAGTAGGCCACATGAAATGTTAAAAATATATATATATGATAGAGCACATGTGAATCAGTCAATATAATCCATGTGAAGATGAGCAACACTAAACACACACAAACAAATAATATACCTTTGAAGAAACAGTCAACACGTTCTTCAAGGCAATATTTAATGCATGGAAAATAGTTCACATGTGAATCAGTCAACAATCAACACCTGAATCAAGACAGTCAACATGTGAATCAAGACAATCCGTATGTGAACTTATAGTGACCAGATGTATTTTCCAATAGGTCGCTCTCTAACTGTGCGTGGTCCGTTCCCTAATTCGATAATATGTGCCTTAATTATTAATGTTCCGTGTCCTAATAGTATGTGTTCCAAACCTTAATTGTCTATGGTTTGCACCCTAATGGTGTGTGGCCCTTACCTAATTGTGTGTGTTCCGCGCCATAACTATGTGTGATCTGTGCCCTAGTTGTGTGTGTTCTTAATATTTGTTGTTTGTTGTTTAAAATCTCCCCTGATTGCTCCTTATATGTCATGTCCTTCGAAACTTGCAACGGTTGATAGTCCAATACATGTGAAAGATCTACCACATACTTTCTTAACATTCACACATGAAATATATTACAGAGTCTTGATTGATTTGGTGGCAAAACCAAACGATATGTCACTGCACTGATTTTCTACAAAATTCAAAACGGCCAATAAATCAGGGATCAGATTTGCCCTTTTTGCTAAAGCGAAAGATTCCTATTCTCTTTCTTTTCTCAATTTCTCTGTAGGTTCATGATGAACCACTTGCTTTTTCTTCTTTTAAAGCCCACCAAGTCGGTGGAAATTTGTCCACTAGACTCATCATTCATTTTTTTTTTCCCAATTGGGCTCCTTAGTTTTTAAATGGACTTATTAAACCCATTTTGTGAGAGATATCATAATGAAGAAGAAAGTGAAAGTTCAATATATTTCTACGCATATGATGATTGCAAACCCGATAACTAAAGTAGTAACTAGAGATGCGTATAAATCACATGCTAAGTCCTTAAGATTGTGATGTTGTTTATATATATATATATATATTAAATTGTTTGAATTGATTTATTCTTCCATTTTTGAATATATATATATATCCATTGGCATTTTTAATATATATCTGAATACCAATACATTTTGAAAACATGTTTGAAAAAAAAAAAGAAAAAAGAAATGTATTAAAAAGTTTGTTTTATTCCAAATACTCTATAAGAAATGACTAATCAACTCAAAATTCTTTTTTTTCACAATACAATACATGCGTACAAAAAATGTTAAACCCAATAAAGAATTAAACCGAGATAAAACTCTCTATTCTTTCTCAAATTATAATTTCTCTAAATTAACTTTTTTAAAAAAAAATATATCATTTTTTTTTTCAAAAAATACAAATCAATTGTAAAGTGTGAAGAATAATTTAAAATATTCCTAAGAAATTGGTTGTAAAATAATAAGTTTTAAACTGATTATTATTAGAATAAAATCATTATTTGTTTGCCTTATTTGTAGGGGGAAAAAATCTCAAAATTTTAACAAAATTAATTAAATAACAAAGTAAGTATTATGAGTTGTACTTGCAAAAATAAAATATAAAAACAATAAAAGAAGGGTAACATTAGTATTAATTCTAGTTTATTTACAAATTAGAGATTTTTTATAATTTCGATGTAGTGTACTTATGAAAGGAGTATACACACAATTAATAAGGGATGAAAATATCACCACTCTAAATTTCCATTGCATCGATCTCCCCATAAATCTCTCCTTAATTGCAGCCTAAATTCAATAAATTGATCGATGGAAAAAATTTTCCACTGCATTGCAATTTGCAACTAAAAAATAAAATATTTCCAATTTTGGTGAGCCACCCAGATTTTAACATTTTAAACACCAATCAATTATTCCTCTTATGCTCAGGAATCCTTTTCCTAGGTCAACGTTACAAACATCACCCACCAAGTTTTCAAAAGAATTCTCAAATATGTCTTCTGTCAATTCCATGGTAGATAATGATGATATCTTGATGGAAATCCTGGTTCATTTACCCCCAAAATCTCTTCTCAGATTCAAATCTATATGTAAACATTGGAACTCTCTCATTTCCATTCCTCTCTTTTCTCGTTGCCTTTACCCTGATGTCTACTTTGTTTCAGGCCAAAAGTTCTTATCTTCGAAAACCAAGAACATGATTTTGTTTCTCTAATTGACAAGCCAACCAGCCCATTGTACCAGTCAGACTTGCTTTCGAGCAACAATAGTTGTCATGAATATCCAGTCACTGAAGAAGGCATTCTCAAACTCTTTCAGGTTGTCGTGGCTTGTTGGTCTCCTTCCCCTTCTTTTGGGCCAAACATAAAACAAGTCCTTCGGAAGCTTGAAGTAATTGGAAAATAGGGACTCTAGCCTTTTGCAGAATATCAAACTGGGTATTGGCAATAGGTCACTCTGTGGTTGATTTCGGGCTGAATTTTTTATATTTTGATTTTCTAACGTCAATATGTTCGATGGTCGTGACAATTAGTGTTGAAAATAACATATTTGGAGAAAACATAAATGGTTATTCGCTTGAAGCTAGAACGTTGACATCTTTGGTTATGATACAAGGATTGTAGAAAGTAGCACATTTCAGTTATCGAAGAAGCATATCAGAATTTGGTGATCAAATTTGTTGCATTTTGAGATTTCCTGATTGCTAAACTATAAGCAAGGCAAGACAATGGATTTGACTTGGTCCCAACTTGGACATGTGAAGGCATATAAATTACATGAGAAGAAGCACTTGCCAAGTAGAACTGGACATTTGGAAGTTGTTTGGCTTGGTTAATTGCTTCAATCCGTGAAGCAATAAATTTTGGCTCTTTGGAGATTGGTCTGGTGTCATGGATTTTAAACCTGAAATTCTCAAAAGCCACAGGAATTCTATAATGCCAATAAATTCTAGTTCCCTTATTGGTTTGGTTCATTCGTTGGGTTCATTTTGATGCAAACCATGTATATAACGATACGACACCTACAGTTAAATTGAAACACAACCCCAAGAAAGATTAAAACAGGTTTATATAAAAGAAATTTTGACCCATTAATTATATGTCAATCAAGAACCAAAGTTATAAAAAACTTTGACCCAATGATTAGAACTCAATCAAGAACTAAAATTATAATAGAAGGATATTGTTGACGTTGAAATTCAGTCGACGAGTATTCAATGCCTAATACCTGCAATCAATGTGAGAAAACACAGAAATCGTGAAAATAATAATAAAGAACCAAAAACAAATAGGGGAACACAGGATTTTTAACGTGGTTCAACGAGTGTGCTTACGTCCACGGCTGCCTCTCTTAAATTCTGCAGAGTGACAATATGATGATATTCAATGTGTCGATATAATGATTTTAGCTCATATTTATAGGGAAAAAGTTGTTACGGATTAGGAAGCTACAAAATAGGAAAAGAATTATGTATTAATTACACTTCTTAATCAGTTGGAATAAAATCAGGAAACTGCCCCATAAAATCCGAGATAATGTTGACTGAGTTTGAATTTGAATTAGCTTCCATATTTGGAGAGAGAATCATGATCAAATTTGGTAGCTGCCTGTTCTAGAAGATATTGAATTAATTATGTTCTGGTTGAACTGTCGTTTATGACGACCTCGAGCTGGATCTTGTTGGTGAGCAATCAGCGAGCTGTACTTAAGGCAAACTCTAGAACGAGCTTCAACCTGGCTGTGATACGAGCTCATTACTACGAGCTGAGGAACACGCTGGGCTTAGAGTTGATATCTGGGCCTTGTTTGATGGCCTTTGTATTTGGGTTGACTTTATCGGGCCTCCTATTGGGCCTAATGTTGGGCTTTTACCAGCCCATTTAGTGAGTCCGAAAAATACATATAACATTAGCCCCCCAGCTCTCAGTTCGTTCTGGGAATTGGGAGCTCGAGCTCGTTGGTAAAAGCTAGCTTCCTTGGTACGTTAACTTGAACTACTATTTTCTCGCCCATTCAAATTCTGTCCTATCAGCTTTGACACGTGACGGTCATGCAAGAGGTAATCGAAACGACGCTGGCACATCCCTTATACGAGCATTTAATGCGCACGTCTTTCAACTGACGGCTACATGATTACGAAGCCATACCTCGCGCTGCACCGTTGGATTAATGACGATTACACAACACAGAGATCTGATGGCTGGGGTTCGAGCTCGTTTGTCTATATAAATCGATGGAACCCTTTCATTTTCTTCTTTTATCTCTCATTTTCTCTCGAAGCAACCAAGCATCCCAGCAACCAAGTTCAGAACTCTCTGGTTTTTCACGAAATCAACACTTCTAGTCGTCATTCTTACCATTACATCAAGGACTCACGGAAAACCTCTGATCTCTTTCTTCAAACTTTCAGGTTTTGGGTTCATTTTGGTTGAGTTCATGTTGCGTTTTGTTTTCTGCCTGAACGGTTTGAATGCTTTGTATTATTGCTGTTGAATCTTTACCATTACTACGTTTGAGATGGCCTGATCATATCATATTTTTTATGTTAAACTTTTGACGTCAAAACTTTGACATTACTGTGTCTAAATGGTTTGAATATGTCATGTTGTTGTTGAATCTTCATTGTTCTGAGTTTCTTATTGAACAAAACTTTTCAACTTCTGTTGATTTGATTCTGTGGCATATTTATCTGCGATTTGATTACTGTTTGTGGCCTACTATGCATGCTAACTGTCGGATTAGACACCTGTAAACTACTAGTTCGCAAATCGTTTCTTCATAGGTCGAGCTCCCCATTATATGAATGATCTGAAAAATAAGAAACTTAGAGAGGTTTTGAGTATTTTAATAATCTGCCTGCTGGGACCTGATTATATTTCCTTTTGCATAGATGTCTTCAAGTGGAGCTCGTAGTGCTAGTGAAGCATCTCAGGGTGGAAAGCGAGCAAAAACTCATCATCGAGCTGAAAAAGAAAGGGAAACTCACAAAACTCAACAGCGAGCTGAAGAAGAAAGGGAACCTCGCAAAACGTTCACTCACCACCCATCTTCCATACAAGTCTCCGAATTGGAGGGGATCGCTCTTCAATTCCATATCCCCAGAGGCTGTCGCGCAATGTCACCCACTCCAAAGAAACATGCAGCCTATCCTCCGCGGGGGTATATTTCTGTCAGCACTCAGTATTTGGAACACGGGCTGAGATTCCTAGTTCCTTCTTACTTAATTAGGTTTTTAACTCTGTCAAGCTCGCTCCGTTCCAGTTAACATCAAACTCATACGGGCAGCTGACCTCGTTGGCTTTGGCCTTCCTCAAAAACGGCCTTCGTCCTCCAATTCCCAAAATAATCCAAAACTTCTACAGTATCAAGGCTTTGAGCACAAAGGCGGGAGAAAAGCCCGACGACATCTATTACCTCACAACTCGTCAGTCAGAATACAAGGATCTCTTACCTCAAGAAGAAGCAAAGGGCAAATCTAATGTGGGGAAATATAAAACGAGTTGGTTCCTCGTCTCATGCCCTTCTCTTGCAAGACTTAAAAACTTCAGCTTTGTCCTGGAACCAGGTATGCAGAAGAAGATCTTTAGCGGGCTTAAAATAATAATTCTGACTTTTATTTATTTATTATTATTATTTTTCTTTTTATTTTTATAGATAAGAAAATGGACAAGTCTCCCCTCAGCAGCGAGGAGAAAAGGGCTCTCGATGTGCTCGCGAACTCAGATGAAGCGAGCATAAGCAGCAAGTTTGATAATGCTCTTCTACAGGCTCACGGTCTCGCTCCTTCTGACGATTCCCCATTAATTGATGTCAAGAATGATATATCGAGCATTGGGCAGCGCGAGCTTCCTTCTGTCTTCAAAGTTCTTGTCCCTACCTCGCAGGTAGAACCTTCTTCAGTTCCTGCCCCAGTACAAGCAGAAACGGCTCCAGCTCGCACTCCCTCCTCGCGAGCAAAGACAGTATCAGCTTCTGCTCCAGCTCGGGCAGAAGCAGCTCAAGCTAGCACAGCCCCCATTGTACAAGTAGACTCATCCCCCTTTCCCAATCATACAATTGTTTCAGAGGCTCCATTGCCTACTTCAGCAGACTTAACGCATGCTTCAATAGTTCCAACATCTGTTGAAGCAACACTAGCTCCAGTTCGCACCCCAACAGTGGGTGCACCTCAAAAAACTGCTTCTTCAGCTCCTGCTCCTTCTACTGGCCGAGCTCCAACTAAAAGGAAAAAACTTGCTTTGCTGGAGTTCCCTTCTGATCAACCTGCCGAAACTCCAGCCCCTTCAACAGTTCCAGCGAAGCGGCCAGCTGAAACCTTAGCTTCTCCAGCTACTCCTTCAAAGCGTTCCAAACGACCTGTTGAAGCAAAAACTTCCTCGGTCGCTGCTCCAAGCGAGGTACCGCCTCCAGAAACAATAGCAGATCTTTAGCTGGTTCCAGCTTCCTGCTCACATCCTGAAAAAAGGGGTGCTCCTCCTAAGGTTGCTTCCCAAGCAACCTGAGCTGGCACCAGCAAGCGAGTAACTAGGCGTACCTTTGTTACGCGACATAATACTTATCAGACTGAGGAGCCTGATGTCCCAGAGCCTGAAATGACTCCTTCCTCAACAAGACCAGAAACCGAGCTCGGACTTGGGGGGAGATATTTAACTTCCTTCATCAACAACTGGATACCAATTATGTTTACTCATGCAAGGATCTTAGAGAATAGGTCCCTTAGGGGCACGAACCTAGACGAGTTCGTAGCTCGTCATTCTATGTTGGTAAGTTATTTTTGTTTATCTTCTGGCCTCTTTACTTTATCGTATATTAACTTGTAGAATTTTCAGGACGCCCTTGCTGCAATGAAGCGATGAAGGGAGACAAAGGCCACCAATGAACGAATAATGAAGCTGGAAAACGAGCTGGAGGCTGCTAATGATGAGATAGCATTCTTGGCTGAGAAAACCACAGAGAGCCTCGAGGCACAGATGGCTGCGGCGAATAATGCTAAACAGACCGCCGAGGAAGCTCTGTTGGAGATGCAAAATGAACGCGACATGTTAAGAGAAGTGCTGAAGCAGTCTAATCAGCGGGCCGAGCTAGCCCAAAAACAAGTTGAGAAAAGTACTAAGGACCACGAGGCACAGTTGGCCGCAGCGAATAATGCTAGGCAGACTGTCGAGGAAGCTCTGCGACGAATAGGAACTGAATGCGACACGTTTAGAAATGAGCTACACCAACTGAGAGAAGAGCTGAGGCAGTCTGAACAGCGGGCCAAACTGGCTCAAAGACAAGTTGAGAGAATGAAGGCTGCAACACAACGGGCCGAAAAGGTCGAAAATCGGGCTGGGATTACAGAAAGCCAGATCGAGGTTCTCAAGCAACAAATTCAGGTCACGGTACAGCGAGCTGAGACAGTAGAAAAACGAGCTGAAGAAATGGGAGCTGCTGCTCGACGGGCTGAAGAGGCTGAACATAGAGCTGAAGTACTTAGGCAGTAGGTGAAGGAGGTGATCCAACGAGCTGAGGCTGCAGAGCAGCAAATTGAAGCTATGAAGGAGGAAGCCGAGGTCAACAACCGCCATGCAGACAACGCCTTCGAAGAACTGATGGCTTTCAGAGAAAAAGCTACTCAGGAACTGGAGATACAGGTTGCTGAAGCTAAGGATACAGCTGAGGAAAAAACAGGCCTCAACTTTCTCTACATGTTGTGGATGTCCCATCTAAAAATGGATTTTTCTATCTTCGGGGGATGTGGGACTTGAAGCTGTGGAAAAGTTTAAGGGCTGCCTCATCCTTAGCTGATGCAGTCCATTCGGCAACAGAGGTGCCTGGTGCGACCTCTCAAACAGAGCTCGCTGGCTACCCCGAACCTTCTGGCGTGTCTCCTTCCCATGAAGACCCTTTATTAAACTCAGATCCCTCAGCTTAGAGCTAGCAGCTTATCTTTTGTGCTTGTTTTCTCTCAATCTTAATTTGTAAAGAACTTTTATACTTAATAAAATTTCTTTCATTATTTCTTCCGTATTGAATGTATTTGGACTATTATGTTCATTATAACATATTTTATGATCAACTTACAAGTTATCAAGCTCCTTGCGAACTGATTGTTAATAGCCTTGAAATCTGATATAATAACTTAAGCAATCGCTTAGTTCAACAGTTAATAAAATCTTGCAAATATAAACAATTGATCAGTTGAAATGTTTGACGAACTATGCAGGGGTACTTAACAACACCTGCTTTTTAGGCTATTTCATTTTAGCGAGCTATGCAGGGGCACTTAGCCATACCTGCTTTTTAGGCTCTTTATCATTTAGCGAGCTATGTAGGGGCATTTAGCCACACCTGCTTTTTAGGCTATTTATCATTTAGCGAGCTATGCAGGGGCACTTAGCCACACTTGCTTTTTAGACTCTTTTCTTTTTATTTTTGGGCGAGCGGCGAGCTAATCAACACGAAGCCCGTTAACTTGGAGAAATAATGCACATCATGGGGGAAAATGGAGCTTTCATTTATGATTGAATTATGCGTAACAAGTAAAGTTATTGGTAATATGGTCGAGATGCTCGGCGTTCCAAGCTCAAGGGACCTCAACTCCATTCATGTTGGTCAAAAAATAAGCTTCATTTCCCAAGTTTGCCTTGATGATATAGGGTCCTTCCCAATTTGGGCCTAAGGACCCATCACTAGGTTTGCAGGCTCCAGGCAAGATGATATGCAGTACTAGGTCTCCCACATTGAATCTGCGGATTTGAGCATTCTTGTTGTAATACCTCGCGATTCTTTGCTGATAGACAACTACTCTTAACCTAGCCATTTCCTTGAGTTCTTCAAGCAAATCTAAGTTTGCAGTGAGTAGCTGATTATTATCATTTAGATTGAAGGTCGCTCTTCGTTGGGAGGTGACTTCTAATTCTGCTAGGATCATTGCCTCAGACCCATATACCATTGAGAATGGTGTCTCGCCTGTAGTGCTACGAGTTGTGGTTCTGTAAGCCCACAATACCTTCTGAAGCTCGTCTACCCATGCTCCTTTCTTTGCTTCCAGTTTCATTTTCAAGGTCTGCTTTATGATTTTGTTGACAGCTTCAACTTGGCCATTGGCTTGTGGATGGTCCACTGCTGAGAAGCTCTTGACTATCTTCAGACTGCTGCAGAACTTGAGAAACTGGTCGCTGCTAAACTAAGTCTCATTATCTGTCACGATCTGCTGTGGAACTCCAAATCTGCAAATGATATTACTCCACACGAACTTCTTAAACTTTATTGTGGAGATTTCTACCAATTCCTTTGCTTTTGCCCACTTAGTGAAATAGTCAACTACGACCACGGCATGCTTGCACCTTCCACAAGCCATTGGCAGAGGCCCGATCAAATCCATTCCCCATATTGCAAAGGGCCACGGGCTCACCATCTGTTGAAGATAAGCTGGTGGGGCTCGTGGAATTTGGGCAAACCTCTGACACTTATCACACCTTTTTACTAAGTCGATAGCATCCTGCCTCATTGTGGGCCAATAAAAACCCTGACGAAGTGCCTTTTGAGCTAAAGAGAGCCCCCCAACGTGATTTCCACAATGGCCTTCGTGTATAAGCTTCATCATCGTGGATGCAATATCTAGCTGCTCTAGCTTATAGACGTCGTGCTTCTAGCTTGTTACTTGGCAACTTTCCATCCTGCAAATAATTAAGAATTGGGCTCATCCAAAAGTCGAACCGTACTCTTCTCTTCTGTGCTTGGGGCTGGTAAGAATTCTACTGGGATTGCCCCCAAGAAGTCTGCATCTCATATGGTCGCAAGGCGAGCTAATGCATCTGCATGCGAATTCTGAGCTCGTGGGATCTGCTTCACCTCATACCTTTGAAACGCACCTAGTAACTCATGGACTTTCTAGAGGTAAAGGGCCATCTTTGGTCCCTTGGTCTGATACTCCCCTAAGATGTGGCAAACCACGAGTTGCGAGTCACTAAAGATTTTCAACCTCTCAGCTCGCATTTCCTTAGCCAAACGCAAACCTGCGAGCAGTGCTTCGTATTCAGCCTCGTTGTTTGTTGCCTGGAAGCCAAACCTTAAAGCACAAAGGATCTTATGGTCTTCCGAACTAATCAGCAATATTCCAGCTCCGGCCCTCTGCTCGCTGGATGATCCGTCAACATATAGCTCCCAAGTTGAGTCTTCAGAAGATTCAGCTTCATCATCCACAGGCCCTGTAAACTCTGCAATGAAATCTGCCAAAGCTTGAGCTTTAATAGCTGTCCTTGTCTTAAATTGGATATCGAATTGTGCGAGCTCAATTGCCCATTTCAACAAATGACCTGAGGTGTCCGCTTTCTGCAGAACTTACTTCAACGGATATTGGGTGAGGACTTCGATTGTATGAGCTTGAAAGTAAGGCCGCAGCTTCCTTGATGCGACCACCAGGCACTAAGCGAGCTTTTCCATTTGCGTGTACCTGGTTTCAGCATCTTGCAACCTTTTACTTACATAATATACAGGAAGCTGTGTCTTTTCTTCTTCTCTCACCAATACAGCACTCAAAGCTTGTTGAGACACTCCCAAGTACAGAATTAACTTTTCCCCTTCTTTGGGCTTAGAAAGGAGGGGAGCTCGCCCCATGTATTCCTTCAGCTACTGGAAGGCAACTTAACATTGCTCGGTCCACTCGAAGCTTTTTTCTTTCTTCAAAATGTCAAAGAATGGGATGCATTTATCCGTGGCTTTCGAAATGAACCTGCTTAGTGCCGCGACCTGGCCATTAAGGCTCTGCACATCTTCCACCCTGGTTGGGGATCTTATGTCGATCAATGCCTTAATCTTCTCAGGGTTGGCTTCAATTCCTCTACTGTTCACCATGAAGCCCAGAAACTTCCCAGAAGCTACCCCGAATGCACACTTGTGTGGATTCAGCTTCATTTGATAGTTCATCAGAATCTGAAACATTTCCGCCAGGTCGCGCACATGATCACCCATCTGCTTGGATTTTACTAGCATGTCATCAACGTAGACCTCAATGGTCTTTTCAATTTGTTCTTCAAACATCATGTTCACCAAGCGTTGGTAGGTTGCTCCTGCATTTTTCAGCTTGAAGGGCATCACCTTGTAGCAATATAAGCCACGATCAGTCATGAACGAGGTGTGCTCTTCGTCCTCGGGATTCATGGGAATTTGATTATAGCCCGAATATGCATCCATAAAACTTAGGAGCTCGTGGCCAGCAGTAGCATCCACGAGCTGATCTATCCTTGGCAAGGGGAAACTATCTTTGGGGCACGCCTTGTTTAGATTAGTGAAGTCGATGCAAGTTCTTCACTTCCCGTTCTTTTTCTTCACTAATACAGGATTGACGACCCAAGTCGGGTAGTAAGCTATTCGGATAAATTTATTCGTCAATAGCTTGTCTACCTCTTCCTTCAACGCAAGATAACGTTCCCCCGTCATTGCTCTTCTCTTCTGGTGAACTGGTTTGTGGTGAGGATCAATATTCAACCTATGCGACATCACTCTGGGATCTATCCCCACCATGTCCTCATAATTCCACGCAAATACATCCAAGTTTGCCTTCAAGAAGTCAGCGAGCTAGGTTCTCAGTTCTGGAGCTAAACCTCTTCCCAACTTCAGGCACCTCTCTGGATCTGCCTTGCTGACTTGTACATCTTTCAACTCTTCAACTGGCCCAGTAGCTCGGTCTGCATCTACCTCGCGAGGGTCCAAGTCGTGACTGACTCCCTTCTCGGTCATAGTTCGTGGCTCGCCCCCTAAGACCACGTTCACCTTCTTTCCTCTTACACCCATCTTCACAGCATCTTCTAGCCAAGTGCTGTTCCCCCCGAACACATCCGATGTCATTAGGGGTTGGAAATTTTACTATGAGGGTCCTAGTTGAAGTAACTACATCCAACTCGTTCATAGCAAGTCTTCCTAGGACCACGTTGTATGCTGATGGGCAGTCAATTATCAGAAAATCTGCCAACACCGTCACTTGATGACCTGCTTCTCCAAGAGTAAGTGGTAGGTTAATCTGGCCCACTGGTACAACAGCATCTCTAGTGAATCTATAAAGAGGCTCTGGGGATGGTCTCAACTACTCCGCTCCTAGCCCCATTTGATCATAGCAGTTTTTGTACATCACATTCACCGAGCTAACGGTATCTATCATGATGCGCCGTACTTCCATGTTACTGATCTTGGCTCGAATAACCAGTGCATCATTATTAGGCCAGATCACACCCCTAGCATCTTCATCAGTGAATACAATCTCGTTCAAGGTCGGCTTCACCCTTTTTACAGGTCCCTCCGACCCGCTGACCTAGAAAGTATGATTCGCCTCTCGGATGTATTTATTATGTGACCTGTTAGAAGCACCTGTGATATGGGAGCCTCCATGAATTGTAAAAATTGTTCTTACCGTAGGCTCATGCTCTGGCTCGGGAGCTCGCTGGGTTTGTTGCTATGCTGGCTGCTGATGAGGTCATTCTTGATGAGGTCGCGAGTCAGCAGGTCTTGCCACATAATCTCTCAAGCGACCTCTCCTGATTAATTTCTCAATGACGTCTTTCAACGCCCAACAATCCGAAGTATTGTGTCCGACCTCATTGTGATAGGCATAAAACTTACTCCGATCTCTGTGCTGAACCGGAGCCCTTATAGGAATGGGCCTTCCAAAATCTTCCTTGTTCCTCTTTGCTGCGAAAATCCTGTCCGGTGAAGCCGTCAGGACGCTGTATCCTTTATGACGACCTAGACGCTGAGGTCGCTCGTTCCTTGGCTCTCTCCTTGTCCTTTTGGCAATCTGATTGCTTGAGTCATTGTTTCTACCTTCTTCGTTCCTGCCATTGTTTCTCCTCTTTGGCTGGCTGGAACTGCCCGTTTCATTCTTCTTATTAGGTTTCTTCGGGCCGAAGGTCTCTTCCCACCTAATCTCCTTCGCAGCCCTCTCGTAGAACTCTCTCAGGTCCTTGACTAGGGACTTATAAATACTCTCATACAGTTTTTCATCTTTGCGCAACCCAGCTGAGATCACTGTCAGTATACTCTCATATGATGGATTTTCAACATTTGCGACCTCGCGTCTAAACCTGGTGATATATTCCTTCAACGATTCACCCTGACGTTGGAAGATAGTAGCTAGGTGGCAGGATGAAGCGAGCTGTCTTCTTAGTGCCCTGTACTGACCAATGAAATTCTGCTGGCATTCTTCCTAACTACCAATGCTGCGAACTGGGAGATTCCTGAACCATGTCCTTCGAATGTCCCCCAAAGTAGCTGGGAATACACGGCATTTCACCATAGGATTACCTGTTTGCAGGTCCATCTGAACGTTGAAGGCGTCAAGATGGTCATAGGGGTCACTGTCCCCATTGTACTGCTGGATGTTTGGCATCTTGAATCTCGGGGGAAGAGGCTGCGTCTCAATCTCTCTTGTGAATGGGGTCCTTTCCCTATAGTACCCACGCTGGTCAGGGGCTCCAGGTTGCGCTTCTAGTTGCTGGACCTTCTAGAGGAGCTCCTCTACTTATGGATCTCGGAGCTCATATCTCTTCCTGTGGTCGCGACTTGGGGCAGGGTGCTCTGGGTCATACCTCTCGTCCTCTTCGAATAAACCCTCAGGCTGATGGGATCTCGCATGTCGTACATTCACTTCATCAACACCCCGAGCTTCAGCTCGGATTCTATCGTGCCCAGCCTCTACTCGTCGGTTTCCTTCCTAGCTCAACTGTACTGCCAAGCTCACTGGGCGTGCGACCTCCCTTTCTTTGTGGACAGGGTGGCCGCCAGCTCTAGGGCGCGCGTTAGAGGAACGAGCTGAGCCTGTAGGTAGCGGGATTTCTCTTGCTAGCCTCTCGAGCACCTGCATCACTTTGTGTTGCTGGGGCACGTGTCTTGGTGCTTGAACCTCCGTCCTAGGTACGTTCAGTACCTGAGCCTGCACCAATATATTGACGGCCTCTGTAAGTTGTCTAATCGTGTTCTCCAACGCTTCTTGCCTCTGAATCAACACATTCTGCCATTCAGCTATTGGGGCAATTAGAACTTGTTGACGAGGAGGCAGATGAGGAATGCCTGTTCCAGCACCTATTACCTGGCCGTGGAACGTACCTACTGCATGTATGGGTGTGTCCTGCACAGGCTGCATGTTCTGTTGAGATTGGTTCATGCGACTCTCCGCCTGGTCATCATCTCCATGATACTTGTTTGATCTAGTCTTTGCCATGTCGGAAATCGATGAATTTGGATGACAAAGATTGCAGTTTGAGCCCTCCTTCTAACGCCAAAATGTCGACGTTGAAATTCAGTCGACGAGTATTCAATACCCAATACCTGCAATCAATGTGAGAAAACACAGAAATCGAGAAAATAATAATAAAGAAACAACAACAAACAGGGGAACACAGGATTTTTAACGTGGTTCAGCGAGTGTGCCTACGTCCATGGCTGTCTCCCTTAATTCTGCAGAGTGACAGTATGATGATATTTAATGTGTCGATACAATGATTTTAACCCCTATTTATAGGGGAAAAAGGAAGCTACAAAATAAGAAAAGAATTATGTATTAATTACATTTCCTAATCAGTTGGAATAAAATCAAGAAACTGCCCCATAAAATCCGAGATAATGTTAACTGAGTTTGAATTTGAATTAACTTCCATATCTGGAGAGAGAATCATGATCAAATTAGGTAGCTGCCTGTTTTGGAAAATATTGCATTAATTGTGCTTTGGTCAAACTACCGTTTATGACGACCTCGAGCTAGATCTTGTTGATGAGCAATCAGCGAGCTGTGCTTAAGGCAGACTCTAGAACGAGCTTCAACCTGGTTGTGATACGAGCTCGTTACTACGAGCTGAGAAAATTACTAGGACGAGCTGAGGAACTCGCTGGGCTTAGAGTTAATATCTGGGCCTTGTCTGATGGTCTTTGCATTTGGGTTGACTTTATCGGACCTCCTATTGGGCCTAATGTTGGGCTTTTACCAGCCCATTTAGTGAGTCCGGAAAATACATATAACAGATATTGACGCCACTCCCAAGACATAGATGAGAAGGTGGGAAATAAGTCATGGTTTGATCGCCAAAAGCATAGCTCGATAAGATCACATGTTCAACAATAAACAAAAAATAAAATTCACTCTCTCAATTAAACATAATTGGCTGCATTTTTATTTTTCTTGTTTTTTTTTTTTTTTTTTTTTTTTTTTGGTTTGGTGTTACAAACCTTTTTATAGGTAAACAAATAAAACTCTAGCATGAAACTCTAGCCTCCTAACAATTGAGCTCACTAAATATATACTCATGGGCTTAAATTAAATTAAATGTTCTAGCCCAACATTAATTAAAATAAAATAAACTAACTTAATTTAAAACTCATTACAATTAAAATAAATTAGCCCAAATTATTTAAAGTCCAATTAACTCAAGTTTGCCTCCAATTGTCTTCAATTAGCTCCTAAAGCCTTCAAGATTAAGCTCAACAACCTTTAATTGGCTCATTATCCAATTGTCTCGTCATCCTCCATGCTCGCTATCTTGGTTTCCATCACATTTCTTGGATAATGACAACAGTGTCATTGTGATGATTTGCTTAAATGTCAACAAATTGTATTTTCAAACAAATACTTGTGCTTCTGTTTATCAATTTTTCAGCATAACATTCTTATCTCTGTCTACCTTCCAATATCTGTGTAAATATTTAGCTGGCATAGGGAGTGAAGTTAATGGACAATGTGTGGTGGGTGTGTGAGTTATTCATAGTGGGAGAGCACAATAAACGATTGAGATTTAGAGGAGATTTGCTCAATTACATAAGTAAAAACTGCAACCCTTCTAAAGATTGTCACTTTTTTGGTCAAATTGCCTAGTGCTTCTTTTTGCTATCAATTGTCATTTAACTCAGTACCAACTGCATTGGGCCACTTCTCAGCTACCTTTGTGTTTTCTATTTTGTCACATTGCACTCAATTGTTGTTATGATGGAAACCAAGAAAGCAAGCCTATGAATTCTTTGAGCATCAATGGAGGACCTATGACAAAGGCTCAAGGTTAAAGAATGAAGGAAGTTTTAAATGGACTCATTTAAGAGATTTGAGTCAAGAGTGTTGCTTAACATGGCTTAGACATCTTGAAGGAGACATCAAGGCTTCAAAATATCATTCAAGTCCAAGACCTAGTCCAAGAACATCATTCTTAAAGCTTGGACAGCAATTAGCAAACTGGGCCATTATTTATGTGTTTGTATTAGTTTGGGCCTAATTTGCATTATAGGTTAGGTTTTTAAATTAGTTTAGTTATTGGGCTGGATTTCTCTTGCTAGTCTTTTAATTATTGGGCTGAAACATTTAATTAAATTAAAAGCTAATGTGGGTGTATTTAGAAGAGTAATTATGTAGGGTTAATTAAACTAGGATTTATTTTAGTTTCCTATTAGATTTAGGATTATATATCTATAAAAGGTTTATTAAACCTAAAATTCAAGCAGTTATTTATTGAATAAAGTTTTAACTTTTCTCTATTGTTCTTTTGAAAACTTTAAGATTGCATCAAGAATTGTTTTTGATTCATCAACCTTGACTTATCTCCCACATTCTCATCTTTTTTTTGGGAGTGGCGTCGTTATATCTTTATTTCTTGGTTCTTTAATCAATCGGTCAAAGATTTTCTTTAATCTGAATTAACTTTCTTGAAATTGTGTTTCAATTTGATCATGAATATCGTATCTTTATATACGGGATTTGTATCAGTTGGTATCAGAGCTTTGGATATTAATTCAGGTTTGAGTTTTCAATTTAATTTTCTTGTTCTAATCTTTTTTTTCTTTAGTTACATATCCTAGGCTTTGCTTTTCTTTAATTTGCCATATAACCATCAACAATCTCTCATTGTTTCATCAATTCGGTTTTTGTTTTTTTTTTTTTTTAATTGCCTAATTTGTCGTACCATCCATTATATATATATATATATATATATATATATATCAATCAATTATAAAAATAAATCCATCACCTTTTTTCTATCTTGTAGTGCCGACACCACCTCCATCAGTTTGCCTTTGTTTCTCATCTGCACATCCTAATATTTCAATTGTTACACATCATTAAATTGCTTTTGTCTCATCTTGTTCATCATCATTCATTATATCCATTAGTCTTTTGTTCCCAGCAAAGCCGCATATCACCATTTATTACCAATCAATTATATTTGTTTTTTTTTTCTGTTAGTTTCTTTATCCACATCATCCATCTTGATCGAATACAACCATCTTGGTTTGAATCTTCATATTCTGTTCTTGAACCACGTTAACAATCAGGTTTCTTGAAATCACATTCTAGGGTTTCTTGAATTCTTGATTCATCATCAAATTTATTTCTTGATTTTCAAGATTCATATCCATATCTTGTTTTTAGTTCAACTCCACAATTTACATTCCATTTAGTTGTGCATTCTAGTTTGATTTAAAAGTACCAAAAAACAAAAAGAAAGAAAAAACATTTTTAAAAAAAAAGTATCCAAAAAGAAGAAGTATCAGAAAAAAATAAGTGTCAAAAAAAATAAGTGCCAAAAAAAAAATTGGATGCCATAAATTGCTTGAATTGAAGTGAGTTGATATTAATTCGCCTTATTTGCAATTCAAGTTCCTTGTGGTTTTCGAAATCTTTTTTTTAAATCAGATTGCTTTCCATTATTCCATCATTCTAGTGTCATTGTTGGTCCTTATTTCTTTTGTGTTCTTTGTGTGTGATTTTTTCTTTGTTGAGATTTGTTAGAAGCAATTATTTCAAGGGTAATTTTGTTGTGATTGATTAGTTTTATAAAGAACTTAGTGAGAAAAGTGTGAATGTGGATAGGGAGTGTTGAATTAAATTAAAATCATTGAGTGATAAACATGTGAGTGATTGGAGTGAAACACGTGAGAGAGTATTGTAAGGTTCCTTTCACAAACATTCTTGCATATACCAATCATGTCCACGGATAATGAAAGAGATGTTGAAGGAGGAGAAAAGGTAATGAGTTGTTCATTCTCAAAGCCATGCAACAACAATTTGCAAGGATGAACGTGGTGTTTGGAGAGATTAGGGATCGAATGGATAGGCAAGATGAGACAATAACTACTTTGCAAAGAGGGAAATAAAAGAGAGCTCTGACAGAGTGTGGTGATAATAATGCTTTTGAAGTTGATTATGGGGCATTCTATGGAGAAGATTTGGAAGGAAATGACAATGCCACCAATGATTGGGGCAGAATTAGAGGCGGTAGAGGTGGTCGTGGAGGTAGAGGTAAAGGTAATGTTAATGGAGATCATAGGTACTATGGGGATGGGATGAGAAAGGAAGATGAGATGAAAAACCTAATATATCGGATAGGGATCTTGGTAGCATTAAAATGAAGATACACTCTTTCCAAGGGAAGGCTAATCCTGATGTGTATCTAGAGTGGGAGAAACGAGTGGAGTTGGTGTTTGAGTGTCATAACTTTATTGAGGAAAAGAAAGTGAAGTTAGCCACAGTTGAGTTTGTGGATTATGTTGTGGTTCGATGGAGGCAATTAGTGCCAGATAGAAGGAGAAATGAGGAATATCTTATACACACTTAGGGTGAGATGAAGACTGTTATGAGGAAGCGATTTGTGCCTATATCATATTACAGAGAACTATACCGATGATTGTAAAGCCTAACACAAGATTCTAAGAATGTAGAAGATTATTATAAAGGGATGGAGATAGCCATGGTTAGAGCCAATTTAGAGGAAGATAGAGAGGCTACTATGGCACGATTTCTGTAAGGATTGAATGAAAATATTGTCAATATTGTTAAGTTGCAGCATTATGTAGAGATTGAGGACTTGGTCCATATGGCTATGAAAGTGGAGAGGCAACTGAAAAGAAGGGGTTCAATGTCATGATATGGCAACGATTCGAGTTCCACATCCACTTAGAGGTCGAATTGGAGTAGAAAAGAATATAAGACATCTCAAAAGCCTAAGGTCAAAACTACTAAGCCTAAGGAGAGTAGTGATAGAAGCCATGATAAGGGCAAGGCCGAGGCAACCCAAGAGAGAAATAGGGATATTAAATGTTTTAGGTATTTGGGAAGAGATCATATAACTTCTCAATGTCCTAACAAGTGAACTATGATCCTAAAGGAGGATGGAGATATAGAGATCGAAGGAGGGAGTGATGATGATAAGATGCCACCTTTGAAAAATGCTAGTGATGTTGAAATTGAGTATCTCGCAGATGGAAAATTGTTAGTGATAAGGCGTGCTTTAACTGTGCAAGTGAAGGAAAATGATGAGATGTAATGTGATAATATTTTTCATACTAGATGTCAAAACAAGGATAAGCTGTGTAGTGTGATTATTGATGAGGGTAGTTGCACCAATATTGCTAGCACCGAGTTAGTAGAGAAACTGAGTTTACCTACTTCAAAACATTCTAGACCATACAAGTTGTAATGGTTAAACGATTATAGAAAAGTTAAGGTAACAAAATAAGTGCTAGTTTCTTTCACTATTGGTAGATACAAAGATGAGGTGTTGTCTGATGTTGTTCCAATGCATACTAGTCACTTGTTTTTGGGTCATCCATGGAAATATGATCGAAGACTAATACATGATAGGTTTAAAAATAGATATTCTTTTACCATGAATGGGTGAACGATCACTCTTATACCTTTAACACCTAGATAGGTATATGAAGATCAAGTAAGGATAAGAGAGTGAGAGAAAAAAAAAAAGGCCAAGAGTTCAAACATAGTGAGGCACTAGTGAGGCCGAGAGAAAGGGAGCTGAGTGTGAGAAAAAGAGTAACAAAACACTAGATTGTGTGTGAAAAATGAAAAAAAAAAAAATGGAAAGGTAGAGTGTAAAAGAGAGAATAAGAGGAAGAAAAGTGAGAAAAAAAAAAGAGTGTTTATGCAAAAAGGAGTGATGTGAGAGCTGTTTTTCTAGCCAAACAACAAATGTTTGTACTTTTGTACAAATATACTTATTTTTCTAATTCTGACCTTAATGTTTCTTTGTTTAGTGTTGTTACGACTCTTTTGTAAAATTTTAAGGATATATTCCTTGAGAAGATGTCGGATGGATCACCACCAAAGAGACGAATAGAGCATCAAATTGATTTCATACCCGGAGCTGTAATTCCAAATCGACCCGCGTATAGAAGTAATCTCGAGGAGACAATAGAGCTTCAAAGGCAGGTTAAAAAGTTGATAAAGAAAGGGTATATAAGGGAGAACTTGAGTCCATGTGCCATACCAGTTTTACTTGTGCCTAAGAAGGATGGGACTTAGTGTATTTGCATCGATTGTAGAGCTATTAATTAAATTATAGTTAAGTATCGACATCTCATACCCAGATTAGATGACATGTTGGATGAGCTATATGGATCTTGTGTGTTTTGTAGAATTGATCTTAAAAGTGGATATCATCAAATTAGAATGAAAGAAGAAGATGAATGGAAAACTGTATTTAAAACGAAACATGGTTTCGATAAATGGTTAGTGATGTCTTTTGGTTTAACTAATGCACCTAGTACTTTCATGAGATTAATGAATCATGTTTTGCATTCTTTCATTAGAAAATTTGTTGTGGTCTACTTCAATGACATATTAGTGTATAGCAAGAGTATGGATGAACATGTTGGGCATTTATATTGTGTGTTTGATGTGTTAAGGAAAGAAAAGTTGTATGCTAATTTGAAAAAATGTTCCTTTTGCACGAATAAGATTATGTTTTTGAGATATATTATTACGTCAAAAGAGATAAAAGTAAATGAGGAGAAGGTTAAGGCTATTAGAGAGTAACCTAGACCTAAAAATGTTAGTGAAGTGTGTAGCTTGCATGGGTTGGCTAGTTTTTATAGGAGATTCGTTAATGATTTTAGCTCCATATCTGCATCACTAACTGAGATTGTGAAAAAAAAAAATGTGGGATTCAAATGGGGTAGCGAGCAATAACATGCATTTGACTTGATTAAAGATAAATTGTGTTCTGTACCATTGCTTACATTACCTGATTTCTCTAAGACATTTGAGATTAAGTGTGATGCATTGGGAATAGGTATAGGGGTTGTTCTTATGCAAGATAGGCATCCTATAGCTTATTAGAACTTTAGGTACTTTGCTATGTTCCATCATCCAGAAGAATTTGAAGAATTAGGAAAATTGTTTACCATATGTAGAGTTTGCTTACAATAGCAATGTGCATTCGACTATTGGTTGGTTGCCATTTGAAGTTGTGTATGGGTTCAATCCACTTACTTCTTTGGATTTGATACCTTTACCTATGAAGGAAAGAGCTAACTTTGATGGTAAGAAGAAAGTTGAATTTGTTAAGCAACTGCATGAGAGAGTTAGGCAACATATTGAGCGACGAACTAAGCAATATGCTACTTAAGCTAACAAGGGGTGAAAGAAAATTGTGTTCGAACCAGGAGATTAGGTTTGGGTGCATATGTGTAAAGCAAAGTTTCCTAATCAATACAAATCTCAATTGTAGCCATGTGAAGGTGGTCCATTTCAAGTGTTTGAATGCATTAATGACAATGTGTAGAAGATAGACTTATCAGATAAATATAATATAAGTGCTACTTTCAATGTTTTTTATCTTTCTCCTTTTGATTTTGATGCAAGTGCCGATTTGAGGATAAATTCTTTTAAGGAGAGGGGGAATGATGGAAACCAAGGAAGCAAACCTATGGATCCTTTCAACATCATTGGAGAACATATAACAAGGGCTTGAGCTTAAAAGATGAAGGAAGCTTTAAATGGGCTCATTCAAGAGACTTAGGCCAAGAGTGTTGCTCAACATGACTTGGACACCTTGGAGGGGACATCAAAGGTTTAAAATATCATTCAAATCTAAGACTCAATCCAAGAACATCATTCTTAAAGCTTGGACAACAATTTTAATGCAAACTAGGCCATTATTTATGTGTTTATATTAGTTTGGGCTTCATTTGTATTATGAGTTAGGTTTTTAAATTAGTATAGTATATTTAATTTCATTAGACTTTTAATTATTGGGCTGAGACATTTAATTAAATTAGAAGCTAATGTGGGTGTGTTTAGATGAGTAATTGTGTAGCGTTAATTAAACTAGGGTTTATTTTAGTTTTCTATTAGATTTAGGATTGTATGCCGATAAAAAACCTTATTAAACCTAAAATTTCAGGCAAATGTTTATTGAATAAAATTTTAACTTTTTTTTCATTGTTCTTTTAAGAACTTTGAGATTGCATCAAGAATTGTTCTTGATTCATCAACTTTGACTTATTTCCCACATTCTCATCTTTTTCTTAGGAGTGGCGTCGTTATATCTTTGGTTTTTGGTTCTCTAATCAACAGGTCAAAGATTTTCTTTAATCTGAATTAACTTTCTTGAGGTTGTGTTTTAATTTGATCGTTGATGTCGTATTTTTATATACGAGATTCGCATCATGTTACCTTGACTAACATTATTTATTGTTCTTCAACTTATTTTAATAAAAAAGTTGGGTAAAATTTGTAGGTCTATGCCCTTTATTTGGAACTTAATTTTCTTTATTGAACAATAAAATCCTTAAATAGAATTACCAATGCCTAGTAAACCCAAAAGTTCATACAATGAGAAGAATAGTAGAATCCATAATGAACCTAAGCTTATCTTTTGGAATAGAACATCATCATAATTCATACATGACCAAGACTCTCAAATCTTCATGTAATGAAAATGCATCAAATAGTCCAAATTATAGTGTACTCTCAACTTCAAGTTGGATACCAACAGAAACAAATCATGGAGCTTTTTGAAAGACATATCCTTGAAATTGTAACCGATTGCTTTCTTGGTTAAATTTACAACCAGATGTGAGTTGTTGTTGTTGTTAGTTAGTTAGTTAGTTAGTTTCCATCAAATTCAAAAGCTTAAGTTAATAGAAAATAGTTTAATTATAATATTTAAAACTTAAGCTTATAATGCATTGACAATTCTCTACCTTTATCAGGGAAAGCATTGAGAATCCATAATACTACAAATGCCATGGATCAAGATAACTACTAACCATCTCAGGAAATGAGGCTGCAACTGCCAATAGATCAACTTGATAGTTCACAAGCCAATAGGAGTAATCTTTCTTCATTTCGTAAACCTTGAACAAAGCAGTGCATGGAGCATAAATCTTAATAAGATGCAATTGGTCACGAGACTCTCCACAAGCAATCACAATTGCTCACAGCAATGACTTTGCAATGAAGTGATTTTGAAGGATCATATGCTAACTTAACACCATGTTTAACTCGAAAAACAGCATGATTAATAGGCAATGAAGTATAGTGTATTGCTTGGTTCTATGACTATATCTTGTATTGAATAATTTATGATAATTTCATTAATTAATGTGACTCTAACGTCATTGACCCAATTGAACTTTGGGTCAGCCCACAAATTTTGTGCTTTTTAAGTGGGTTGGGTTAATTTATTTGATTAACGCTTTTAATACTTGTGTATCTTTTCATACCCAAACTAAGCCTTTGGCTTATAACTTTTATTATTATTATTATTATTAGGACTAGTCTATAAAACCACTGGAACCAATCGGAATGAAACACTAGAGATGCAACCCAAAGAGCTATTCTCATGCGGGAGAGATCAACTCACATGGAAATGGGGAGCGACCTACACGAGGGTGGAGGGTTTGTCCACACAAATTGGTTTGAGAAAATGTTCTTATTGGATGTAGAACCCATACAATAAAACATGGGGCCTATAGCATTAACCAATGGCGTTAATAACCAGGCTTGCTTTAGCCTATAACTTTGTCGTATTATAGACAATATTTCAGTTTTCTTGTACTATTACTCATTGATTTTGGTAATGAACTCTTCTTGTGTAACTGTTTAGGTGATGCTTTACTGTTGGCACATAATTTCTCAGTTGGCACCTTACTACACCAATAATAATTTTTATGCTAACATTCTTATTCTCATTCTCCTTCATTCCATTATCTTCCAAGTGCCAAACATTCAGCTGGCATAGCAGTGATGGTGGCATGGAAGTAGTCGATAAGTGTAAAGAAATCTGAGTGGGAGCACCGAGCACTTGTATATTAAGTTGAGCTTAGTTAAGGATTACTTCAATTTCATATAATAACCACAACCACATATAATAATTGTAAAACCTTTACTATTAAATTGTCTATTACAAATTATACAAGAGTAAAAAATTGTAAAAGAAAAAAAATATTATATTAAAGTTAGCAAAGTGAATGATTCAAGTCTCTCCTTTATTTAAAAACACAAAGTGTGAATTACTTTCTCTAAATTTAATCTCTCTCCCTCACCATAAACAAAAGAACAAAAAAATTAAAAAGTAAAAAGTGTACTCCTTATCACTTGAACTTTTTTAATTCTGGAAACAAGTTTTCACATTCATGATTTAACACCAAACTTATTTTTCTACTGTAATATAAATGTAATTATGTAAGTCCAATATTTTCTCACTAATAAAGATTCTCAAATCATTTGGATTTTACAAACAGATGACAACAATACTTTCAGTGGATAAATCCATCTAACAACTAGGGGTTGATGTTTAGATGTTAGGGGAGTACTGTGTTAGGGTTATATGCCCTAAGAGCTTGTAATTTGTAAATGTTTAAATTAAATAATAAATAAAATTTATTTATTTTTATATGCATTTATGAAATGTTTGCTTCATACAAATATCATGTAACATCTATGATTACTTATGTAATCTCAAACTAAGTATATAAGTATTATATACAAGAGGATTTAGTTTAAGATCAGTAATCTAAAGAGTCCGTAGAAAGCAAATAAAGGTGGGTACTTTGCTTGTGGTAAATCTACAGCTACGGTCCATTTTGTATTTGATGCGATGATCTTATCCGGGATTGTTCATGTGGTGACATGAAAATGGAGGCACCTTATATAATAGAGATTATATAGAAATGGACCACGATAAAATGAATTTCTTATTAATATCCGTTAAAATAAAGAAATTCATATTTATAAATTAGATGATCATATATGCATTGATCTTAATCCTGAGTATTTTATGGATTCCTATTTGTTGAGTTATATCTTTTAATTTACATGGGTGAGACTGTTATAGATATACGGTCAATAAGCTTCATACTTTGGAGATATGATTTAATAAATGGCTGGGAATATTTTACACAATAGTGGAATCCACTCCTTCTTGTGAGAAGTAGATGAGTAGTTCCCTTTAAGTGTTGATTCGGGTCTTGAACAATAAGAGCGCTCGACTTTTTGTTTATGAGTAAATAGAAAGATAAATTTATAAGTTGTTATGAATATATTGTTCATTAGAGAATCAATGGTACTTATTAGAATAAGATATAATTAGAGAGATATAACGGACTTTAATGACCTAGCTCTAATTATGAACTACTTGTGAAGGATCGAACCATATAAAATGATTAAATCGA
The DNA here is from genome assembly GCA_019925255.1 of Litchi chinensis. Classification (NCBI taxonomy): domain Eukaryota; kingdom Viridiplantae; phylum Streptophyta; class Magnoliopsida; order Sapindales; family Sapindaceae; genus Litchi; species Litchi chinensis. Next base: position 25,526,989 of record CM034470.1, on the reverse strand, counting down.
TGGACATTGAAAATTCGGATTGTGTAAAACATCTACAATTTTGAGAGTGCAACATTGGGTTTTTAGTGGAGTAACTCTAAGGTTAATAATAGTGAATTATTCAATTAAAGAGTTTAATTAATAATTCTGATATTATTGGAGCTCAAATTGTAGGTCCATTTGGTCCCCTTGCTAACTCACAACCACATAAAAAAATAAATGAAAGAATATAATTGGATTGTCCAATTATTAGTGTCACATGGACATGTTCACGAATTATTTAAATAATTTGATTATTTAAATATATGTAATTATTTAATTAAGTGTTAATTAATTATCTGTAGAGATTATGAGTTCAATTTTTAATGGTGTCATTAAATTATTTATGATTTAGAATCATTTAATTTAATGAAAAATCTTTTAATTAAAGGAAATAGTAATTTAATTTAATTGGAATTAGATTCCATATTAAATTGAATTAAAGAAGTTTTAATAGGAATTAGATTCCATATTAAATTAAAGTAAAGAGTTCTTGACTAATAAGGAATTTGATTCCATATTGGATATGAACTATGTTTTCTAATTTAAATAGGAAATTGTATTTCTTGTTAAATTGGAAAACTCTAACTTACCATTATAAAAAGATGTTTTATGTTGGTAACAAAAAATGGTGAGAATTTTTTTTGGCTACTTGAACCAAAAACTTCCATTAATTAAAAACACAAAATTACTCCATCTCACATAATAATCTTTTATAGAAGATTTCGTGATTTGATTCTTCGAGATTATGCCCACACACAGTTTCTTTTGTGAAGAGTCATAGCAAGGAAGATCGAGTGGTGAAGAATTTGCGAATCAAAAGGGATCAATTCAATATTCATGCAAGATAAGATTCGATCTTATTAACTTAATTATTGAATTGTTATTACTAGCATCGATCGGACATGTTTTTGTTGGAAAAATTTTTAAAATCCACGTTTCCGCATTAAATCCAGAATTGATTTTTCCCTTCATACTACTGCTAATCTATTTTAGCAATTAGATCTCTCTGTTGCCTCATGTAAGAAGACACACATCAGCTGAAATAAAACTTAATTGAAAAAACAAATCAATGCTGCAGAAATTTTATGAAGGCTTTCATGATCACACCAGTTTATTAACAAACTGATAAATAATCTTAAATGAAGTCCACTTCTATTATAACTGAATTAAGGACTTCAAAATATAATTGAACTATGAATGCCTTAAATATTAGAGTATAATTTGTCATCAATGCTCATTAAACTCAAAAGAATACCACAAGTACCCAACTAAACATTATCAAACATAAGCGAGGCTCTCAATGTATTGAAAACCATCTAAAGAATCCAAATTCTATTTTGCCCTCATTTTCCGCGTAACTATCAAATGGAAAAAAATCATGGAACTTCTTGAAACATTCACCCTCGAAATTGTATTTTATGGCTTTATAAGATAAGCACCAAATACAAGTCCTCGTTATTCTCTTCCTCATAATAGAAGGTTATCTCAAACCAAAATACTACAACTGCCATGGATCAAGATTGCTTCTAATGATCTCGGGAAATGTAGTTGCAACTGAGAGAAGATCAATTTTGCATTTCACAAACCAACTATAGTAGTCTCTTTTCATTTTATAAACATTGAATAGAGTAGAGCATGGATCATAAATCTTGATTAGATACCAATGATCTCTAGACTCTCTAAAGTGCATAAACCTTCTTGCTATGATAGCCGACAAGAATTTTATGCACTAGCAATTCGTGCCATTTTTCTTCGTCAATGTTGGATTACTCTTAAACAAACATATAGGGACCTTATTTTATAATTAATTTTTCATGCGCAATATTTTAGGTGACACCTTACTTTTAGTGCTCTCGTGCCCTATTTGTTACGTGAGATAAGATTGAATTATTTATATCTAATTGGATTGGATTAGATTGGATGAGGTTTGATGAGATTAATTTAATTGTTATCTCATGTTTGATGACACTTGGAATGATAGAATTTAAATGAAATTTATCAAGGACTTAATGAAAATTTACAGACATTTGAAAATATTTTTTCATTTCCTCCACCATTTCTAGCTACACACTGCCACTCTCCTCCGTCTCTCATCACCCCTACCCCAAATCCATCTAAAATCTATGCTGTTTCCACCGACTGGACGCATGGTGGAGACGATGGAGGCGTCGATGCCTTGGAATGGCAACGAAGATGACACGGAACCCAACTGCAAATCGATCGTATCTCAGTCTCGTTGGCCAATTCTTGCTTGGAGAATTGTCAGCGGTGGAAGAGAGGGAGAAGAAAGAGATGACCGGATAAGAAAGCGACAATCAAAGAAGAACGAGAAGAACAACGATTTGATCGGAAAAGAAAGAGAACGACTGGTTGAAGCAAGCGACAGCGGAGCTGGAGGAAAGAGAGCAGATAGGTAAGGTAGGATAAAATTAACCCACCGGTTTGAATTAGTTTTAATTAACCTATTAAAATGGGTTAAAATCACTATTGGGAGAACTTTGGATAACTTGGTGAAGGGAGTTTGGTTGCATCAAACATGGGTTTGGACAAAAATTTTGTCCAAACCCAGTCCCATCCTGGCCAACAAATGGAGCCTCGAAGTGTAGTCTTTCAACACGTCCTTTAGGTGATATTGTTCCCTTGTGTGACAAGCCAAAAAGCTGCTCTTTAAAGTTCCTCGTAACCATCATTCAAGTTCAAAATCTTACATGAATTACTATGTTGTTCCAATTTTCACGATAAAAGCATAACTAATGCATTTACTATCCCACAAAGAAGCCATTGGTACACTTCCTCAGCCTTAAAAAACTATCGGGTTCCCATTGGAAAGCTACTACATGAGCTTTTTCAATTAGCAGGGCTTAAATCGATACACATAAAAATGAGATGATAATATGTTGATAGTTTGTTCCAAAGCAAGAAAATAGGATCAATTCATGATCAAAAGGGTTCTCTCCAATCTAATAGGGTGGTTTGGGATTTTGTACTAGTGTCTTCGCCTCCAGCGGATGAAAGTAGTAGACATGCATTCATGTAAAAGTGTTTCCATTCGTACGCAACTCAAATTTTGCTTATTGTAATTTTTTTTTCTTATTATGATGAGCGAGATTTGAATATGTGGTACCATTGTGTTTGTACTAAAAATGTCAGCAAGTCTATATATTTTCTTACTGATCTATTTTCTGTTAGATCTATGTGTTTCATATAGTATACACATCACTTCTTATACAACTTAAAATGATCAAAGCAATGACTTTCAGATATCCTTCAAACTTTAATGATCCATCCAATTGGGATCTATAACTAAATAATAAATTCATCTACTTTCGAGTACAAAATTTATGCAGGACTCATTAAATTCGAAAGTTCAAAGAAGAAGAAGAAAAGCAGAATCCTAGTGAACCTAAGCTGACCCTTCTAAGTAGATCATTTTAGAACATATGCAAGACTCTCAATGCATTGAAATTCTTCGAACCATCTAAATTCTATCACATTCAGATGGTCCATTTCGGTACCAAGAGGAGCAAATTCATGAAGCTTCTTGAAAGACTTATCCTTGAAATTGTACCATATTGCTTTCTTTGGCAAGTGCACCACCAAATATGACATCATTCTCTTCAATTACAACAGAAAGGATCAAAAAAATAATAATAATAATAACAAGGCATGTCTCATGGCTCAACACCAATGGTAACTATCTTAGGAAATGTAGCCATAACAACTAGAAGGTCAACCTTATACTTCACAATCCGGCCAGAGTAATCTCTCTCCATTTCATAAACATCAAACAAAGCAGTGCACAAACCATAGATCTCGATAAGATGCAAATAGTTAGGAGAAGCTCCAAAGTACCTAAACCTTATACCCTCATTAGAGCTATCAGGAATAACAGTCATTGGCATTTCATGCAATTTTTCTTCATCAACAATGAAGTACAAAGAATCATCCCCAATAACTAAGCCAATTAATGGCACCATTCCAAAATACACCATGTCCTAAATTTATATAGCCCGGTGCAGTGAAAGTAGCACCAGATTTGCTCCGGTGTCTGTTTTCAGATGAGTAAATCTCAATCTGAAAATGCCATTCATCTAAAGACTCCTCTTCTAAAGAATCACAAGCTCTTATACGAATGATTTTGTAATGAGGTGATTTTGAAGGATCATAAGCTAAGTTGACACCATATATAACACTAGAAAATCCATTACTAACAAGAATAGTCTTGCTTAGTAGTAGGATTGTAAGCAGAGTAATCACTGGACCTACCACATAAAAATAGACTACTGCAAGACTGCAGAATTGATACAATCTTAATTATAAGACTTTCAATGAGAGTTTCAATTTCTCTCTAGGTCCTATGGATATTAAGGATATATGTTATTTGGGTTATAAAATTTAGCTGGTTTGATATTTACCACTATGTTTTGACTCTTGCTAACATTTGATGACAATGTCTCCCCAACATTATATGTGAGTTCCCGCTGTTATTATTATCTTAATGCAACAATTCAAGCACATAATTCATGTTTTGTTGTTGTAATGATATAAGTCTTAGGAAAGCACAATTAGTGAAGTTATGGCATATCACTCTGTCTATGAGAAGATTTTGTAATATGTTCTTACAGTTATTAAAGTTTGATGACTTATTTCTTTTGTGATTTTCGTTGTGATATTGTACATTGCATTGATGTATCTTTGGTTTAAATCAATACACATAAAAATAAGATGATGATATGTTAATAATTTGCTCCAAAGCAAAGAAAATAGGATCAATTCTTTAAAATGGTCTTCTACAGTCCTAGTAGGATGTTTTGGGATTTCAGACTAGTGCCCTTCTTCTCCAATGGGTGAGGGAAGTAAGCCCACATACATGTGAATGTGTCTCTATTCAAACGGAACTCCGCTTTTGTTCATTAATAGTTGTTTTTTGTTATGATGATGAAAATTCGAATGTGTTCTTCTATTGTGTATGTACTAAAAACTATAAGTCCGATATATTTTTAACTTCATATGATATACATGTATTTTGTACAGATTTTTTTCTTTTTTTTTACATAAGCATGTTTCTTTGTATGATACACATCACTTTCTAACTTGTTCAACATATACTTGCATTGAAATGCATTATTCAACATATGTAAGACTCTCGGTGTATTGAAATGCATCGAACCATCCAAATTTTATTGCATTAACTTGTTCCACATTGGTACCAACTATAGCAAAATCGTGATACATCTTGAAAGACTTATCTTTGAAGTTGTAACGTATTACTTTCTTAGGCAAATTCACCATCAAATATGAGTCCTCATAATTTTCTTCCTTTACAATAGAAAGTATTGAATCGGGAGTCCCCACTTTCTTTTGGCTTTTAATGATCCAAGAACCATCCTTCATAACAACTATACAGACCTTCGTCATCGAGAGACTCATAATTTTGTAGGAAGACTCCAAGAATGAGAGACTAAGAATTTGAAAGTGGAATGAGGGACACTTTGGAAGCCAATATTTATAGCATGCAAAATAAGTCACACGTGAATGAACAATGATGAAACCCATGACCAAATAGGCAACATATGAATAAGCACATGAAAACACACAATTAGGGCCCAGACCACACACAGTTAGGGTGTGGAACACATAATTAAGATGTAGAACACACACAATTAGAGCACAAACCACACACAATTAGGGCACAAGCCACACATCATTAGGGCGTGGACCATAGATAATTAGGGCATGGACCATAGACCATTAGGGTGCGAAACACTGACAATTAGGGCATGGACCACATAGAGTTAGTGTAACACCCCAGTTTGATATAAAAATCAATAAAATGAAATATTTAATCAACTACTTAAATCTCCAAAACTAAAACACAATTAAAGAATAATTCCACAAAGTATAACACAAATATGTCTTAACACCTTAATAAAAGTTTTAACAACTCAAATTCACGATCATTCAAAATTAATCCTTATATTTAAGTCCTAACAAATGAACAAACTTAAATGGTCCTTATATAATAGCAAGCGATATAACCATAATATAATAACTTTGAAATTTTTCTTCAAGTGACATCAATAATTCGAAGTCGTCCCTCAAGATAAATAAAGCTTATTAATCTATAAAAATAGTAGAGACGAGAGGTGAGCCATTAACTAAATGGGTAAACATATGAAAGAAATATCATAATTTTATAAAGTAACTTTTTAGCAAAAATAAAATCATAATTTCATGACAATTAAAAATAGCAAACATAGTAAAGCCAATAAAAGCATTTTATAATACGATATAAAAAACATTCAATACTTAAAATTATAAGCAAAAATTACAGACAACATTCCATATATGAATTTAAATAAAAAAGGAAGTAGCTGCTTTCATATAATATCATTCACAATTAGCACTTGTAATCCCAATGCGAGACTGATATAATTGGCACCGATAATCTTGATGTGAAGCCAATACAATTAATGTTGCGCAATAATAAATATTCCAACTGGATTAATATAGTATAATCATGACACTTGTAATCCCGGTGTCTAAGCCAATACAATTAAATAAACTATAGACAAATAAGCCAAAATGTTTCCATTATAATTACGATTATAATATATATCATACTTTTCAAATATGGAGGAATACTTTTGATAGAATATATCATACTTTTCAAATAGGAAGACAATACTTTTAATACAATTGAAAAATATACAAAAATACATATTTGAGGATATAAAATCATTTACATAGAATATAATAGAAAGCAACATTGAAACACTTAAAGTTTCATTTAATTGTTTAAATGCACCAATAAAGTTTTTCCAATGTAAAAAACATAATATATTGAGGTAATGTATTAAGTTTACTTACCTCTTTTGCTTCTTCCAATAGAGAAAAACTTTACAAAACAATCTCACTTATCAACATAAAATCACATCACAAAACTTATTTGTATAAATTTATAGCAATCTGTAACTTCATAAATTATTCTAGGCTAGCCAAAAGTGTATTGAATCTCAATATATCATCTTACAAATGTTATACTAATATTAGCTTAACATAAACCATACTTTACTAAATTATTCTAACTCCAAATACCATTAAAATTCACTACTGTCAACACTACCTCTATTGATGTACTTCATTTTCTTCATTTGTAATAAATTGTATGTAAACTCAATTGTCCTGAAGATGCATAGATATGTTCTAAGGACCTAGAATAAATATTAGAAAATTTTACAGCCTTAACCTATCGACTTAAATGTCTGAATCCAAGGCAAGGTTGTACCAGTATTGGTTGCAAAACTGAATAGCCCTTAATATCAAAAATTTTAAAAATAAACTACTCCATAGAAATCTCGTAACTTTTAATTGCTTGAAGAAGACTCATAATGGTTCCTATGTAAATTTAATGAGACCAAAATAATGTTAACTACATATCCAAAAAATAGAGTTTCAATTTAGTGCAGTGTTATCCAAAATTTTGTTTCACTGAATCAAAGGTAAACAAAAATTTCTAATTAATTGTACACTTATCATATGAAAAGGAAATTTTCCATAATATAACCTAACATCCTATAAAGCATTCATACTATATTTCATAATTTTATACCTTAATTTACCTATTCAAACAATTAAATAAATTTGACATATCTATTAGAAAACAAGTAGCCTCTATTTCTTCTAAAAATTCCATAAAATTTTAATTTTATTTTGAAATAACTCCAGACATAAACAATATGATATTATAAGTTTATCATACCATAAGCTCCTAATATTAATAATATATATATATGAAAGAAAAGGAAAAAAAAAAAAAAGCTATTTAATTCACAATCAAATTTGATCTCTAAATCTTGCTATGGTCGAAAGTATAACTCTGTTAATGAAGAAAGAAATTTTTTAAATGATATATGAATGTTTTTAAGGGAGAGAATTGTTGCTGAGAATGGAGAAAAAATAATAGAAATATGACTTCAAACTTAATTGTAGTGATATAGATATATATATATATATGTATACACACACATTCTAGCATATAGCTAAAGTATGTATACACTTGATTAAAAAAAATATATATGTGATTGCAACTAAACATGTGTTATTACAATCAATGAATTTAATCATATGTTTAGTTGTAATCACATATAATAAATTATAATCACACATTTTAAAATGAAATCATGTTTTTTTTTTTTAATCAAGTGTATATATACCTCAGAAGTACCCAAGAGGACCTTATATATCAAAAAACTTAATTTTAGTAAATAGAATTAAAGAGAAAAAAAAAAAATCTCATCGAATAGAAGTGATTCCCCTCATTCCCAAGACTAAAATTGTATCCTCTAACTTGAGTCTCTTAAACTCTTTGCTGCCATAGAAGCGTGATGATTCTTGTTCTTTAATGTTAATGATGGTCTACTATGTTATTTCAAAGTCCCCTCTAATGGCTGGTATGATCTATAGTCGAGGGTTGTCAAGAATATGCTTAATTTTCACTCAAGGACTGCCCTCAATCTCATATTCAAAAGCTAAGAAAAATGGATGAGTGTACGTGTAAACCCCTATTCTTGATATTTTATTTCCTAGTGCTATAGTGTGGGAAGTTAGAATATGAAAAGGTGTAAGTTAAGTTACGAATAATACTAACAACTCTATAAGCAATGTTAAAGTGTTGGACACTTATAGTACGATAAGTCAATAAAGGATAAAATAGCTCGTCTACAATTAAGTGATAAATTATAAATGATAAAAGGATAATATAATTAAGTGTACAAATGAGAATTATAAAAAAATTTGTTATTTAGAACAAGTAGCCAATTACTAATTAGTAGTCAATTACTAATTAGATTAAGTTAAACATATTGATGATAGTCAAAACAAGTCAAGAGACAAGCTTGACATTCTATGAAATGTTAATGAGGTGAATAAACAACACTTAAAACACAATTGGGAATGAAGAGTGCAAAGCTGTCAGGAAATTGACAAAAGAAAAAAGTGCAGCCATGAGATGTTAGAAAAGGAGAGGAAGTGATGTGAAATAGAAAGAATTGGGGACATGGAGGTCATTTGGGGAAAATTTAATGACATATATATTGAGCACTTAGCAAAATTTGATCAAGAAAAGAAGGAGAAGTCGTGCCTCTATGAAGCAAAACAGAACAGTGAGAGGTAGATAGCAAGGGTGGACTGCCAAGGAAGGAAGAAGACAGCTTTCTCAATAAAATTTCAAGCCCTAACTCATCATTCTAGAGTGATTTCAAGCTAACCTAGCAAAACCTAACAAGATTTAGGTGAGTTCTCATCTTTTGCTTCAAGATTTCATAAGGTTGTTGTTGTAGTTAGGTTGATGAGAGTTATGTGGTTGTGGTGTATTGTGTTGGAGGTTTTACACTTAAAATTTGTGTCAAACCCTAAGTGATTGTTGTAGAATCTTAAATGACATGTTGTTGTGTGTGAATGGTAGGTTAGGGTTGTATAAAAAGGGCTGTCATAAACTTGATAAAAGTGGAAACAAAATTGATTTTCATGCACTCTAAGTATTAGACAAAAGTTGTGAGAGATAGTTTTGTAAAAACTTGAAAGTTTTACTCTAGAATGAGTGTGTTGGTGTGTTAAGGACATGAAGAATAGTAGATAACCTTTGATTTTTGATTGATTTGAACTCAAATTTAAGTATAAATAAGGTTAGGAAAACATAGAGAAGTGATAGAATTGTCAAAGACATAGTTTTGAGTAATTTGGGAATCTCGAGCTCAAATAATGAGATAGAAACAACTTGTGCAAGTCTGACATATATGAGATTGTTCTAGACCTCAAACCATGCCTAGGAGTCATAGAAAACCATAGGTTTTGGAAGGGAACGATTCCGATAAAAATTACGCAAGTTATAGCCAAAATAGTACTGTTAGAGAGTCGTTAAGAAAAATAACTATGTAAATACAATTTTTATTGTATGGAATGAATTTAATTGATCATAATTAGATAAAAGAACCTTAGATACGAAAGAAAAACCATCGTTGATCGTTCGATGCGAAAAAGTGCATCGAAAAGTGCCAAAAATAGGGCGTTTTTCTTAAATTTGATATAGCAAACGATAGAATTTTTTGATGAAATTTAACGTGTGATTAGAATATGAGATAAGAGGACCGTAAGAAAAAGAACGAAGGAAAACGGAGCTCCAAGCAGGATGCTGCATCACATTCTGTTTTGGGGTGTCAAAGAGGCTTAAATTTTCGATTTTTCGTTTCGAGCCTCTAAAAATTATACGGACTGCGTGAGGGTGTCCCTAGGGGTCCAAAACTGAAAATTTTGTGAAGAAATAGAAATTAGAGAGTCTCGATTAAGTTAGAAACAAGTTGGAAAGTTATAGTGTAAAAGGGTCGTTATTGGAGAAAGTTGTGTTAGAAATGTTAATTTAAAGTTGAATTATGAGATTGTCACAAATGATAATAAGAAATTGTCATGTAAGTAACGAGCGAGCGCGCGAGGTCCGAGAGACTAGTTGAGACACTTGATGCGGATTTGCGCGGCTTTGAGATAAGTGTTCTTCGCTTACGTTAGTTTAATCTCAATTTACATTGTAATTTTGTTAGTGTTTAATAAAATCTTCAAATAATTTTTCAAAAATAAATTGGATTTCAAGTGAAAATCATTGCCTCGAATCAAGAAATGAGATTCGAAAACAAAAGTTGTTTTCAAGAGATTGATACAAAGTTTGAGTTAAAAACTATGTGTATACTGTAGTATTAAAGAATTTGGCACTACGTGGCGACATAAAAAATTTCGCTCGTAGTTGTCTAAGATTTAAAAATCACTTGCGGTAGGCTACGACGTAAAAAATTTCGTACCTAGTTGCAAGTGATAGTGAGTAGTTGCACCACAATATGCGATGTAGAAAATTCCGTATTGTAGTTGTCCAGAGTTGAGATAAATCCACCCTACATCGTGATGTAGTAAATTCCGCACGTAGTGGTCGAGATACTATAGTAGCCTCACGTTGGCGTCAGTAGAAATATCGTCACATGATGGTTAGAGTATATTAGGGTGTACACATGGTCTTTTTATGAGAAAGGTTTTAAAAATTGAAAAACTTTAATATTTATATAAGTAAAGTATCAAAGTAGAATATTGTTATATGTTATGATTATGCGACGAATTAAGTTTTCATTTTCATTGTGTAGCTTTCTTACCTCGCCAGGTATCATATAGCTGATTCTGTGGCCGAGAGATTTACATTTTGCCTATAGGTGGGGAAATGATCCGATTTGCTCCACAACTATCAAATATATTTTGATGTTGTTGTATATAATTTAATAAAGTTATCATATGTTTAACATATCAATACCTAAGGAATTGTAAATTTATATTTTGATATGTATATATGATTGGAACATCCACACTTGAAACACCTTATCACATTATGCACACAATATACATATATGACTTAATATATATTTGATTTGCATGTGAAAAATGCATGGATGTTGGGAATGAAGTGATTATAATGCATGTTTGTGGATAAAGAAGTTGGGAGGAAATAAAATTATAGTCGAAGTGTAATTTCATTGCACATAAAATTTTGGATTTGTTAAAAATGCAGCCGTTATACTGCCAAAATTTTTCTAAAATTGTTTTAAAGGGAATTGAGAAAAATTTTATCACTTCCAACTATTTTAAAGAAAATCAAATTCTTAAGTTTAAACGAGTAAACCGGCTAAGAAAGTATAGGGGTTCGCTTCTCAGATTTTCTCAATCCGATGAGTCGGGTTCAAGCAGTCTGTTGAAGTGCCCGACGGGACCCTCCAGACAAGAGCCTAGAGAAGGTCTGGTTATGGTCCTGTCAAGTTGGTATCAGAGCCCGGTTCTCGTTAAGTTGAGATACAATTTTTAAGAAAAAAGTTTGAGTTATTTTCACATAAAGCGTGCGTTAGTGATGCATGAGTTATGCATGAGACATGAAGTTATTAGATACATACATGAGTTATGCTTTCATTGATTGCATAAGTTAAAGCATAAGCTATATGATTTGAGTTGAGCATTACATGAATTTGCACATCAATATGTATAAAATTATCATATACATGGCACATGAGCTAGCTTATGTAGTTATACATGAGATGAGATAAGATATAGAATTGAAGTTGAACATTGCATGAGTATAAAAATAAATTCATGCTTTATAAATGTTCTAACTTGAATTTTATGATTATTTGAAAACTATAGAGATATGCAGCGTAAAGATCGTCTGAGGACGAGGCGGGCAGCCGCAGAGGCACCCCCACCACAGGACGAGCATGTTGACAAGTCCGTCAATGTGCCGACGAGCTCATCCCATCCCGAGCCATCATAGTCAGCTCGATCAGAGCTTGAACCAGGCAACCTAGAGCAGATGGCTCAGATGTTAGTGTCGGCACTTCAGCAGCCGCATGAGACCGGAGTATCAATTGAGTGCGCTCGTAAGTTAGGCACGAAGCCATATGACGGGACAGGAGAGCCTGAGCGTGCATTATCTTGGTTGGAGACAAACGAAAAGATATTTCAGGTGATGGGGTGTACAAAGGACCAAATGGTTACTTTCTCAGCCTTCCTGCTGAAGGATCGAGCCAAAGATTGGTGGAAGGCGCATCAAAGAGCGCATTCAGCCAGAGTATCTTAGGAAGACGTCAAGAAAGAGTTCACAAACAAGTTATTCCCAAAAAGCTACAAAGATGCTAAGATCGAAGAGTTTTTCAGGTTAGACGAATGGGCTTCTACAGTGACAGAGTATAAAAAGAGGTTCTCCGAGCTAGTTCGTCTAGTCCCCTTCATTACGGAGAACGAAGAACAGAAGGTCAACAGGTTTTTAGCAGGTCTTAACCCTGTAGTCAGGACCATTGTGACATCCTCAGCACATACTCGGTATGGATAGCTGGTGGAGGCAGCTACCAGAGTTGAGCAGAGCGCAGGAATCGTCCCCAAGCTGAAGCAATAATTTAGTCAGAAGCGTAGTTGGGGCGGTAGCCATCAAGAAGGGTCCAGTAAAGTGGCCAAAAGTAGCCAGAAGTTAGCCTGGTCTGAGGGTTGACAACAGAACCAAAAACCCCAGACCAGTCAGAGTTCAGTACAGTCATCCGGGGGATCCCGAAGAAGATTAAGCTGGAAGGACAGACCTGCCTGCAGCAAGTGCGGCCGATCGCATCCGGGAGAGTGTCTTATGGGCCGTACAGAGTGTTTCAGATGTGGCCAGGAGGGCCATTTCATACAAGATTGTCCCAGTGTCATGGCATCAAGCCCAGCAGAGGCTAGACCCGCAGTGTAGGGACAAATGAGCGGGGGTCGTGGACTAGATAGAGGAGGCCCCCAGACTAGAAGAGTCGCAGCCTAAGAGCCACCTAGCAGTGGTCCAAGCAGAGGTATGCCGCCTAGAGCACTGCCTGGTAGACCTCGCAGCCAAGTAGCCAAAGTGTACACTGTGACCCAGCAGTAGACTGAGGCATCCCCAGAGGTGGTGACAGGTATTCTTACTGTCTTTACTTTAGCTGCATGTGTTTTGGTGGACCAAGGAGCCACCCATTAATTTTTATCTGGGGAGTTCATTGATAGAGTCGGGGTAGATCTGAGACCGACAGAGTGCCATATGAGAGTGTCACTTCCCACTGGTGAGTCACTTATGGCTAACCAGGTTTATATAGGAAGTAAGGTGGTTGTAATAGGTCAAGAGTTTGAGACGGACCTGATTGTACTAGCCTTTCATGATTTCGATGTCATTCTGGGTATGGATTGGCTTTCGAAGCATCGAGCTATCATTGACTGCTACAGAAAGGAAGTTAAGCTTAGTAGATGTAACACCCTCTACCCGATTCTCATTCGGATGAAAACCCAAGTCGGAGGATGCTACCTTAATCGGTTTATTCGTTATCACTTTACATAAATGTACTAAATAAAAAAAAAAATTTCTCAAAAATCAGGCAGAGTTTCCTCTGTTTTTCTGAAAAATCCAAAATTATAAAAACCTGCATATTTCAAAAGCAAACACTTCTAAAATATATTCATTTTCTTATTTCCATTTCGGACTCTTCGTCCGACTCCAAAATCACTTCACCACACAAACATTTATAACCACAATATTTAATAAAAATCATATTCATCAAAATTAATTACAAATTAAATAGTAAATAAAAATTTTCTTTACAAAATTACTTTACACACCACAAACCTTTCTTTATCGTTAATATACATCCTTATTCATAAAATCTTGTAGATCCATATAAATGTACATGCATTTCTATATACTTCAATACCACTATACAATACTAAAAGTAAAATTTTCAAATATGGATGAATGTGACTAACAGAAAATGCGACAGCTGTCTTCTCGTCTATCTCTATCTACAGCGCCCAAATTTCAACCTACGCGTGGAAAATCCAACGCGCTAAGTATTTCTACTTAGTGGGTGTACACTAAATTTAAATTTCATCAATTTCAAAAATACAAGATTTTAAAGCAGAATTTCACAGTGATCAAATATTCATAATAAATTATAAAGAAATCAATTTACTAATAAACACATATATATAAAATGCCTAAAGGTTATTTTTCAAATATAACCTTACAAAACCAAAATTTTACTATTTTCAAATGTTTGTAAGAAAACACAATAGAGTTTTTAAATACCCTTTTCATTACAAATTATCGTATTGTCAAACAGAATTTCATCAGTCTCAAACTTTTATCATTTCATAAAAATTATGTTATTGTTACACAAAATTTTCCTAATTTTCAAGCTTTTATCAAAATTTATAAATAACTCACTTTATTAATAATTATATATATAAAACACATGAAATTTGTTTTCAAGCATATTAAGAATCAAACTTCCAAAATACTCAAACTTTTACTAAAATTCATAATTACATCAATTTATCAAGAATTGCACATATAAAACAAACATTTTAAATTCCTCATTTCACAAAAATACATCATAGGGTAACACAACCTGTTTTTACGTTTTTCTCAAAATACTAAAATAATATGTAAGGAATTTACTTTTTAATAAAAGCACATATAAATCATATAAAAAAACCTTTCCAAACATTTCAATACGATACCTTCAAACTTATATGTTAAATCACAACGATAGCACATTATTAACAAATACACACATGTATATACACATAAAAATCATTTTCAAACATAGTTGCATGTTTTTCGTTTAATATTTTTCTCAGTGCCCTTCGTAAACTCTGACACGATACCATGGACTGGAAATCGGGTTTCACGTATCCCCCGGCATCGGACACTCGATGACTACCCGCCGGAGCACGTTTCACATATCACATAAATTCTGGGACCGGACACTCGGTGCCTCGCAAAGTCCATGAATGTCATATCACATATATAAGCAAATCGGCGCAGTACTGCTATAATCACCCTATTGGCATGTCAACTACCAATCCCCACCTACCAATGTTCAGGTTTACTCGGGCCCTTATAATTTCATTTATCATCAAAATTTCATATTTTCACAACTTTCATTTCTCAATAAAAATTCTCATTCAGAAAAACTCTGAATACTTTTTCAATCAAAAAATATATATCTCTCATTTATTCAAAGCATCATAACACATCATTTCTCATTCAAAAGTGACTCATCAATCTCATCAAAATCGTTGTGCCCTTCTTCCGATATACATTCGGTCAAGACATTAACGTGTTCGTTTCTTTCCGTTTTTTTTTCGTTTTCATTCGAAAATTATTAAAAATCAAAATCCAATACCATTTGATAAAAAAAACAGTCAAAATAATTTCACCAATCTTTCAAATTCCACATTCGGTCAATACTTTTTCTTTCACAAATTTTTCATCATTCGATGCCACAAAATTCATCATCATATCACTTACGTATAAGTTGTCACAAAATCATTTATACTAAATTTCACACATAGTCACGAAATAGATTTAATTAAAATTGAACAAAAACACATACTTTTCTCAAACTTTTCCAAATTTAGTTATCAAATCCTAAAGAAAAACTCATTCGTAATATAATTCATACATATTTATGGAATTTATTTAATTAAAATATAATAAAATCATATACTGAATTAAACAAAATCTCCACAAATAAAAAATCAGTTTTTAAGATAAGTGTACACCAACCTTTTGGACGCTTTTTGTAGTATATCCACTCATCTAACTCATCTGATTTTTTTATCATCCTAGATCCACCTATATGAATAAATTGGACACCCCAAAAATTTTCTTTTCTTTCTTCTTCCTCTTCTGCTTCTCGGCTTCTCCTCTGTCTTCTTTTTTTTTCTTCTTCTCTGGCCGAATGGCCTCTGTGTTTGTTTTGTTTATGACGAGCCACACACACACATATATATATATATATATACTCATGCACCACCGCCTCACCGCCTCATGTCTTTTTTCATTTTTTTTTCTTTTTTTCTTTTTTTTTTTTTTTTTGTCTTTTCTTTTCTCAACCGGCACACATATATATATATATTTTTTTTTTGTCACACGGCAGCCTTTGCTGCCTTTTTCTTTTTCTTCCTCTTTTTTTTTTTTTCTATTATTTTATTTTTATTTTTCCTCAAATGGGCCCACCACAATTAATTATATATTATATATATTTATTTTTTTCTACAACGGGGCCCACAACATTTATTATTATTATTATTTTATTAAAAAAAATCAACTCACCGGTTGATTATATACATATATATATATTTTTTTTAAACACATGTAAAATTTCATTTTGAACCCCTATGACCTTTTTCTTTTTAATCCAATTTTCTTAATTTCTTTTAAAAATATCCTTCAATAGGATATTTATCCACAAACTTCTGCACTTTTAAAACTAAAATCGGACTAAATTAATAACAGAAAAAAAATTAAATTTCAATTAATCTCTTAAATTGGGGCACTACAAAATGTCCTGGTACATATATTTTACAATTAAATATAATCATGTCATTTTTAATATCCCATTTTTTTTTTCTTAATCACTTAAAAGTCACAATTTAAATCTTAAAATTTACCACACTATCTTTTTAATTTATACTCAATTTATAATTCCTTTATGTCACATGTTTATCATTTCTCATATATTTTTATTTGACTTTTCTAGGATACTCGGATTCAGTTTTTCTGAAAGTTTCTCGAAATCCTTTCAAAATTCACCGGGGCCTATATTCGGACTGCCTACATACTCCTGGTAATCTCAGTTACTCTTAAAAGTCATTCCATGCTCTTTTTGAGCTCTCCGTAAATTCACTAAATCGTCTCCAATTATTTTTGAATTAATTCTATTTCCATCCGAATCACCTTGGAAAGTGTCCTTTGAATTTCTAAAATGCTTCATGAGCATTTTAATACTCATTTCGATACTTTCCTAAATTTTTGAATTTTTTCGAAAATCTTTCCGGGTTCCTAATCGAATCCGAAAACCGCTCCGTTTTGCCTCAAACAAACTCATTTTTAATCCGTTTCAGTTTCCTTAGACTTCATTACTTATTCCGGAGCTTTTCGACTTCGAGGTCTGCTTTTTGAAAAATTTACTATTCACACAGATACTATTCTATCCGAAAATACTATTCATCCAAAAATCACTATTCATCCTAATATATTTTTATTTCTCTTAAATAGAGAAAATTCTAGATGTTACAGTAGACCCGGAGAGGCTGATGTGATTTTCTACGGAGAGAGGAAACTACTCCCTACAAGGTTGATCAGTGTGATGAAGGCAAATAAGATGCTCAAAAGAGATTCCCAAGGATACTTGGCTTATGTAGTAGAACCTGAGGATAGTAAGTTACAGATCGCAGAGGTTCCAGTGGTTAATGAGTTCGTGGATATCTTCCCAGAGGAGCTACCAAGACTACCTCCAGATAGAGAGATAGAGTTCGAGATTGAACTAGCCCTTGGTACTGAACCTATTTCTATAGCTCCGTATCAGATGACACCAGCAGAACTAAAGGAGTTCAAGGTTCAAATGGAAGAATTGGAGAGTAAGGGGTTTGTGAAACCTAGTACATCACCGTGTGCAGCTCCGGTATTGTTTGTAAAGAAGAAAGATGGGAGTCTTCGGTTATGTATCGATTACAGGCAGCTTAATAGGGTTACGATCAGAAATTAGTACCCATTACCGTGGATAAATGATTTATTTGACCAACTTCAAGGGGCTAAGGTATTTTCGAAGATTAATCTACGATCGGGGTATCATCAGCTGAAGGTGCGTAGGGAAGATGTTCCCAAGACGGCCTTCAGGACTAGATAT
This sequence comes from Litchi chinensis, assembly GCA_019925255.1. NCBI lineage: Eukaryota > Viridiplantae > Streptophyta > Magnoliopsida > Sapindales > Sapindaceae > Litchi > Litchi chinensis. The sequence continues at coordinate 25,508,702 of CM034470.1, read as the reverse complement.
GGGCATTATGAGTTCTTGGTGATGCCATTTGGCTTAACCAATGCCCCAGTAGCTTTTATGGATTTGATGAACCATGTTTTTAGACTCTATCTGGACAAGTTCGTGATAGTCTTCATCAATGACATTTTGGTGTATTCAGGTAGTAGAAAGGAGCATGCAGAGCACTTGAGGATTATATTGCAGACTCTGAGAAAGCATCAGCTCTATGCGAAGTTCAGCAAGTGCCAGTTTTGGCTTGCTCGAGTGGCATTCTTGGGACATGTGGTATCCGCAGAGGTATTTCAATGGATCCTCATAAAATAGAAGCAATGGTCAATTGGAAGTCACCCACGAATGTAACAGAAGTCAGAAGCTTCTTGGGATTAGCTAGGTATTACCGAAAGTTCGTGGAAGGGTTCTCAAAGATTGCTACTCCACTGAGATTGACAAGGAAAGAAGAGAAGTTTGTTTGGTCAGAGGCATGCCAAAACAGTTTTGATGAGTTTAAGAAGAGATTGACCTCAGCCCCAGTACTTACACTACCATCAGGAAGTGATGGGTTTATGGTGTACTACGATGCCTCCAAACAGGGTTTAGGTTGTGTATTGATGCAGCATGACAAAGTGATAGCTTATGCCTCAAGACAGTTGAAGAAGCATGAAGTCAATTATCCAACGCATGACTTAGAGCTAGCTGCAGTAGTGTTTGCTTTATGAATATGGCGACACTATCTCTATGGAGTACCCTGCAGGATCTTTACAGATCACAAAAGCCTGCAGTATTTGTTCTTGCAGAAAGAATTGAACATGAGACAGAGAAGATAGGTGGAACTCATTAAAGATTATGATTGCACCATTGACTATCACCCAGGCAAAGCTAATATAGTGGCAGATGCATTGAGCCGAAAGCCTACCAGCTCCCTAGCCCAGCTTAAAGCAGAGTACTTACCCATGTTGATAGAGTTTAGGGCGATGGGTGTTCAATTAGAGATGATAGATTCGAGTGCCTTATTAGCAGCCTTTCATATTTGTCCAGTGTTCGTAGACCGAATTCGAGACTTACAGCTTCAAGATCCTTACTTGATGAAGCTTAGAAAAGAGATAGAATATGGGCAGCAAAGTAGCTTCGTGTTGAGAAACAATGGGGCACTAGCTTTGGGGCAACGGTTATGTGTGCCAGATGTAGATGCATTGAAGAAAGAGATTCTAGAAGAGGCTCACTCATCAGCGTATGTCATGCATCCAGGGAGTATTAAAATGTATCGAACTCAGAGTAGACATGACGCCATTTGGGTGATAGTCAACAGATTGACGAAGTCTACTCATTTTCTAGCTATTAGAAACGCTTATTCCCTGGAAAGATTAGCACAATTATATATGGATGAGATTGTAAGGTTGCATGGCACACCGGTATCCATTGTATCAGATAGAGATCCTCAGTTCACTTCGAGGTTTTGGCCGAAGCTGCAAGAAGCTATAGGTACCAGATTGAATTTCAGTACTGCTTTTCACCCGCAGACAAATAGCCAATCAGAAAGAACCATCCAGACTCATGAAGATATGTTAAGAGCCTATGTGATGGAGTTTAAAGGAAGCTGGGATAACTACCTATCCTTAATGGAATTTGCCTACAACAACAGCTATCAGTCAAGTATTGATATGGCAACATACGAGGCATTGTATGACAGAAAGTGTAGAACCCCAGTTTGCTAGAACGAAGTAGGTGAAAGAAGAATGATTGGCTCAGAGATTGTCCAAGATACAACCGAAAAGGTAAATGTGATAAGAGAGCGGTTGAAGATAGCTAAAGATAGACAGAAGAGCTATGCGGACAATCGAAGATGAGACTTAGAGTTTGAAGTGGATGATCAAGTATTCTTACGAATCTCACCCTGGAAAGGCGTTGTGAGATTCGGGAAATGTGGAAAGTTAAGTCCACGGTATATAGGGTCGTATGAAATTGTGGCAAGGGTGGGTGAAGTAGCCTACCGATTGAAGTTACCGCCAGAGCTAGCTAACATTCATGACGTGTTTCACGTCTCTATGCTTCGTAAGTATATTGTCGATCCTTCATATGTTATGAGAGAACAACCAGTCCAGTTGAAGAAAAACTTGACTTACGAGGAGCAGTCAGTTGAGATTCTAGATCATAGAGATCAAGTGCTACGTAACAAGGTGATTCCGCTAGTGAAGGTGTTATGGTGAAATCACGGGTTAGAAGAGGCTACATGGGAACCTGAAGAGAAGATACGAGCCCAATATCCTTAATTATTGGAATCAGGTACGCAGTTTAAAATTTCGAGGACGAAATTTTTATAAGGGAGAAAGAAATTGTAAACCCCTATTCTTGATATTTTATTTCCTAGTGCTATAGTGTTAGAAGTTAGAATGTGGAAAGATGTAAGTTAAGTTACGAATAATACTAACAACTCTATAAGCAATGTTAAAGTGTTGGACACTTATAGTATGATAAGTCAATGAAGGATAAAATAGCTCGTGTACAATTAAGTGATAAATTATAAAGGATAAAAGGATAATATAATTAAGTGTACAAATGAGAATTATAAAAAAATTTGTTATTTAGAACAAGTTGCCAATTACTAATTAGCAGTCAATTACTAATTAGATTAAGTTAAACATATTGATGATAGTCAAAACAAGTCAAAAAACAAGTTTGACATTCTATGAAATGTTAATGAGGTGAATAAACAACACTTAAAACATAATTGAGAATGAAGAGTGCGAAGCTGCCAGGAAATTGACAAAAGAAAAGAGTGCAGCCGTGAGATGTTAGAAAAGGAGAGGAAGTGGCGTGAAATAGAAAGAATTGGGGACATGGAGGTCATTTGGGGAAAATTTAATGATATATATATATTGAGCACTTAGCAAAATTTGATCAAGAAAAGAAGGAGAAGTCGTGCCTTTACGAAGCAAAACAGAAGCTATCGTGAAAAGAAGCAAAACAGAACAATGAGAGGTAGACAGCAAGGGTGGACTACCAAGGAAGAAAGAAGACAACTTTCTCAGTCAAATTTCAAGCCCTAACTCATCATTCTAGAGTGGTTTCAAGCTAACCTAGCAAAACCCAACAAGATTTAGGTGAGTTCTCATCTTTTTCTTCAAGATTTCATAAGGTTATTGTTGTAGTTGGGTTGATGAGAGTTATGTGGTTATGGTGTATTGTGTTGGAGGTTTTACATTTAAAATTTGTGTCAAACCCTAAGTGATTGTTGTAGAATCTTAAATGACATGTTGTTGTATGTGAATGGTAGGTTAGGGTTGTATAAAAGGGCTGCCATAAACTTGATAAAAGTGGAAACAAAAATTGATTTTCATGCACTCTAAGTATTTGACAAAAGTTGTAAGAAATAGTTTTGTAAAAACTTGAAAGTTTTACTCTAGAATGAGTGGGTTGGTGTGTTAAGGACATGAAGACCAGTAGATAACCTTTGAGTTTTGATTGATTTGAACTCAAACTTAAGTATAAATAAGGTTAGGAAAACATAGAAAAGTGATAGAATTGTCAAAGGCATAGTTTTGAGTAATTTAGAAATCTCGAGCTCAAACAATGGGATAGAAACAAACTGTGCAAGTCTGACATATATGAGGTTGTTCTAGACCTCAAACCATGCCTAGAAGTCATAGAAAACCATAGGTTTTGGAAGGGAATGATTCCGATAAAAATTACGTAAATTATGGTCAAAATAGTGTCGTTAGAGAGTCGTTAAGTGAAATAACTATGTAAATGTAATTTTTATTGTATGGAATGAATTTAGTTGATCATAATTAGATAAAAGAACCTCAGATATGAAAGAAAAACAATCGTCGCTCGTCCGATACGAAAAAGTGCATTGAAAAGTGACGAAATATGGCGTTTTTCTTAGATTTGACATAGCAAACGATAGAATTTTTCAACGAAATTTGACGTGTGACCAGAATGTGAGATAAGAGGACCGTAGAAAAAAAAACGAAGGAAAACAGAGCCCCCAAAAGGTTGCTGCATCACATTCTGTTTTGAGGTGTCAAAGAGGCTTAAATTTTTGATTTTTCATTTCGGACCTCTAAAAATTATACGAACTGCGTGAGGGTGTCCCTAGGGGTCCAAAATTGAAACTTTTACGAAGAAATCGGAATTAGAGAGTCTCGATTGAGTTAGAAACAAGTTGGGAAGTTATAATGTAAAAGGGTCGTTATTGGAGAAAGTTGTGTTAGAAATGTTAATTTAAAGTTGAGTTATGAGATTGTCACAAGTAATAATAAGAAATTATTATATAGGTGATGAGCAAGCGCACGAGGTCCAAGAGACTCATCGAGACGCTTGACGCGGATTTATGCGACTTTGAGGTAAGTGTTCTTTGCTTACGTTAGTTTAATCTCAATTTACATTGTAATTTGTTAGTGTTTAATAAAATCTTCAAATAGTTTTCCAAAAATAAATTAGATTTCAAGTGAAAATCATTACCTCGAATCAAGAAATGAGATTCGAAGGCAAAAGTTGTTTTCAAATGATTGATACAAAGCTTAAGTTAAAAATCATGTGTATACCGTAGTATTAAAGAATTTGGCACTACGTGGCGACGTAGAAAATTTCGCTCGTAGTTGTTTAAGATTTAAAAATCACTTGCGATAGGCTACGATGTAGAAAATCCCGTACCTAGTTGCAAGTGATAGTGAGTAGTTGCATCACAATATGCGATGTAGAAAATTCCGTATGTGGTCGCACCGAGTATAGTTCATTAGCACTACAATTACGATGTAGAAAATTCCGTATTGTAATTATCCAGAGTTGAGATAAATCCACCCAACGTCGCGATGTAGTAAATTCTACACGTAGTGGTCGAGATACTATAGTAGCCTCACGTTAGCATCAATAGAAATATCGTCACGTGATGGTTAGAGTATATTATGGTGTACACATGGTCTTTTTATGAGAAAGGTTTTAAAAATTGAAAAACTTTAATATTTATACAAGTAAAGTATCAAAGTAGAATATTGTTATATGTTATGATTATACGACGAATTAACTTTTCATTTTCATTGTGTAGCTTTCTTACCCCGTTAAGTATCATATAGCTGATTCTGTGGCCGAGAGATTTACATTTTGCTATAGGTGGGGAAACGATCGGATTTGCTCCACAACTGTCAAATATATTTTGATGTTGTTGTATATAATTTAATAAAGTTATCATATGTTTAACATATCAATACCTAAGGAACTGTAAATTTATATTTTGACATGTATATATGATTGGAACATCCACACTTGAAACACCTTATCACATTATGCACACAATATACATATATGACTTCATGTATATTTGATTTGCATGTGAAAAATGCATGGATATTGTGAAGGGAAAAAACAACAATTGTTTTTATAAAATAAAGATTTGCGGAACATTGAGTTTTAAAATTTTTTTAGAAAACTCAAGAAACCCTAGATCCATAAAACAATGAAATAAAATAATAAAACTAAATAAAGATCGAATCTTTTACCTTTTGTATTGATCTCTGTGGATTGCTCACCACCTTGCCTTCCTTGATATGACTCTACACCAAGAAACAAGTGAGTGGGCACAATTATATAGAATTGTGCTCACTTTTTATTGAATTCTTTTCTCAAAAGAACAAAAATATATCTAAGAGGTGAGAATAGGTTTTTGTTTCAAAGAACGTAAAACAAAACCTAAATATAACTTCTGTTAAGAAAAGAAGACTATTTCTTTTCTATTTATAGGCAACCAATTAGGGTTTTAATTAATCAAAATTAATATTAAACCCAAGTTTATTAAAATTAAACTTTTGCCCATATAACATAATTAATTCACAATTAATTCATGTTATATTTTGTAATCATACTTGTGACCTATAATTAATTCATAATTAATTTATACTCGGTCACAACTAATAATTGAATTCAAGACCTCTTATAAAATTAATTAAATAATTATTAATTCATAATTAATAATTAACTAATTAATAATTTGAATAATCAATATTATTCAAATATCAAGTGAACACATATTTTGCTACTTATGTAACAACTATAATTGGACGATCCAATTACAATATTCTATATACACGTTTCTTATAATGAAATGAGCTATCAAGGGGACCCGATGGACCTACAGTTTTGAGCTCCAATAATATCGGAATTATTAATTAAACTCTTTAATTAAATAATTCACTATTATTAATCTTAGAGTTACTCCACTAAAAATCTAAGATTGCACTCTCAAAACTATAGATGTTTTTATACAATCTGAAATTTTCAGTGTCCATTGATATAATCACTACATATGATTTAATCCTCCACAAATAGTTCATAATTAGAGCTAGGTCATAATGTCCGTTATACCCCTCTAATTATATATTGATCCTTAAGTACCATTGATTCTCTAATGAACAATATATTCATAACAACTTATGAATTTATCTTTCTGTTTACATATGAACAGAAAGTTGAGCGCTCTTATTGTTCAAGACCTGAATCAACCCTTAAGAGAACTATTTCTCTACTTCTCGCAAGAAGGAGTGGATTCCACTATTGTATAAAATGTTCCCAGCTACTTACTAAATCATATCCCCAAAGTACGAAGTTATTGATCGAGCATCTATATCGATCTCACCCATGTAAATCAAAGGACATAACTCAACAAGCAGGAGTCCATAATACACTCAGGATTAAGATCAATTCATATATGATCATCTAGTCGATAAATATAAATCTCTAAGTTTAACGGATATTAATTAGAAACTCATATTTATCGTGGTCTAGTCCTATATAATCTTTATTATATAAGGTGCCTTCATTTCCATGTCACTACATGAATAGTCTCGGATAAAACTATTGTACCGAATACAAAATGGACCGCAACTGTAGATTTACCACAAACAAAGTACCCAGCTTCGTTTGTTTTCTACGGACTCTTTAGATTACTTCTCTCAAACTAAATCCGCTTGTATATAACACTTATATACTTAGTTTGAAAATACATCAGTAATCAAGGATGTTTCTCATGACATATACAATTTTTGCAAAACATATAAATTGAATAGAATAAATACTTTATTATTATTTATTAAAACCGTTTACATAATTACAAGCTCTTAGGGCACAAAACCCAACATATTGGACATGAAGTGATTATAATGCATGTTTGTGGATAAAGAAGTTGGGAGGAAATAAAATTATAGTCGAAGTGTAATTTCCTTGCAAGTAAAATTTTGGATTTATAAAAAATGCAGCCGTTATGTTGCCGAAATTTTTCTAAAATTGTTTTAAAGGGAATTGAGAAAAATTTTATCACTTCCAACTGTTTTAAAGAAAATCAAATTCTTAAGTTTAAACGAGTAAACCGGCTAAGAAAATATAGGGGTTCGCTTCTCGGATTTCCTCAATCTGACGAATCGAGTTCAAGCAGTCCGTTGAAGTGCCCGACGGAACTCTCTAGAGAAGAGCCTAAAAAAAGTCTAGTTAGGGTCCTGTCAGTATGACTACTAAAGGCTACTTTTTTATGCTCTAAAAACTCCTTTTTATAGGTGCAAAGTATTGTTGGAAATGGATCATGATCAAATCTCCTCATAATGCACATAATCAAGTTAGCATCATTATCGCAACTTGAAGTCATGACTTTCATCTCATGACACAAAGTCATGACTTCAATTGCTTGTGCATCATGATCTTTAGTCACAACTTCCTTCTGATGTGCAACTCGTGACAACAAGTCGCGAGGTCTTCTGTCTCTCCTTCATAGGCTTCGATCATAACCTACACATTGCCTTATCTTAAGACACCAAATCATGATGTTTTATGTCCTTGCATGGTGACTCATAGTTGGGAGTTACACCTCACAACCTCTTCTTGTGACATTAACTGCCTGCATATAATGACTTGTGATCGTCACTTTTAACCTTACTCATACCCGCGGTACAAATTCATGATGCACATTACTTTCCACTCATATTTGCCTTGAAAATCACCACTTTGCTTGCCATTTAACCACCTTAGCTCATGCCTTACCATCCTACACAAAACACTAAATAAACATATCAAAACAACCATAATTCACCCGATTGTTCATCACAACAGTTAGATAATTAAGTATAAAATCATGGTATATTTTAGCGCAATCAATGTACAATATATTAAACAACAGCTAAAGTAGCGATGTCTGAATTTAGTAGACCCAATTTGTTGACCTAATAATGCAAATAAAACAATACAAAGATAGACAAAAGAAAGAGAAGAGGAGGAACAGTGAATGCAAGGGGATTTTTACGTGGTTTGGCCCAAAAAAATGCCTAAGTCCACAACTGTTTCTCTAGTTATTTTGGTAGAGTCACAGTATATTATTTATTATTGTTTGTTGTTACAATGATTTTTCAACCCCTATTTATAGTGTAGGGTGTTACAATTTGAATACAATAAGAATATGAATGAGTTCTACATTAATTACATTTCTAAAACCGGTGTCCATCAATTTTGAGATAGATCTCACCGAAATAGGAATTTGATTTTACTTCCAATTTTAGTAGTTGACTCTTTTTTAATTTAGGCTGTTGTCTTTATGAAAAAACTTCTTTAATGAACACTTTAAGCTATGAGCTGGATCTCGCTCTGGGCGATCTAGAGCCGAGTATAAAGCAGCCTTGAGCATGGTTGACAAGCGACCTGAGAACTGTAACAGCGATCTGAGAGCTCATTTCTACAAGTTAGATGTTGGCGAACTGAATTTTTGTTTATTTGATCAATCCATTGGATCAGTTCGTTGGGCTTTTATTAGCCCACTTATACAGCTCAAAATATATGTACAACATTAGCTCCTCAGCTCTCAGTGTGATCTGCAGAATGGGAGCTCAAGCTTACTGGTAAAAGCTAATGTGTCATAACTTGTCGTGCTGCCTTTTTAAATTCTGTGACATCACTTGACTTGTGGCAACTCTTTGGGTAACCGTACCACTTGCACGTCTCGTTTTATGTGCATTTAATGCGCACGTTTTTCAATTGATAGCCCATGATGACAAGTCCTTCAATTTGCACTGCACCGTTAGATCTAAGGCGGTTGATTAGCCCTCAAATCTAACGGTTAGGGTCTTGTATCTGTATAAAGTGGAGGCCCCTTCCTTTTCTCTCTTACTCTATCATTTTGAAACTTAAGTCATCGAGCCTCCTTTTTCTCTCGTTTTCTCTTATTTTACATCCTTACACCAGTACTTTTTGAAGAAGATCAGTGTGTTTGTTCTCAGGCGATCAAGTTTTACTGCATTTACAATAAGTCTCCACATCTAACTCTTGATTTTTTTTACCTCCATTTTTTGTATACGTTGCATTATGTTTTTTCTAGATCTGGTATTGGCTTGAATGTTCTATGTTCTTGTTGTTGCATGTTTACGACTATTCGTTTTCTTTTGATTTGATCTTGTTGGTTAGCCTTTTGTAGACTGTTTGTTGTTTGTAACACTATGTATACGAGCTGCAAGACGATGTATTTGTAGGTTAATAGCTCGTAAGTCAAGCCCCCCATGGCCTTAGTGATCTATATGACGTTTATGACCTGTAAATTAAGAAGTCCTTTGTTAGAGAATAAAAAAAATTAGATCTTTAGGCATGGTCTGCATGTAGAGACCTAACTGCTCTCTTTTATGTATAGATGTCTTCAAGTCGCAGACACCAATCATATAGAATAGGAGATGACGATTCCTTTAGCTTGGAGGAGCTCGACTCGGGGGAAGTTCGCATTGTTGAAGAAGTGACTTCTCTGAGCGGTAAGGTTACTTGAGAGTTCGTAACTCGAGCTGACCCTATGGTGATTCGTCAAATCATCGAGGAACAGCTAGCTCATGAGGTGTTTACCCACTCCATCTCAAGGATAAAATATGAAGAGTTAGGGAAGATTGCTTTAGAGTATTACCTTCCTATAGGTTGCCGTGTCATGTTACCCTCTCCTAACGACCACGTAGTCTATCCTCTCAAGGGGTTCGTTGTCATCAATACCCATCATCTTAGGCACGAGGTCAAATTTTCGATCCCTACCTATCTTATCAACCTTCTTAATAGACTAAGGCTCAGGTCTTTTCAGCTAACCCCTAACTCCTACTCCTAGCTAACGTCTCTGGCCTTAGTCTTCATAAGGAATGACCTCCCACCTTCAATCCTAAGAATCTGCTGCCGCCTTTTTAATATCAAGAGTGTCGCTAGCTCAAAAAAGGGGAATGCGAGATAGGATTTATATCTCGCAGCTTGAAAAACGAGTTTTAAGGACCTCCTACCTCAGACTGATATGAAAGGCAAATCCAACATAGGCGATTACAAGTTGAGTTGGTTATATAACTTTTGCCCTTCCCTTATAAAGCTTTAAAATTTCAATTTTGTCTTTAATCCAAGTAGGCGGATAGGACTGACTTCTGCAAGCTTCAACATATTTTTTTTTTTTTAATTTCATTTTATTTCACCTTGCAGATGTGATAGAAGATAGGGCAGCCCTCAATAGGGAGGAGATCAAGTCCCTTAGCATGTTTGGGGCTTCATAGGAAGAGAGAATCAATCACGTGTTCGACGACGAGCTCTTCAAGGCCCACCAACTAGCTCTTTCTCTAAACAGCGAATTTTTTAACAATAAGGGGGACATTAGAATTCAGGGTGAACTCGAGCTCACCTCTACTTTTGATGCTGCTGATGATGTAGAATTTGTAAAACTTAACACTTTTGGAATAGTATTTTCGGAAGAATAGTATTCCAGATGAATAATATTTTCGTGTGAATAGTATTTTCGAATGAATAGCATTCTGAAGGAATAGTATTTTTAGAAAAATAATGATTTCTGGATGAATAATATTTTTGGATGAATAGTATCCATATGAATAGTAAAATCTTCAAAAAGCGAACCTCGAAGTTAAAAAACTCCAGAATAAGTAATAAAGTTTAAGAAAATTGAAACAAATAAAAAATGAGTTCGTTAGAGGTAAAATGGAACCATTTCCGAATTCGACCGAAAATTCGGAAGGATTTTCAAAAAATTTTAAAATTTTAGAGGAATATCAAAATGAGTATTAAAATGCTCAAGAAATCTATTAGAAACTCAAATGACACTTCCGAATGAGATTCAGATTGAAATGAAATCAATCCGGAAATCGCCAAAGGCGATTTAGTGAGTTTATAGAGAGCCAAAAAGGGGTATGAAATGACTTTTAAGAGTTACCAAGGTTATTAGGAGTATGTAAGAAGTCTAAATATAGGCCTCGATGAATTTTGAAAGAATTTTGAAAATTTTTCGAAAAAATTGAATTCAGGCGTTTTGAAAAAGTCAAATTAAAAGAGATAAAAAAGAATAGACATGTGGGGTAAGCAACCATAGAAATGTGATATGTGGCATAAGAGATAAGGATGAAGACATTTGACAAGATTTTATAGATGACATTTTTGTGATTTTAAGTAAATTTCATGGGCAAATTGGACCTTTGGAAGAATGAGTATATAAAGCGAAGTATAAAATGAGATGAAAGAAGAGATCACATTTGGTCAAAGAGAGGAGAGAAGTGTGAAGAGAAGAGAGATGTGAGGGAGAGCCGAAACCGAGAGAAGAAGAAAGAAAAGGAAATGGAACCGTGAAGAAGAAGAAGAATAAGAAGAAGAAGAGGCCAAGGTTTCAAGGTGGTTTCATTTACTTTTTGTCCTTGTTATCATCTATAAAGAATCAAGAAGAAGTGAAGAAGAATTGGTAAGTTAAACTGAGTTATTTTGATGTTAATTGATGGTGATTTTAAATGGATTTTTAAAGTTTGATGATATATTGTTTAATTGATAGGATTTATGGCATGAATAGAGGTTGATCATCATCAAATCAAGCTTGGAAGTGAAAGGAGAAGTGAAGCAAGTGTTGGTCAAGGAAATTAGAAGGTAAAAATTAGGGTTTGATAACAAGATTTGTTGAAATTTAATTAGTTGTGATTTTAAGACTTTAGTGAATCAATTGATAATTATTTGATGCATTTTGGTGTGATTGTTGAGCTTGAAATGAAGAGAATAGCTTGGTTATGTCCTATACTAGTAAGTGGTCAACTTGGGAAAATTGAAGTAATTAAGTGATTTTGATGTATGGATGAGTTTATATGAGATATTGTATTAATTTGAGATGAATTTTGGAAAGAAAATGCAAGTGAATAAATGATGGGCATGTATACTAGTGTGTGACCAAGATATGTTTAAGCATGTGTTTTTGTTGATTTTAAATGTTTGAATGAGTTGTATGATATTTTGGAATGGATTTGAGTTGATTGGCATCAAAAGAATGAAAAAAAATTGGAAATGGGAAGTTTGGATGTTAAATATGGCTAAGGTCAATAATGAGTGTGTAAATTATCATTCCATTCTTTTAATGTGTTTTAGTGATGTTTAGGATGTGTTTGAGTGTTTTGGTGCAAAAGAAATTAAAAGGAATTGATGTTAGAATATTGATTGGAAATATGGTGAAGTTGTGAAATTATTGAGCTCATATATTGAATTAGAAATAAGTGGTTATTTGATGCTTATTATGTTGAAAATTAATTGAGGGAATTATTGAATACTTGAATGATTTTAAATTAAAAGTTTTGGTTGGAATGTTAGTTTGAAAGATTATGTCAAGAATTAGAATTGTATTGTACATGATTGTTTAAGTTCAAATTGGAAGAATAAATGTGATTGGCATGGAATTTAAGTGAAAAGAATGATGTTAAGATCATTTATTGAATTTGGCCATTTAGAGAAGTTTAGGTTCGAGATCATCATTTAATCCGTTCAAATAAATTTAGACTTGAATCGATGTATTTTTTTTTTTTTAGTGTTTAAATAATTAAAATTGCGAACAGATGTTAAACGCGAGTAATCGAAGTTAAATCGGATTAAAACAGGGTGATTTGAGATATTTGATTGATTAAGTATTTCGTTGGATGATGCATGAATTTATATCCGTGCGAATTACGTTAGTCATGGCGAGGTCTGAAAATAAATTATGGAAATGTATAGGTTATTCGAAGGCAAAAAGGAATATCTCATTGATTAGAATTAAATAGTAAGCCAGGAGTCCAGGTGAGTGCCCTAACGAAAATACTTTGAAATGTTATTATTTCTATTTGCAATTGTTTCATATGTTAATCTAAATTCATGTTATTGTTAATTGGAAATTGATTTTTATGTGTTAAACGGATTTTCGTACGATAACCGAATTGCATGAAAGTTTATTTTATGATTGATAAAATGCCATACGAGAACCATTTTTGTATGAATTATTGAATATTTTGCATGAAATGTGAATGAATTAATGAAAAGCAAAATGAATGAAAGTGATTTATGAACCTATGGTATGCCTTAAAGGCATTATAATATCACTGGTTGAGGTTGAGTACTTTAAGTGTGCATTGGTAGTGTCTGTCGGGAGTGTTTGTCACTAACAGCGGGAGGAAATATGTCCATTGGTCTAGTCCCGTGTGTTGTCTAATGCACGTACAAGGTATATTATTAACTAGCTTCCACCTAAGCGAGAATAAATGCCGCTCCTAGCGAGGTTAAATTCCGCTAGAAAATACCTATTAAATGGCTTGTGCAAGGATAAATTCCGCATCGAGTGAGGATAAATTCCGCTATGCCATATACCAGTATGCCATGTGAAATGAAATCATGTTAAACAATATTTTATGCATCGTTTGACAATGGAAAAGCATTTCAGAATAATTGTTGATAATAAAAATTTGCTTTTCAAGTTATTGCTTAAAATTTCAGCTTATGATGCAAATGTAAATTACAAAATAGTTATTCATGCTTTATATTATTATGTATGGTTATCGAAATGTTTATCAAATTTATGTAGCATGATTTTTGTTATGGACTATATTTATAAAATATTTTTAGGGATAAAACTTTTAAAATGATTTAAATAAAAATATCTGACACTTACTAAGCCTAATTCGCTCACCCTTAGTTTTGTTGTTTTTAAATAAAAACCTCATAGGATCAGGTACAGGTGCAGACTATCTAGCAGCAGAGACTTTACGTCCAGAATAGATAGATTTCTATCGGGTGCAGCTGTGATTCCTTTGGTAATTCATGTATGATGTTTATATCTTAAACATGTGAGATGTTTTATATGTAAATATAAATTCCACTTTTGAATTTTATATATATATATATATATATTCATGCATATCATATTTCAAAGTTTGAAATTGTTTTAAGTTGAATGCATATTTGAGGTTGTTTTTGATTTGTGGAAAAAGGGTTTGAGGTCCAGTTAGTTGAGAAATGATTTATTTTGAAGCATGCAGGTCTTTTAAATGTGATTTTACAAGGTGAAATTTTTAGAAAAATAGTCATTGTGCTGTCAAAAATTTTATAAAATCTTGTTTATAAACGTAAATTTTAAATTGAAAAAGTTCTCACCGATAAATAAATTTTAAAAAGGGTTTCAAAAAGGGAATTTCATAATATAAAATAAAAAGGCTTAGCTTTGTGGGAACTTTTCAACTAGAGGGGATCCCAATTGGAAAGCTATCGTGGGGTTGTCGAGCGGGTCGTCTTGAGAATAAGAGTCGGGGCCCGTCAGAACCAGTTCTTGTCCCTCAAACTTCAAAGATAGTGAAGCTCACTCTCCATAAGCCCATTTCTACTCGATCTGTCCAATCCGTGGCTCCTTCAGTTGTTGCCTTTGTTAAGGTGACCACCTTGGCACCGATTTCGGAACCTTTATCAACCCAAGTCCTCACCTCGTAAGTAGAGGTGTTTAAAGTTCAACATGAGTAGGTAGGAGCTCCTGCTCGCGAGGTTCAAGTTGCTCCAAGTAGTGGGGCAAAAAAGTCAGCGTCCAAACCTCCTCCGGCCAAGTGATCACGAGTAGATAAAAGTAAGCAACCAGTGGTCACAGAGCGAAAAGTTGAGCCACAAGCTAGGGCGCAGTTTAAAGATGAGCCAAGAGAGATATATTTCAACGCTATCTTTGACAACTTGCTCAAAATCCTGAGGAACTCCACCAGGAACCTGGACAAAAAGGGTTTGAGAGATGATGTCTTATTTGGCTACATAGCTCGCCACGGGTTGCTGATAATCTCCAATACCTTTGCTTTCTTGCTTTCTTGCTTGGTTTAAATACTAACTTATTGCATTTCAGGCCGCTATAAGAGCTATGAAGTAGATATAGGAAGATCACACCTTTGAGGATGAAAAGAAGAAGTTCGAGAGCAAGAAGAAAAAACTGAAGGACGATCTCTCCTTTATGACCATAGAGGCTAAGAGAGTAAAATCCTTCTGAACAAGCTAAAGATTTCAAACATATTTTTTAAAATTTTCGGCAGCATAACGGCTGCATTTTTTATAAAACCAAAATTTCATCTATGAATAAAATAACACTTCGACTATTTCTGTAAACCTCTCAACTTCTTTATCCTCAAACAATTATTATCATCACAAGGTTCATAGATATAAATATTAAGTCAATCCCACAATATGCATATGTGCATCACATATATACAATGTATGAATATATTTACATTTTACAAATTCAACATCATTGAAATCCAAAACTGCATAGGTTAAATACATATACAAAAATGTATTCTAGCGTCTTGCGCGATTGCCCACCTATATATATCTAAAGCAAAAGTCTTGGTCTCGTCCGGCGGTGGCACGTAATGAAAATAAATAAGCTACAAAATAAACAACAAGTTAGTGCAACAAGGATATATATAATATCACATACACCAACATAAAAATTCACTATTTATTCAAGTTTTACAGTTTCTTTAAAACCTCCCATATATATCCTTAACTCATTCTAACCATCACGGGCGATTATAACTAACGCCAATCGTGAAGCTACTAAAGTGTCTCGACCACTACGTTACGGAATTTACTGCATTGTACGTAGGGCGCTAAATCTATTCACTGAGCAACTACAATGCGGGATTCTCTACATCGCAAATGTAGTGCTAAATCTCTAGGCGACTACAAGCGGAATTCACTGCGTCGCTTCGTAGCGCTAACTAACAACTAATCGACTACGTGCGGAATTGTCTGCATCACAACGTAACGCTATACTTTTCTATAAACTGAGCAATTACGGATGGAATTCTCTGCGTCGTCACGTAACGCTAAATCTCATTAACTTATAAGGTATACACATGGGTTTTCATAATTAATTTCTCTAAGTGCAAAAGCACAAACTCACTAGTTTTATATCTTCTAAAAACTTTCTCATTTTATTCTCTTTACATGCAACTCGTATCACTTTCTAGTAACATATGGATTCCATAAGAATTCATACGCTTAAACTTTAACTACATCATTATATATCATTTTCAATTTCATTCCTTACTTAGCTACTACATTCATTTAATATAATCAAGAATTGGCATAACAATTTAAAAAGCTATTAAGTGGCGAACCACTTACCTCAAGGCCGCGTCGCTTCGTGTCAAGCGTCTCGATGAGGCTCTTGGACGCCGCTCACGCGCTCGTCACCTACACAACATGTTCTCATCATTGCTCACAACAAAACTCAATACTTAACTATACTTTAGAAATTCTCAACTATGACTATTTTCCTCTACATAGTTCCTAACTTGTTTCTAATTCAACCGAGACTCTCTAATCTCAATTTTTGTGCAAAATTTTTAGTTTTGGACCCCTAGGGATACCCCCATGTGGTCCGTTTACTTGTTGGAGGCTCGTAACGAAAAATTACATTTTTAATTCAAAGTGGACAGCCCTTGACAGTGCGCACTGCGTCGCGCTGCCCGGGACTCCGTTTTCCTTCGTTCTTTTTCCTACGGCTCACTTATATCACATTCTAGTCACACATCAAATTTAATTAAAAAATATTATCATTTGCTAAGTCAAATCTAAGGAAAACGTCCGTTTTGGACACTTTCGGACGCGTTTTAATGCCCGTTTAGTAAACTTTGTGTTTCGGGTTAGCGACGCTAGATTTTCTTCAACAACTAAGCTTCATTTAACTAATAATGACTAACTAATCTCATTTCATGCCATAAAAATTACATTAATCTAGCCGGTTTCACTTCTCAGAGCTCTAACGACACCATTTTGTGCATAACTTGCACAATTTTTATCGGATTCGATCCGTTCCAAAACCTATGGTTTTCTATGGTTCCTAGGCATCATTTGAGGTGTAGAACACCCCCATATAGGTTAGATATAGTCATGTTTTCTAGAGCTCAAATTTAAGCTCGGGATTCACATTTTGCCTATAATATCCTCTTTTGCAACTCTAACAAATCTTTAACTTTTCTAACCTCTTTAAGGCTCAAAATTGGTTTCAAAACCATCTAATTTCAAGGTCTAGCTACTACCCTTCAAGTCTTTAATACATATATAAATCTAACTTGGTCAATTAATGGCTCAAATTTCACTCACAACTTTTATCATCAACTTAGAGTGCATGTGTAACCATTTTCGGTTTCTACTTTGAGGGAGGGTATGACAGCCCTTATACATCATTTTATGACAGCAATTACACCCAATAAATCATCATTCAAGTGTTCATTTCAATTACATAAGGCTCTCTCAAAGATTGAAGAACAATCAACCAACATAATTCAACAACAACTACACAACATGCTGTCATCACTTCCTTTTCTGTTTCAGCAGAAAATCAAACAAAGATTTGGTTGTAATCTTACTTGGTTCTTAGCTTAGGGAGTTGAGAAGGGTCTTGGAAGGAGGTTTGAGGCTTAGGAGGGCTGGACGAACTACTTTTCCCCCATTTCTTTCCACTGTCGCCCATTTCGCTACACCCTATCGCGGTTTTGTCTGGCTCACGTCTGGGTCTGTTTTGCTTGCTGTTTTGTGTGCGTTTTGCATGACCAGACCTGCACCTCACCTTCTTGGACTCACGACTGACTTGTTTTGGGTCCTTGTTCTACCTTAGGTCGTGCCTTCTTCTCCCCCTCGCTGTTCTACACGAACTCGCGACCAGCACTGTCGCGCGATCTTGTTTTTGCTTCCACGTCTGAACTGTTTTGGTTCAACTGCTGTCTCTTGCTCGACCAACAGCTACCTTGCTCTCTTCTTGCTTGCTGGTTGCTTCTCTTCTTCTCTTCTTGGCCTTCTCTTCTGGTTCACGCTGCTCTCTCTCTCTCTCTCGAAGATTCTCATGGCTTCTCTCAACGGGCTGCACTTGTTTTTGCTGAAAAAAAATTCAGCTAAGGTTTGATTATATAGTCTTCAACTTCTATTAATTTCATCTTGCCCCAATCCTTATTAATTTCATCTAAGTCTCATCTCTTTCTCTTGATTCTCATATTAGCCCATCAATGATTGTTTCCAATTTATCCTCCATCATTTGATTTAATTCTCGTTTCGTTAACGTTTACTTTCGATCGTCAAGCTTTTTTTATTAATCTTGACTCTCTCTTTTTAATCGAATTTTAATTCGATTATCATTTACTAAAATCTTTGATTTCCTAACTCAGATTTTTATTAGAATGCTATTCAACTCTTTATGGTCGATGGTTTTCGTCGTATTCTTAATTTAATAAGTTTTGGAGATTATGAAATTCAATAAATTAAATGTAGAGAGTTATGTTATCTCCCTAACTTAGCTTCTAACGTTGGGACTTTATAAGTCGAAGCTAAGGGTTTACATGGCTCCTCAAGATATAGAGTTCCCAAGTGTGACCTTCTAGAATGAGACAACTCGGATCACAGTATCTCTAGATGCAACCTCCCCTGATACAGCCCCTAGGGAATCAACCCTCCAAGGTCGGGCTCCGAGTAGGCTACTACCATGCTGAACATTCTTTTTTCTTTCTTTTAAAATTTGTCATGACTTTGTATTGCATTCACCTCGCTTTGTGAGGATATTTGTAATGGATATCTTGACCTCATTTTGGCGTTATTATTATTGAAATGAATCACCTCGTTACGAGGTTTATTTTTGAATTTATTTGCTTCACTTTAATGTTGTGTTTTTATTTCACTTTTCGAATCTTTAAATTTCCTGCGAACTGAGAAATAAAGTAATTAATACATAAATTAATAATAATGAAACCTGGTGAGAGCTCAGAAGGTCACTGATCTTGATGTGACATAGTTCGCAAATTATAGCTTACTTCAAAAATTTAAGTCATATCCAGTAGGTCGAAACCTCAACTAACATAGTAGTGTCGAGGTCGGAACCTCGGCAAATATAGCATAATGTGGAGGTCAGAACCTCAGCAAATATAGTATGTTGTGGAGGTCAGAACCTCAACTAACAACATGATGTAAAGGTCAAAACCTCTGCAAATATAACATAATGTGAAAGTCAAAACCTTAGCTAACAGAGCATAATGTGAAGGTGGGAACCTTAACAAATATAGCATAATGTGTAGGTCGGAACCTCAACAAATATAGCATAATGTGGAGGTCAGAACCTCAGTAAATATAGCATAATGTTGAGGTCGGAACCTCAGCTGATATAGCATGACGTCAAGGTCAGAACCTTGGAAAATATAACATAATGTTGAGGTCGAAACCTCAGCTGATATAGCATGACGTCGAGGTTGGAATCTCGGTAAATATAACGTAGTGTTGAGGTCAAAACCTCAGCTGATATAGCATGACGTCAAAGTCGGAACCTCGGTAAATATAGCATAATGTCAAGGTCAAAACCTTAGCTAATATAACATGACGTGGACGTCAAAACCTCGATAAATATAGCGTACTATCGAGGTCGAAACCTCAGCTGATATAGAATGACGTCGAGGTCGGAACCTCGGTAAATATAGCGTAATGTCAGGGTCGGAACCTCAGCTGATATAGCATGATGTCAAGGTCAGAACCTTAGTAAATATAGCATAACGTTGAGGTCGGAACCTCAGCTGATATAGCATAATGTCAAGGTCGAAACCTTAATAAATATAGCATTCAGCTAATATAGCATAATGTTGAGGTCGGAACCTTAGTAAATATAACGTTTAGCTAATATAGCATAATGTCAAGGTCGAAACCTCAGCAAATATAACGTAATGTCGAGGTCAGAACCTCAGCTGATATAGCATAATGTCGAGATCGGAGCCTTAGTAAGTATAGCATAATGTAGACGTCGGAACCTCAGCATAGATAGCATAATGTGGAGATCAGAATCTCAGCTAACATAACATAATCTAGAGGTCAAAACCTCAGCAAAGATAGCATAATGTAGAGGTCGGAACCTCAGCTAACATAGCATAACATCGAGGTTGGAACCTCAGCTAATATAGCACAATGTCGAGCTATGTCCAATAAGTTGGAGCCTCAACTAACATAGTTTAATTTATAAAAGCTTGCCAAAGAGAAACTTGATGGAGAGACTGTTTTTCACTTTATTGACATTTACTAAAGAAATTAGTAAAATTATTCAGAGTAGAGCAGTATGGGGAACCTGGAGCTTTATTGATTTTTGAAGATTGAATTACAAGTTAGAGGTCGGAACCTCGCTGCTGCTATGCTAGCTGTGGTGGTTGTTGAGGTCATTGCTATTGAGGTCACGGGTTCATTGGTCGCACCATATAGTCTCTCAAGCAACCTCTCTCGATTAGATCCTTAATGGCGTCCTTTAACTCCTAACATTCTGAAGTGTTGTGTCTAACCTCATTATGATAGACACAAAACTCATTCTTGTTTCTGAGACTGACAGGAGACCTTATAGTATTCGGCTTCTCAAAGTCCTTCCTGTTCCTCTCTGTAGTAAAAATCCTGTCCTGTATGTCAAACAAGATGCTGTAGCTATCATGACGACCTTGACACTGAGGTCATTCATTTTTGGGCTCATTCCTAGCATTTTTAGCAACCTGATATTTTGAGCTGTTATTCTGACCTTCACTTCCATTCCTAACATTATTTTTTTTCTTCAATTGGTTGGAACTACCTGCTTCACCCTTCTAGTTAGATTGTTTAGGGCTGAAGGTCTTCTCTCATTTAATCTCTTTGTCAGCTAGCTAGTAGAACTTGTCCAAGTCCCTCATTGGAGATTTGTAGATGCTCTCATATAATTTCTCATCCTTGCGAAACCCAGTTAAGATCGCAGTTAGGGTGCTTTCATCTGAAGGGTTCTCTACATTGTTGACTTCACGTTTAAACCTAATAATGTAGTCTTTCAGCGATTCATTTTGTCGCTGAAAGATCGTGGCAAGGTAACAAGATGGCACGTGCTACCTCCTCAGAGCTCTATACTGGTTGGTGAACTTTTGTTGACATCCCTTCCAACTATCTATGCTACGAGCTGGAAAACTCTTGAACCAGGTCCGTGGAATGTCCTCTAGAGTGGCTGGAAAAACACGGCACTTGACCAATGGATTGGCTGTCTGGAGATCCATTTGGACATTGAATACATCCAGGTGATCATAAGAGTCGCTATCTCCATTGTACTATGGAATGTTGGGGACCTTGAATCTGGGAGGAAGAGGCTATGTCTTGATCTCCCTAGTGAAAAAGGTCGTCTCCTCATATTGGTTTGAGGTACCGAGGCGTGCCTTAAGTTGCTGAACCATCTGAAAGAGCTCCTCTACCTTTGGGTCCTGAGGCTTTTGTCCTCTTCCATGCTCGCGACCTGGAGAGCGACGATGACATGCTCCTCTTCCTTATACACTAGGTAGTCTGCCCGGTAACCCCATAGTGACCCTCTAGCAGGGATTTGCACTGGTTGAAAGGTTCCCGTGAAGCTAAACCTCTTACTTTTTCTAAAAACCTTTTTAAAACTCTTGAAATTTATTTTTTAATTAAAACAAGTGACCACTTTTTATAATCATTTGTAAAATAAGGCTTACTATACAAAAAGTCCGGCAGCATGACAGCTGTTTTTCTAAAAAATTGACCATGTAAAACATAAAGGAAAAACCTGTGCACTTTAAATATTTCTCAATTTCAACTTTCGGGTCTCAGGCCATCATCCAATTCCACAATCAATCACAAACACGAATTCATTCCAAAAAATAACTTAAATCCATTCAAACTAATTAAGACTTAAGTGCACATATAGTTTGCCAAAATGCAATACAAAACACACCAAATATGAGTTCTCAAATCAAATTTGGGAAACATGCATTAAGTTAAAAAGGGATGCAAATACATGATAGTAAGGGGGTAAACGAACTTGTGTTGTAGCATTACGTATCAGCCCTCGTGTACACTCAACGAAACACCCTCTAGCTCTAGCTGACACTTGCACTTAGAGAGGGTTTTTACAAAATAAAAACGAAAAGTGAGTAATAACTTAGTAAGTGGCTAACTTATTAACTTTGAAACTTATTTTCAAATATGAATACACCTTCCAAAATATTTTTGAGAAAACTAATACTTTAACTTGAATTGATAAATATAAATCAAGCATAATATATATAAAAGCAATTTATGATAATAATGCTCATAAATCTTTCTCATAGTATAACTTTCTTGTTTCTAAATTCTCATGTCTTAATGACATGCTTCTCTTTACTAAAACTTGTCTTACAGGTAACCCAAGGAAATTTATCCTTTGTGACTGTACCTGTACACAGCGGTAACAGAACTTGCACACGTCTCTAGGATTAGAGAAAATCTCTCTGTGTAGTCGTCGATGAGGAACCTTAGGGATCGTAATACCCACCCTAACATTAGGTAAATCTACACTATTGTATACGTGCAGAGGGCGACTAACTGACTAACTCTGACTCAAACCCCCCATGGTTAGTGAATCTCCCAACTACTCTTGCCATACACGTATACGGTACTTTGATTGGTAATCTCTAAGGTTTAAGGTAAACCATAGACATTATAAATCTTTTCAAGCTACTTAGAACTTTCTTTTTCTCTTTATCTTAAAAATACATTAGTTTTGCTTAAAATATTCTTTGGCATGTCTCTTTAGTAAATTGCTTTGCTACTAAGTATATAAACATTGACAAAATGAAATTTAGAAACTTATATGCAATATAAATGCACAATTGGAGACTTGCAAAAATAAATCATTTCAATATATTAATTTGAAAGTAAACAAGTGTTACATATAAATTCAATTTTATGAACTTATAAATGCTTTGAAAATGAACCACACTCACTACTTGCTATCCAATACATATAACCACTCTTTTGTGTCTTTTGCTAGCTCGCTGTTTCACCTACACTTCAATACCACAGTGATTTCTTAGATCTAACAATCCATTTGAAAAACTCACATTCTAGCATACAAAACACTGCACTTCTAATTTATAAAGGATCAAGAGCTACGAGCTACTACCCAACTCGTTCTCTGGGAGCTTTTGTCTAGCTCGCTAGGCCTGAATAGCGAGCTCCCTTCCAATTGGCCCTTAGCGAGCTACCTCTCCAACCCAGCTCGCCCTTCACAAGCTACAAGACTAAACTCAGGTCGGACATATTTGCTACGGATTGAGCATAACCCAACTCGTCCTTACGAGCTGCTATCATAACTAGCTCAACCTAAAATGCAAGCACTACCTAACTCGTAGCCCCCAGCTTGTTGGCGGGTTGTTGACCTAGTCTAAATTGGCCCAAACTCACACAAGCTATGCCTTACATTTCTTTCCAGGTTTTACACCAACAACTTCATCCAAAAATAACGGCTTAACAACTAATACACTCATAACCAATACATGGCAGCTCGTATCATCAAACTTATTTCAGACTTAACATCACACATTCCATTTCACACAATGAATATGAGATCTAGTACTCACCTCGTCAAATCAACTCCAAATGAGTGAATCCTCTACCTCAGCTCGCATGCAACTTCAAATGGTTTAAAAATCCCCCAATAGTGCTCCAAGCTGACAAGTAAAGCTACTGCCATCGTGAGCTCTCCTTCAATCCAAATAGCTTGCAAGCATTAGAATGCCCAAAATCAACTCAAGATCCACAATGACATGAAGCTTACCTTACTTTTTCTTCTCGACAGAAACGTCCTTTTTAATCAAGCTCCACTTCGCTTGCAACATCCTCTCTTTTAATTTACTCTTATACTCTCTCAACGGACTCTCAACAGATCATAATAAATCAGATCTGTTGAGTATTCGGTCACACACACTCTCTTTCTCTCTCTCTCTTAAGAATGGACGGCAGCCTCACTTTTTTCTCTCTCTTTAATTTTTCACGGCACTTTCTCTCGTCATTTCCAAGATCACTACTCTTTGTATAGACCTTTCCAAGTTAGTGGATTCCAAGTGTCATCCTCTCATTGGCTCATTTTGCTTCACATGGATTGTGCTTCTTTATGAGATCTCATTCCATGTAATACTCATACACAATCCAAATATGCTTGAGAATGAAAAATATCTACTTGATCCTCTACTAACTTTAATTCACATTTTAGCCCCAATAACTTTCAAAATTATTCTATGGCCCTTAAATCTTCAAATTGACCATAAAATACTCAAATGGGTAATTTCTCTCTCCAATTCATACTAAAGAAATTCTTATGGATATAAAATCATCAATACTCATTATTCTCCAAAAAGGGTATTTTTGTCCAATAAGCTTCGGATTACTCAAAATCTCTTTGAATAAACTCATCTTCGCTCCGTTTCAGTGTCAATTAATTCTAATATTAATTTCAGAGCTTTTGCTTTATGAGGTCCGTTTTGTTCAAAATTTACTATTCACTCGGACACTTCCCG
The DNA here is from genome assembly GCA_019925255.1 of Litchi chinensis. Taxonomy (NCBI): domain Eukaryota; kingdom Viridiplantae; phylum Streptophyta; class Magnoliopsida; order Sapindales; family Sapindaceae; genus Litchi; species Litchi chinensis. The sequence goes on along the minus strand of CM034470.1, from coordinate 25,484,109 downwards.
TCCAAAAATACTATTCATCCAAAAAAATAATTTTTTTTCAGTAGCTAAAGTTTTAGCTTTTACAGATGGTCTAGTACGTATCCCTTTGCAAACCGCCAGCTCGGTGCGACTCCACATGTCGTTGATTGTCTATTTCATCCTCTTCATATCGAGATGCGGCCTAAACTCAATCGCAGCCAACCTCCACGTGGCGGCTCCCAACCTAGCTCACCCTTATTTTTAAGCTCACAGGACGCGAAACTTCCTCCTCTTCTCGAGCTTGATGACTTTTAGCTTTCGAACATGAGTTTGAGGAACGAGCTAAGCTGACAAGTCGCGACACCTCTTTGAAAGGTCTTTCAGGTGCTAGCACTTCCTCTTATTGCTAGTAATAAACTTCTCTTGGAGCAACAGCCTCAGGTCTAGGTGCGTTTTGTGCTTAGGCTTATGCCAGCACCCTAACTACACCCATAAGTTGTCACACTTTATTTTCCAATGCCTCCAGCCGCTAATGCCACACCTGTAGCCCCTCGACTATAGGAACCATCGGTGTTGGTTGGCGAGGGACTAGTTGAGGCATACCCACAATAGCGTCGCTTGTGGGGACACGAGACGCGCCTATCATAGGCACAGTTAAATCCTTCATCGGTTGGTTGTCATGCTGTTGCTAATCTATCTTTCTTTCTAGTTGATTAGCTACCGCGTTAGACTTCTCGTGGTTCTTTCTCTTGCCATGGCGGTTGAAAATTCAAAAGATTGCAATTTGGGCCCCTCATCTAGCGCCAAAATACCGACGTCTGAATTTAGTCAACCCAAGTTTTTGACTCAATACTGAAAATAAAGCAATACAAAGATAGACAAAAGAAAGAAAAGAAAAAGAATAGTGAATGCAATGAGATTTTTACGTGGTTCGACCCAAAAAGATGTCTACGTCTACAACTATTTTTCTAGTTATTTTGGTTAAGTCATAGTATATTATTTATTGTTATTCGTCATTACAATAAATTTTCAACTCTTATTTATAGTGTGAGGTGTTACAATGTGAATATAATAAGAATAGGAAAGAATTCTAAATTAATTACACTTCCAAAACCGGTGTCCATCAATTTTAGGATAGATCCCACCGAAATAAACGTTTGATTTTACTTCCAATTCTGGTAGTTGACTATTCCTCAATTTATATTGTTGCTTTTTTGAAAAAACTTCTTTAATGAACACTTCAAGTTACGAGCTAAACCTCGTTTTTGGCAATCTAGAGCCGAGTATAAGGTAACATTGACCATGGTTGACCAGCGACCTAATGCAATAGCGATCTAAGAGCTCGTTTCTACGAGTTGGACGTTGATAAACTGGGCTTTTGTTTATTGAGTCAATCTATTGGATTATTTTATTGGACTTTTACCAACTCACTTATACAGGCCTAAATATACCCACAACAGTAACAATGAGATGAAGTGATGAATTTTAAGAATTTTTTTTTTATTGGAAATCTGAATTGAAGAATTAGTAGTATTCATCAGTCTCTAGGTCAAAATTAATTTCTTTTGTCTAAGAAACTTATATCATAATGATAAAAAATAAATTCAAATCCAATTTGAATGTCATTTATGCCAAGAATTGTAAGATGATTCAATACAATCCTTGCTTGTAGCAACATTATTAATGTTTCATACATGATCTTGGACTTGAAGAGCATTCATGTTTGCAAATCATATAATATAGATAAATCACTACTTTCATGCTTGCAAATTATATAATATACATAAATTACTTGTAACACCCCAAATCCAGTAATAAGGAAATAAGATGTCATAATCAAACTAGATCTTGAAATGAAACAAACTCTGTATAGAAATTTATTACAAAGCTTGAAAGTAATCAACAAAAAGTATCGGACTTAATCTCCAAAAAAAATAATAATAATAAAATCCTAACATTCATTCTTGAAACAATATACATCCTTACTAAATTTCTAATATTAATTGTTATCACCAAAGCTTTACATTTAGGTGAAATCCAAGTTCTAAACACTTAATGTCCATAATTCATTCCTATTCTACAAAAATTGTGAAAACAAGGGGTGAACTGTTAACTCGGTAAATAAATTCCGCATGACATTAGAAATCTATAAAGCATTTGCAGTATTTTCAATTAATGAATCATCTAAAATAAATACATATTATAGCTATAAACATTTTATATTAGCATTTATTAAATATAAACCAATAGCTCATGTCATGTAATGTCTACGGTAATGATAACAGTATGCCACATTTACTAGTGTGACTCGGTAATGGTATATTACATTACCCGTATGACTCGATAATAATAACAATACATTGCACACAATAACCCAGCTGGGGCAATAGTAACGGTAGCGATACTACGAACAATGAACAAAAACATTTTATGATATTTCATATAAATAAACAATTTCCACAATTACAATCACAATATACTTTCAACAAATCTTGAGAATAACATAAATTGAAAAGCAATATTCATTTCATATTAGTTTAAACAAACTTTTGTATGTATGTTATAAAACCTAGTATTTAGTAAAAGCATAACTTTTGCATGTATTTTATAAAAGATTGTTCAAAACATATTTGTCTAAAACATTTTTAGGAAAGAATAATTAAAGTGTAAAAAATTTTTTGCTTATGATAACATGACAACTGTTATATGTATTTTTCGGACTCATTAAATGGGCTGGTAAAAGCCCAGTTTAGGCCCGATAAGAAGGTCCGATAAAGTCAACCCAGTCAAGGCCCATCAGACGAGGCCCAGTATCAATTCTAAGCACAGCGAGCTCTGCAGCTCGCTTAAGTAATTTCTTCAGTTTGCATCAACGAGCTTGTAAGCATAGCCAGGATACAGTTTGCCTCGTGCACAGCTCGTCTCTTAGCGAACTCGAGCTCGAAACCACCATACAGTCAGCAGCTCGCTCAGAAGTGTAATTAATGCAAAATCTTCCGGAATAGGCAATTACCTAATCCAACCATGATTCTCTCTCCAGAAACGGAAGTTAATTCAAATTCAAATTCAGTCAATATTATCCCAGATTTAATGGAAGCAGTTTCCTGATATTATTCCAACAGATTAGGAAGTGTAATTAATTTATGATTCTCTTCTTGATTTTTCTGATTTTATTCGAATTATTTGGAAAATGTAATTAATTCGGGATTCTTTTCCTGTTTTGTGGAAACCAGAATGTAACGCCTCTTCCCCTGTAAATAGAGGTCAAAAACCATTGTAAAAGAAATAACATTGAATATCATATTATCACTCTGCAGAGATTAAGAGAGAGTCGTGGACGTAGGCTTATTATTGTTGAACCACATAAAACGCTTTGTGTTTCTTCATCTTATTGGGCTCTTTGCCGTGTTATTCTCTTGGTTTTTTGTGCTTTCTCATATTGATTGCAGGTATTGGGCATTGATTACTCGTCGACTGAAATTCAACGTCGACAACAACAATTAAAATAGAAGACATTTTATATAGAAGCTAAATTTGTTAAATTAAAATAAACATAAGACATATCATGAAAAATTTACTTACCTGGAACAACGCAAAACAACTTATTCATATGTCCAAAAATCAATTGAACCCTATTCAATTATAAGCATAAAATTGTCACAATACAACACTAATAATAATTTATTTGGACATAAATAACCTCATTGTAATAAATTAGAAATTTTATCTTTTTTGTTTCAAAATTTCAATCCTGATACTATTGACCTAAACATTTTTAATTAATGCTCTAGATCTACAATCAATCTAAAATCTTAAAAGGATATTCTAAACACATTAAACAACCTCAAGTAAAAATTTCAATTCAAACAGTGGCTGCTAGCATGGATAAACATTCATTTGTTTCAGCCTATTGAAATTTGTCCACAAAACTTATTTTGACCATAGTGCATTCTAGGAATTTTAATAAATTCTATAGTTCTCTAAAAATCATAAAATTTTATATGCTAATAGAAAACATATAGAGTAACCTAGAGAAAATTTTTCAAATTATTCCACCATCAGTAGAATTCTCAAAAAGGGCAAAATCTCAAAGATTAGAAATCTATTCTGTAGATTTTGATACTGATCACAACACAATCCAAATTTTTTATCTCTTAATATGTTTAACTAAAAATTATAAAATTTAATATATAAGCACTAGACATATCAATCTCATCACATACAAAACTTTAGAATTTTCTGTAAGTATAACCGAGTAAAATAAATTCTTACCTCGACAATTATGTTTGAGTCCAAAAATCTAGCCTAACACACCCTTGTGCAAAAAACCTAAGAACCAAATTGGATTTCAGTACTCTTAGAACCAAATCATGAACTTGAAATGAGAGAAAAAGAAAAAAAAAAAAAAAAAAGAAAACCTACCCACTTCTATTGCCTCCCAAAACCAACTGTAAGTCTATTGATGTTATTAGAAATCACGTTTCGATAGCAATGCTAATACGAAGAGAAAACCTACAATTTTGAATACTTTGTGTATGTTTTCTATAGAAGTGTTGACTGTTGAATAGATAAAATTTTCATATAAATATCGTTTCAAACCTTAATTGTAGTGATTAGGGAATATATATATATATATATATATATATTAGCCTTTGTTTTTCCTTCAATCACTCCCTCAATTGATAGGAAAATATTTTTTTCAATTTTTTTTTTTTACATTAACCACTCCCTAATTTTCAGCCCTAATTTGACTAGTTGCTTAATGGATGGAAAATTATCTTTTTCAATTAGTGCAAATCATTGTTTTGTTTTTCTTATTCTTTCTATTCTTTGCACGGCCACCAAATTCATTTGGGCTTTTGTCCAAATGTTTTAACATTATTATACAATCTAGGCTTACACTTAATTTAAGTCAATTTATTAATTCTTATTTAGGCTTAATGAATCTCTTGGATTCACTTAGATTTGGACCTTAAATTACTAATTCTAGAATCAAGATGGTACAAGTTATCCCCTTCAAAGACAAGGTGATACATGTTATATATAGGTTATTGTGGAATCCACTTTGTATTATTCTTTATTTGTTAGTTTAATAAAAATTCAAAAGAAAATTAATTTAATTTTGTCTATAATTCTTAATGAGTTAGCAAGAACTGTATTAAAATGTAGTAGCCATATTGCGATTCCTCACCATTCCCTTTCCAATAAAATTTAATTCTCTTTCAATTTTATTGATGATTAGTGAACATGTCCTCGGTTGACTAGATAGTACTTTTGAAAAAGTTAAAAATGCTACAGAAAAAAAAAAAAAAAAAAAAAAAAAAGAAAGAAAAGAACAAAAAGGAAGAGGCAATTAAGAAAGTTGTTCAACATTAGAAAGACTTTTAATTTTCCTGTTCTTAATGATACAATTAAGAAATTTTAGTTCTTTTGCACATTGCTATCTCCTGCACCATAAAGTTGATGCAGCTCCATATTTGCACATTATAACTATCATAATGTAGGAACTTCTGCATCAATCAATAAAAAGGCATGATAATGCAAAAATGTTGCTTCAGCAAAAGAATACCCAACATCACAAACACAGAGAACTTCCTGCAATAAGAAACCAACACTATGATAACACAGACTACAGAAACTTTTACCAGTAAATGACTAATAATATTTGGTATGCAACATCATCTTGTCAAGCTGCTCCTGCTATTAAAATATACCTCCAAATATCTATCTATTGGAAGTTGAAGATGTAGCCATTGCTACAGATTGAGCATGTTGTGAATTATCCAAGCTAGATTGGGAAGCTTCCTTCTTCAATTTAAGATTATTATACGCGGCCACCCCAGCAATGGCTGCACGAGACCATAAAAGGACAGAAATAAATAGAAGAAAAATCATATGGACTTTCATTATGCAAGTCTATGTCTAGAAAGCAACCCTAACTTGCAAGAAAGTTCTTTACATTTCATGTAAAAACTATGTTGGCATGACAATATGACATATGCTACCAACATTTTCAAGCCTTAAAAATTGCCGCTTCATGTAAGAAATTTAGGAAACCATCCCCAAGATCCTTGGTTAAGTGTGATCCACAACAGGTGTCCTCTGTTTCATAAAGTAAACTTCTTAAGCCAAAATCATAGAAATAACTATATCCAGAGGCCCTAGCATTTGATTCAATTCCAATGAATGAACTTTAGTGCTTTCCATCTAAAGCAAAGCCTGCAGTTTGAGGCTGTTAATCTTTCCTTTAGTATAACCAAAGTCCACCTTTGAAAAGACAAATGGTAACTTCAAATACTACTATACTGATTTAATAAATTAACATTTTAAATTGAAAATACAAAAATATAATATGAATTGTCAACAAAATTTTTAAAATAAAAACAATCACCTGCCACAATATGGACTTCTAAATAATCTGAAAAAAAGCTTCTTAAAAATTTGTTGGTTGTCATCGATCATGCTCCTAAATCAGTTGCTTATATTACTATTTACATCTAGCGTAATTCTTCACTAATAATAACTGTTCCGTGCCATGATAAAACATGAGTCAAACACTAAAACGACAGCTACCAAAATGTAACCAGACTTAGACTGTCATCCTGAATACTTTGTTTGACTCAACCACTGGAGCCATGTAACAGAGATAAAGGTTGCAATGACTGAAATTAATACAGACAGAAACATACAGGCTGAAATGTTCAGATACTTACCAATGGCATAACCAACAAGATTTATAATTGTCAACTTTGTATCCGCAAAAAGGAGAGCAGACAATAGGACAACCAACCAATCCTTGACAACTCCAGCGACACGAATGGTGAGAGCACTTGTATGTGAGATGACAAGGAAGACAGACAAGTTGAGTGCAAATGTGCAGAGGGAGTTGAGTGTTAGCACAAGGGGTTGAAAGTTCCATGTTCCATGAGCTTCCATTTTTGATTTCTCTAAAAAGATCCAAGGTATGAGAAGGCAAATAGCACTGTAAAACAAAGCAATGTGGACCACAAAGGCATCAAAATTTATGTACATGTTAAACCGAGAAGACGCTTGTCAAGTAAAAGAAAACATATAGTAATACATGCCTGCAAGGACTAACATAATACATGACGGATATAGGGTTGAGCTTGAGGCCCTTCCTTTTAACGAAAATCTCCATGAATATAAGTCTTAAAGCTTCTCCAATAACGCCACCCATTTGGTAAACAACCCCAATCCAGCTTATATTAATTTCGCCATAAGAAGCCACTAAAACACCAAAACTTATGACTGACATTATCAATAACATTCTGCAGCTCATTACCTCAAGTCCAGCTGCTACGCCCAGAATGAAAACAGCTACCGGCACTGCAAATGTCAATCAAGAGAATGTGAGAGAGAGGCATTGATTTGCCATTGGAGGAGTTAGTTACCATCAAACTCAAAACTTTAAGCTGGTAGGAAAAGATCTAACTATAATATTTAAAAATTAAGATCGTGATACATGAACACGCTCCCTCATGTGCAATATAAACAAATTATAGATATTGAACATATGTTAAACACCCCCTACCGTATATAACATATGTAACAAGGATTCCGGATAAAGGAAGGGAGAGAGGATTTGAATTAAAGACCTTCAAACTCTGATATCATGTTAGTTAACATTAGACTTAAAAGCTTAAACTTATAGAAAATTATCCAACTATATTATTTAAGACTTAAGATTATAATACTTTACCAGGAATATCAACAACTTACTAACTGCCTTCAACATTTGCGCGAATGAAACCGAAATATAGAGGTAAGCAGTGTTTCCAAGCCAAAGAGTCATTGCAAACATTGCAGCAATTGGGATAACTGATGTAGCATATCTGAAAACAGACATACATATATTAGAGTTGATGTGTTGTTTTGTATCTCATTAATTGAAGAGATTGCAATACTTACATTTCTGGAGTCATCCCTTGTTCAACCTTGAAGATCTACAGGGAAAAACAAACAACAATTGGAGACAAGTGAATCGGTGAAAGGCTTTCGGAAAGAATAACATAGATGGAGATACCTTGAAAACTTTGGTGAGAAGAAAACATAAGAGGGAAGAGAAGAGCATGTGTAGCAAAGTCAATCCAAGAGGATAAGGGAAGTTGATTTCCTTAGACGACAACACCCACTGAAGCAAAACCAGTAATAAGAATAGATGCCAACAGTATACACAACCCAATTCAATTCAACGTCAGATTCAAAATATATACTAACCTTGTTGAAGAAGATCTGACCGCTGGAGAGCCCGATGTAGAGGAGAAGGTAGCTGTACGTTAACACTTGTTCTTTCGACATTCTTTTCGAATCAATAAACAGATAACACAACACTAACACCCACCTCAACCTCTATCTCTACTGCAAGAATCTCAATTTCTTTTAAATTTACATCGTTTCATTATTATTATTATTATTATTTTTTCAATGGACATATGTCTTTTAATTTGTTTTCAATGCCTTTTTTGTTAATACCACGGAAGGGAGGAAAAAAAAAAAAGAGCCTCTATTCAAAGAACAAGGGAAGCTTCCTTTGTCCCCTAACTTTTCGCGGACTCTAGGTTATGTGCGCGCGCGTCGTTTTTATTTTATTTTATTATTTAAGGATTTTTTTTCTTTTTTTACCAAAATACCCTTGGACTAGGTTAGGCATATGGAAGTAGAATATAATAGATTGGATTTAATTAAAAAATTACTATCCTATATTTAATAGAACTTTGAATTAAATTAAAATTATATTAAATTATGTTCAGTATAGATTAGAATAAGATTGAAATAAAATTAATTCAAATATTTTATAATATGTTTAAAATTAATTAAAAAAATTTTTAAAAAATTTGAAAAAAAAAATGGAGATGGAATACTCATTTCCAAACCCATCAAATCTCATTATTTTAATTGAAAATGAGCATTCTCATGAGAGAATGATTTGAGGGAGTTTGGGATTAGATTTGAAATCTTATTCATTACTTTCTAAATATAAAATTTGAGAATTTGAGATATTTTGAATCCTAAACCTACCTTAAATCCTATGTTCCAAACATAGTTTACCTTGAAAAAACCCTCTTACCTTTAATCGGAATTACCAAAATAAATTTCTTCTTCTATCTTTGACCTTTCTTCTTCTCCACTAAGCTTCTTTCATTCAAACCTCTTCATTCAAGCTTCTTTAAGTTTCTTTGTCTCCAACAAACACATATTTTCTTCAATCAAAATCTTCAAGGGTTTTAACTCTAAGTTTTGAAAGTACATATGTGTTGTTAGTTGTTTTTTAATTTTTTTTTTCACATTGCTTAATTAAAGTTGTGTAAACTAATTGTGGTTGTGATTCGAATTATATTAAGGTGGATATCACATTGCATAAGCTCGATCTATGATTTCTTTAGTTTCTATATAGGCAACCGGAATAAATAGTTCAATTAAACCTTGTTGCTTAAAGGAACTAGGTTAAATGGGGCCCTTTAATCTAGTTAAGGTAATCGAGATAAAGGACCACATTTAACCTAATTCCTTCAAGCAACCAAGTTTAATTTGGCTATCTTTCTTGGGTTAAAAAACCTCATTTAGCTCGATTGCTTAAAAAAACTAGGATAAATAGGGCTATCTATCCAAGTTTCTTTAGTACTTTTTTATGTGCACTGAATATGGTGGATGAATTCATGATAATTTGGTCATTAAATATAGGTGAGACTAATTTCTTCCTTTGAATTTTTCAACAATGGTTCAATTGATGATGATTATCTATTGCAATAGGGAGTAGAATGGTAAGGGGGTTGAGTTGTTTGTTACAGTGACCAATAAGAATGCCTCTTTTTCCCAATTGATGGACTTTATTTACGCAATGACGAACATTGATAGAATAAGGTTTGACATCAAGATTCATTATTTAATCCAAGCTTCAACAAATGACCTAACTCTAAAGGTCCACATCAAGAACGATTATAGTATCTGTTTTGTGGTTTTCGATCAATCTAGATATAAACAAATTTATGTTGATACGATTGTGAGAGATTTTAAAGTTAGTAGGTCTGTCATCCCTTCATTTGTCCTTGACTCAATACTAGGCTGAGCATATGCCTAACGATCTATAATTCATTCTATAACTGAAGGTCAAAATTATTTTGCTTCAGCTACCAGTAGTAATCAAGTTTATACTTTTGTAGTGTAGAAAGTCCATTATACAACAATGATGATGGTATAAATGAAATGAATAATGCGAGATTATTTGATAATGAAGATTCAGACACATATAACGATGGCAATAATGAGAAAGCAGTAGATCCTATGTCTGAAAGGGAAATTCCAGATGTTGATGTTGACGATACTGATAGCGGAGTATCCAGAAATTAAACGTTCATACATGGTTCGATTTAAGGTCGGTTACAACATGTGAGCTATAATTTTTAGGTTCATGCAAGATACAGACTCGGTTGTTCGTTGTGGCATGTGATGAAGGTTTTGCTAGAACACACATGTATTCAAGATACCTACCAGTAATATTTTCAGAGTGTGAATGTTATTATCATAAAAACTTTATATCCGATAAAGGTGGGGGAAGATGCTTATACACTTAGTCATGTAATGAGAGAAATGTTGGTGCAGTATGACATGCAATTCTAGTATACTAAAACTTGAAGGATTTTAAAATATGCAAAGAAACTAGCTTATAGGAAAGCAAAAGAGTCATATTAGTAGCTTTCTTCCTACTTTCACATGTTAAAAGAAAGAAACCTCGATATTGTCATGACAATTAAGACAAGTGTAAATAACTAATTCTTATATTTGTTTGTTGAACTTGCAGCTTCCATTTAGGGTTTTCAATATTACATAAAACTAGTTATTGTTGTTGATACCACCCGTTTGAATGATGAATATATAAGAGTGATTTTTATTGCTATATAGAAAGATAGGATGAAGATGATTTATCCCATTACTTTTGGATTTGGTGATGGAGAATGGGACAGTTCATAGAATTGGTTCTTAAGTAGATTGAGAGAAATTATCGATGTGCCAGAGGATTTGATTATCATATTCAATCATCATAGAAGCATATTGAATGCAATGAGTATTGGTTGCAAAATTGACAAATAAATTTATTTAAACCTTATAAGTCCACAAATTGTTTATCAAGTATAGTGAGCAAACAAGGGTCAATCCCACAAGCGGTTTTAACCTACTTTTAATTCAAGTTTATTTTAAACCTAATCTAAAAATAACTAAATTAAAGGCAAGCATTTTGAGATTGAGATTAAAGATTTAAAGTTAAAAACATAGTAAAAGTTAAATTTGAGAAAATCAATAGAGAAAACTTAGTTAAGATATTATATTCACCATTAAACAATCTCTCAACTCATTAAATAACTTAATAACCGAAAATCATATTAATGCATGATGAGGATATCCACAACAAGGTAATGACCATACCATATGTTATATTGAATTTTTTCTTAGATTGCATGTAAATCAGATGTTGTCTGTGTAAATACGTGTATTCTTAATTATAACTTAGTATGATGTCTATATAGATTTAATAATTGGAACCCATTAAGAACAAAAATAATATGAATGTCACACAAACCTTAAAATAAAGTGTCTATCATAGATCTTTATGAATCAAAGTCCCTCAATTGGTTCGTACATAATTGATTATTGCATACAAAGAATAAACTCGTTTGGCATGCAGTTTATATTCAACATGCTTCTAAGGCAATCAATCAAATAAACATAATAAATAGAATGCAATTAACATAGAGACAACAATTTTGTCATGCAAATATACCAAGAACTTCATTAACAAAGTCTAATAATTAAGGCAATGTTTAAGACTTCAATTCAGCCCTAACTAACAAATAAGTTAGCTGCACATGACTGTAAAACAACACATGAAAAATAAAAGAAATCGGAGAAGAAAGATAGAAGAATGCTTAGTCTCCAATGCCTTCTCCCTTACCTTGGCTGAAAATCCTAGCTACAAGTCTCTCCTTTCTACGGACTTGTGTATTTATAGGCCAACAATCCTTGAAGAACAAGACTTCCTAACTTGATAAGAGTTCAACTTGCATAGACATTCTAACACTCAAGTTAAAAAATTGTGCAACAATAATGGTAAACAACAAGAATAATAGTAACTATATACCTCCTATTTAATTAGAGTAATATTGTTAATAAGTCGAATAAAACCATGATCAAGTTTGAATGGCCTGAGTAGAGTAATCAAGTAATCAAGTGGTAAGAAACTGTTTGAGTGAGTGTTGAGTGGTAATTCCTGCAAAGCAACGATATATATATATATATATATATTGCTAGAGAGACTGAAATGAATTGTAAGGCGCCTTATGTAGGCATGAGCATCTGACCGATAGTGGCAATAGGATGCTCCTGGGATCATGGGACGTGATCCCTTGATCTCAGCCTCCATTTGACTTGGTTATGTCTGACCAAGTCAAGCTATGAATTGAGGTGTTAACTGATTGATTGTTACTTCTGCTGGACCAATTACACCTTGGGTCGATGGGCTTGTTCTTAGTAAACTTGGGTGCCACATCCATCCTTGCCAATGGACCACTGCTAAATTGGGTTGTTGATTTTTCCTATTAATACAATCTGGATATTGGATCCGCATCCACCAAAGTGCAATGGAGATGGAGATCTCCCCATCAATGGCTATCTCCACCTTCATCATGATGAAGATTTGGTCATGATAACTCCAAGCCACAACAGAAGAAAGTAGTCTAATTCCAAGCTCCATCATGATTTCATACCAAATTATAAACCATAACTAGGGGAAAAAAAAAAGATTGGTCAAGATTCCAAGCCGCAACCACAACCATGACCACAAACAAAAGTTTACAAGCCATAACTAGAAGAAGAACATGGTTTATAGACTATAAAGATGCAATGAGACCCAATTGGATAACCAAAGTTTAGGGTCTCCAATGATGGTCTCTAGAATTGAAGACCTTTTAGGCCTCAAATAATAGATATCTTGGCCGTGAGATTTCCATCCTTGATTGTTGGACGTGAGCTCTTGATCTTTAATGGATGATTGGAGATAGGGAATTTGTGTAAGATCTCCATTTTTTTTTTTAATATTTTCTTTAATATTTTTATAAGTTGTTTGGTCTTCATCTTTTATTTATAAGATGAACAGTAAAGATCTTGTTTTTAAAAAGAAAAACAAAAATTAAACATGTGTTTCAATTTTTGCAAATTTTTTTAAAAAATATATGTATTCACAAATGGATGTAGAGGTCTATATACTTTCCTTTTTTTTTTAACAAGAAAAAAAATGACTACTTTTAAATATCTGTTAAGGGTATTTAGTCATTTTATCCAAAATTTTGGTCAACCATTAAAACTAATTATGGTTAGTTAACGAAAGTGAGGTTTCCGCGTGATTTAAAGGAAATTCTTATTATAAAAATCATGAGCAGTTCTGCCCCAAAAATAGACCAAGGAAGACATTTTTAACTTACTTAGAGATAATGCAGTTTTCAGAGAAGAAATCAAGTAGAAATATCCATAATATTTCAGGTTTTCAAGCCAGCAAAAAATCATAAGCCGCAACAAGGCCACCACCAAACAGACATTAAAAACTTGAATACCCTGTTGCTATTACTTGAACAAAAAACGAACCTAATTTACACGAAAATAAACTCAAGGAATCTCCTAACATCCAATACAACGTAATTAAGTTATTCATTCAAATTCCGCTGTTCCAGATAACAAAACAATAAAGCTTTGAAATTGGCCTCCGAGAAATTGGATTTGCAGTTGTAGAGATGAACTCCAGGTTGCTGAATTGAAGGGCTCGAACTTAATGGTATAACGGCAATTGTATTGCCAGGTTTTAAAAAGTAATAATTTATTCTGAAAAATGCGAGTGGACTCCACCTCCCATGTTGTACACCTTTCAAGCACTACATTCATTTATATAAATATAATATATATATATATATATACACAACTTTTACATTAGTTTAGATAGCTGTCAAGATCTATAGATATTTAGACTGAATGTATAACCTGAAAATCTACTCTCAAAACAAAATAGGACAATCCACAAAGTAATGGAAAGAATGTCATATATATATATATATATATATATACACAACTTTTACATTAGTTTAGATAGCTGTCAAGATTTATAGATATCTAGACTGAATGTATAACCTGAAAATCTACTCCCAAAATAAAATAGGACAATCCACAAAGTAATGGAAAGAATGTCATATGGTTCACATTTTTCAATTTCCCATTGAAGCAAATTGTATTAATAGTATTCAGCTATCAACCATTTTAGAACTTAGCAGCAGGAGGTGCATGTCCAGAGTCATGACACGGTTTTTCCTTCCAAACACATTCAAAGAAAATAACAGAGAAATTTCTAAGATTTAATATGAGCAAGCCAGCTGTTGACATCAGTAACAGTATCAACGAGACCATATCATAAGTTAGATATCCCTAATAATATTGTAATAGCATACAAAATTATAAAAGGTTTACACATGTTACAAATTGTTTATTCAACTGCAGTAGCTCTAGCTCTTTTGTCGGTCTTCATTCAAATGTTACAGGGGGCAGCTTACCATTATGTATGTACATAAATCAATAAATATCAAATCTACAGATTTCTTAAATCATATCTCATTGGATGCCAGGGGAAATGAATGATTATGACACCTAAAAAGAAATATTTATCTACGGAAGTGAATATTCACAACTGCCGGCTGCAAGAACACAGTATGCTGAATGGAGAGAGCAAGGGGCAAAAATGGATGGAACAGGAAAGAAGAGATTCTTTTTGTCCGGCTGTCCATAATACCGGCTTCAGGACCTATATAGAACACAGTGAACATCACTAACATGAATCTAGTTAAAAACTCACGTAGCCTAAATAAAAATTAACCAATTAAAGCAAAAACCCGCATAACACATTAACTACGAAGTCAAATATGTAAATAAACCAAACATTATTTATGAAAATGATTTCTTTACTTCCGTCTAAAAGCTGCTGCAAAGGTAAAATACCTGGCTTAATCTTAAATTTAAGGGTATGTGGTTGCCTTCTAGAAATGAACTTGATGGGATGGTCAGTTGCCTGTCTATGCCGGTCAGTTGCAGAAATCAACTGCTTCAACATGACATTAACATAAAAATAAATCTTAGCAAAAGAGGTATCTGCACCTATACAGAATTAGTTTCCCAAAAGGAAGTCACCAAAATCTGATTTAGAAGTGAAAGCAACAATAGCATCAAACACTAATAACCTTTCTGTTAGCACACACACATAATCAAGAGTAATCCATCTCAAGCACTACTTTTGTTTAAAAGCACAAACAAAATGAACATCTGGACACAAAATTTTCCACTCAAAATTGCTAGAATACTGCTTTCATGGCCAACCAAGGGTAAAAGTGACAATATAATAATAGATACTTCAAATTATAACAAACCTATACTCCTTTTAGGGCCTTAATCTCTTATTCTGAAGAATCCTTACAACAGTGTCTCACACCATGCAGTGTGGATGTCACGTCTCACAAATTGAGCCGCAAACCTCAAAATTGATTCAGACTCTAAACAGTCCCATTTCCTTCATGTTGTACCACTACATAAGCCTCAAGGTGGACTTTTAAAATTACTATCAGAAAATGAGTAGGATACACATAATAGTTGGTAATAGAAATACGAAGGGGGAAAAGATCGATAATCAGTAGCAAACAAATGCAAAGTAGGTTAATAAAGGACTGAGAAAAGGGAATAATCAGCAGCTATGATCAAACCTTTTCATCATACCGAAAGAGTGATTGGTCAAAATATGGAGAAGGACTTTGTGACTGGCAACTGAAAGGCAAAGAAGCCAGAATCTTCTTCACAAACTGCAGAATTCACAAGCTGATTAGATGAGTTATTCATAAAAACTTAATTAGCATCTCAAAAAAGAAGAAAAAAACAGCGAAGATATAAAAATGGAAACCATTTGGTGAGGCAAGATAAAGAATATTAAACCTGTGAAAAGTTGCCGGCTTTATTTTTAATGGATCTTAGTTGCTCAAGAGCATATATGTTATTTGAGTGAGATGTTATGAAGTTCATATACATTGAATTTCTTGATGTTGCATGGAAATGATCACAAAATTGCTCAAACAAGAAGTAAAGCTCATCTGCAGTATTCTACAGGAAGTAAGATCATTCACATGTTAGAAAACTACAATAAGCTCAACTATTTACATATGACAATAAACTAACGAGTTGCGAGAGAGAGAGAGAGAGAGAGAGAGAAAGAGAGAGACAGAGAGACAGACAGACCTGATAAAATGCAACAACTTCAGTTGTTTCCATATTGTAAACAGCAAAGAATGCACGATGGTGATGGTGATGGTGATCAACATTCCGGGACATCTAGATATTCATTAGTGAACAGTCAGCACATACACCACATATATCGTGAAATATTCTAGTACAGAGCATTATTATTTTCCAGTTGTACAAGTGAAGGAAAGAAGAAATTATAGATGTCTTAAGTACTTTAAGCACAAACAATAATAAATTTCCTCTGATTTTGTTTTGGTCTCTCTTGAAAGATCATGGGCCATGGCACATATTAAACATACAATATCATGATGTGGTCAAATATAAACATGATGCAAACCCAATTCTTGCAACTCAAGGAAGAATTTTATCAACTACATTGAATGAAGAAGGCTCTTTCACCAAGAAAATTGTTCTATAGTCCTCGTAATTACCCGTCCAGTAATTTCAACATTTTGCAGGACTAGGAGTTATTAGGTTTTGTGCTCCTCCTCCCTTGTTGCTGTCACTTGTCAGCTAGGGGTTTTTTCTTTCTTAAAAAGATGACTGACACCCCTTTACCATTCTTTTCAGGTTAACTACGGATTTGTTTGACAAAAATCCAGATTCAGTTTCAGCTAATTTCAATCTCTCTTTCTAGCCATACCTTACGACCACTCATTAGAAAACTTACATGAAGAAAAAGTCTGCTATGATAGTACACAAGAACTCACCCCTCCATCCACACTACCAAACTTGATTAGCAGGTGATGCCGGTCCAAGAATTGTACCTGTCCAAAGAGTTGTGATTGAACAAACTTGTTAATTTTCCAGTGTCTACAGCAGAACCTAAAGAAAAAAAGAAAGAACCGAAAAAAGAACTATGACATGAAAAAAAGAAAAGAAAAAAATATGCAAGCGATATTCACATTTCATGCAGAGGGAGCATTATCACCATAAAATGCAGACGGAATCAGAGTTAAAAGACTACCTTCCAGATGATCAAGTCAACATAATCTTGAAAATGGAAGTAGAACTTCTTCAGGTTCTGGATCCTCTGCATAGCAGGAAACATTAATCAATAAAATCATTGGAAAAAACATGTAGAACTTTCAAAAATTTAGGCATTCTTATTATCAGAGTTGATGAAAATTTAAAAGCCATAAATATTCATAAAATAGATTAGGGGAAAAAAAATGTAGAAATCTCAAAAGAGACTGGGGGAAGATTATGACATCACTTAAATCACTTCTCCCAAGCCCCTGCTTCTAGGTAGGATTAATAGCAATTTTTTTGGTCAATAATGCTTATCTCCATTCATCCATTTTGGCTTTATAAATTACAGCTAAGCAATATGGCTCCTATATTCTGGTATATAGAGGATTAAAAAATAATAAACTTTATTTATGAGGGAACAATTAAAGCACGGAAAAAGAATCAATGAACCTCAGTAAAGTCTGAAATCTGTAAAATTTCAAATATTCACTAAATTAAAACACATGTGCGATGTATTAATTGGCCTTGATTCATGAAGCCATGCACCGTAAGCTGATGATTACAAACAGAAATTAGTACACATATACAATGTATTGATAGGCATTGATACTAGTATATAGCTATAGCTGGGAGCAACAAAATGTTCATGCAGTCACAGAAATGAAAAGCAAGAAAATAACTCAAAAAGATTCTCCCAGTAGAAAATATGGTGCACTTAAGATACAAGATAATCCTCTTAAATGTATTGAGACCTGAGACCTAAACAGTAACAAGAAGTTAAAAAGGTGAAAAGACCAACCGCAGTTTGATCTGTCTCTTCATTCCATATTCCACGGAATATGAAGGAAAGCAAGCGTTGTTTGATGCCACTTAGAAAAGAATTTCCTTGGTTAGGCTGGTCATGTTGCAGACCATTTTCAACTTGATTCCCAGATGACAGATGCAATCTACGCCGGTCAGAAATTGTTATGCACTGCATAAAACAGATAAGCGGTCAGTTGAATGATCTGCATATAGTACACCAAGAAAATCCTTAATTAGTAACTAGAATAATTAAAATTATGAGTTGATGAATCAAAGTATTCAGGAATGACTCTGATTTAAATGCCACTATTTTCTTGTTAGGAGCATTACAGCTGACAACAGATAAACTATCTTGTTTGTAAAATCTGCATCAGCATAAAAGAGTACATTAGATAGTTTTAAGTGACAGCCAGAAGACTGACAAGGTAAACCAAAATCTAAGACACCTTAAATGGCATTATGAATATAAAAATTGCTATTTGAGTCAGTGATTTCACACACTACACAGGAAGGAGAGCAGCAAACAATTTCACCCAGGGAAGGACAAAGGGGGGTCAGCGGAGCAGTAAGAAGCTGCATCCCCCTCCCATGACTTGCAAGTCATGGGTTCAAAACTGCACAACCGACCTCCATCAATAAAAAATGTGAGATTTTCTCCCATATATATGGGCTGTCTCCCACCTAAACATAGGTGGCTCCTAGCCATATAAGAATCGCTTATCCGGGCCGTGTCATCAGTACCCTACCAGTCTCGGCTAGTCCCAGTAAATTAAAAATATATATATATATATAATAATGATAGTAATTTCATCCCGAGACAAAGATAACAGATTTATTATAAACACAAAAGACATGCTAGTGGGTTTTTTTTTTTTTTTTTTTTTTTTCCATTAAAAGAATGGCAAAATCCTCTATTAGATTAAGGAATGTACAAAACTTAGAAAGCAGGCTGACCACTGAAAAGTACAAAGCAGCTGAACAACAAACAAGATGTGAGTCAAGAATACAAACAAAACCAAAATATATACAGAACACTCTCTACGCCCCCAATTAAGATTGATAGCAAAATTAATAGGTAACTTTCACAAGGATGCCAAACCATTCCATTAACTGGTTTTCAGAAAAGAAAATGATTAATCCTATTTGCTTCCTAGTAGAGCATGAATGGTAATACCAAGATTTAACATTACAAGCGCGGACCAGCGTCTTGCCTGAGAATTAGAATTGAGGAAAAGTTGATCATCTTCACGGCAAAACAAACCAATGGCCCGTACATCAACAAGATTCCCAGATTCCCTGATTTGGAGAATGTGTATCATTTGATAACGAAGCGATACAATTGCAAGTAAATCATCGTAGAGGAAGACACCCATGTTAGGGTGGTTATAGCCCAAGTTGATATAATCATTGTGAAAGACCTTCTCATCCAATATAAATCCATCTTCCAATCTATTCAAAATAAAAGAAAGACACTAAGAACGAAGAAACAGAGATTGAAAAGCAGCGAGAGCGGAACCCATGAGTGGTTGGTAAGAACGGTCAGGCCTTGGGGTTTCCTCCCTTAAGGTCTAACATTCAAACCCTCATGGGCACCTATATGGCCACAAAACTATAGTTTAATACTTCCCAAAGATTGTAGGGTTCAGCGGGGCTCTAGTTTCGAACTAAACAGTTTCGGGGGATTGCTGGATCATCAAAAAAAGAAAAAAAAAAAGGCAATGAGCGGACCTGACGAGATGAAAAGTAATTTTTTCGATGAAGGGGCCTCCTTGAATAGCTGCTGCAGCACCAACACCGTCAGGTGCATCATGAATTTGTGGAGTGGAAGTAGCAAACAAGCCGAATTGGTTATTCTCAACGGAGAGAAAAAAGTCTTTGCAAATGAGCTCATTGCAGGAAGCAAGAGTTAGAGAATACAACTGGGTGAAGAAGCTCTCAAACCTCTTGGCTTTTGGAGGAAGATCATCATCAGGAGAGGTGGTGCAATCTTCTTGTTTGCAGGAAAAAGAAAGCCAAGTGGGTCTATAAACAATCAAGTCCTGATTGTTTCTGCTGAAACTGATGAGGTACTGACCGTCGTCGGTGAATTTGCGAAACCAATGGTCGGGGCATTCGACATCGTAAATCGTGAAACTCGGCACCAAATTCTCGTAGAATCGCCTTGCACAGTGAACCTGAGAGCAAAGCACCAAAACATTCATCACTACACATCTCTACACAGTGAAACTCGACATGAGAAGCAAGGACGTACGGTTGTGCCAGGAGGAGGAGTCGTGATTTGACGTTCGAAGATCCTAGCAACAACATTCATCTTCCTGAACATGTCTACACGTCCTGCACACCATATCCAATCACCGTTAATTCGATAAAAGAAACCGAGTATTAATGAGTTGACTCACCAAGCAGCCAGCACCCACCACCCAGCGACAGCGAGCGCCCCCTTCCACTTCCACGGAGACGGGTGTGGTGTGGGTTAGACTTAGGTCTCGAACTTTTTTGCTTTCCATCTACGTTTTTCACTTTATGAAAATTATTTGATTAAATGGGTCGGGTCGGTCGGGTTGTAGAAACTCATGAGCCGGTGCCCGCCCCGTTTCACCGGCAGGGACCAATAATTGGGTCAGTTCTGCTCCAAAACCAATTGAATTTTTATTACAAATTTAATTTAATTTCATTCTGCAATTTCTAGAAGCAAAATACTTTTCCAAAAATCAGTTGACAATATTCGTAGTAACCAAAAACACCTATAGAAAACCTTGACACAAATTCCTTCTCTAAAGGTTGTATTGTTTTTTAACATAATAACTTTTTGCTATATTGAAGTTATTTTTTTTATTTTTTTTTGAAATAGTTACCATATTAGATGTTGAGAACAACCAGTTGAGAAATAAAATAAGTAGTTACTACAATTCATAGACTGCATGGAAATTGAGTAATCGGTTCATTGAGTAGAAAGGAAATCCAATTGAAGCAAGAGGAACTCTATTTACAACAACTTAAGGAAAATGCTACTTTTAACTATTAGATTAAAGTGAACTTTAAATTTAGCTACTCTAAAAGGTTTTTCTTTTCTTTTTTTTTAACCAATTTTTACCACTAAATCGATGATTTTATCCTTAAATAATTCATATGTTGACTAAGTTACTATCTAATAAATTTTTAACTGTTTTTACTCCTAAACTGTTATGTCTCTGGCTCCGCTCTCTCATTAATTTGTGTTTTCTCTCCTTATAACTTTCTTCCCTCACTCCACTAGGTTTTTCTCTTTTCTTTCTAATTAATTTGTGTGTGTCACTCTCTCTCTCTACAACTCCCTCCCCTTTCTCCACTAAGTTTCTCTTTTCCCTTTTCTCCCTTTTCTTTCCAACGTTGTTCACCTTATTGAGACAATTCTATTGACATATATATGATTGTAAATTCGATATATTTGCCTCCTTTGAAGTTCTCTAAAATTGTTGTACATCATGCTAAAAACAAAAAGTTTTGTGTGAAGGAAACAATTTGTCATATTATAGAAACAAATGATTACATGATGAAAATAAGTGATTACAAGATAAGTAAAATTATTACATGATAGGAACATGGTGAAAATAAGCGATTACAAGATAAGTTAAATTATTACAAGATGGGAACAAATTGTTACACGATGGAAACAAATCATCATATGATGAGAACAAATATTTACCCAACGAAAGCAAATAATCACATGCCAACATAATAACATGTAATATTTTTGAAAACACAAAATTAACTAGATCAAGCACATCAATTGATGAAACGTACAAATCCATCATTTTAAATTTTAGTGGGAATTTCAAAAATTAATCACATTTAAAAGTAAATTCATTTTTAGCATACTCAAAAAGAAAATTTGATTTAATCCATCAAACAAATTAACTGCATCCTATGCCCCTCTGTTATCAAATTGCCCTTACAAATAAATTACTTATTTACCTTTATAATTTAAGCTAAAAAATAAATAAATAAATAAACACAAAATTACCAATATACCTTCAACTTTAATACCTCACTTGTCATGAGTGAGATCTCATTTTCACACTTCAACTCTTTTTCTATCACACTTCGTGGGATCTGTCGCCCTCAAGTGGCCATTATTGACATCAAGCTACGTCGCCATTCTCCACCACTGGAATGATATGCCATTCTTCGACATTTTTTATTTTTTATTTTTAAGTTTTTGTTAAGTTTTTTTTTCTATGGTTTTGGTATATTTTAGATTTTGATGTTTGTCTATGGTCGATAATGGCTAAAAACAATTTAGAAATGATGTTTTTCTAGTAAAATTTGAAAATCGGAGAGGACAATTCATTTTCGCCCATAAATTGTGATAAAATAGCATTTTATCATGAGTGCACCCATGATAACACACAATTTTATCACTATTTTGAGTTTTTTTTTTCAAATTTTTGGTACTTATGTGTGATTAATTCTAGTGTTTTGGATTTAGAAATGGTGTTTGTTGGTGAATTTTGAAAATTGCAGATGTTTTTGCCTAGAATCTATGATGAAATGGCATCTTATCATGAATGAAATCAAAACCATTGTAAAATGACATTTTATCACGAATGCACTCGTGATAAAATGCCATACTATCACAGTTTCTAAGGCAAAAAAAGTGATAAAATTTTGTTTTGTCATTGTTTTTAGGTTGTTAAAAACCATGAATGATACTCACATTTGCTGTTTTTTCATATAAGTGGATGATGCCGCGGAAGAATTCATTTATAAGCACAATGTTTAAACAATCCCCAATGGATCACAGGTGAATACACATTGTCGCCTTAACAACCTTGCTTAGGTTTGCTTTATGTTATTACATTATCGGTTGTTAGATAGATTCCGTGCTCGCCCTTTTGGACAATTCATGGATATCTCACATTAGTAGTAGTATATTAGCAAGAAGTTGATGCTAGCTATACTAGCTAAGGAGCTTGTCTATCCTAGTGCTTGGGAGGATAAAATACGGTCCGAACTTGGTGGACTTCCATATAGGTTTGGAAAATACGAGTTCGTACTAATCACGGGATTGCGGTTCCGAGGTTATCTAGCCATGTGTTATTAAAATAACTAGGAAACTTGGTTCCATGAATCTATAAGCCCGACTTTCTAATAGGCAATCAATAAGGATTGGAAAGTGATTTTAATACTTGAGTGACAAGAGGTGACCGATAGAGATGACGTTCTAAGGCTAGCATATGTTGTCGTCGCCAGCCACATCTTGGTCAAGCTAGATGTGCGGACATGGATTAATGATTATTTACGGTTTTTGGTTGAGGATTTAAGTGTTTGAGTCGTTTCCTTTCAAAACATTTATGTGTAGTATGACTCTCCATGACCTCTGTATAATGATTACTCTTGACTGGCTTTATTAAAAAAAAGGATCTTACAACAATATTTATGGGTTTTTTTTTGCATTTAAGGTACAACAGCTAGTATTTGCTTTTTATTAATAATAATTATTTAGGTTTTTTATATACGTTCAACATTCTTAACTATATGTTTGTTTTTAATTGTTTTTGCATTATAATGGTGGGTTATCAAGGTGTTTCCACAACTTCAAATCTCCATCAGGGAAGAATAGCACGTGGGTCACCAAGGCATTCGAATTGGTTGTGTATAAAAAAGCCACACAAAAGATTATATGATGATTTTCTTTCTGTAAGTATCTAACTAACGGGTCCCGTCTTTATGTACTCTAGGCAGCCCGTCGGTAACCCCACAATGACCTTTCAGTCGATTTTTAATCCAGCTAAAAGGTTCCCGTAAAGCTAAGCCATTTTACCTTTACTGAAAATCTCTTACAACTTTTCTAGAAATATCTTTTCGAATGGAAATAGGTGGAAACTTTTTCTTTTTAAACGTGCATTTGTAAAACAAGGTTTGTAAAAATTTTGTTAGTATAACGGTTTCTTTTTTGAAATTTCCACCCTGCAAAATTTTCATAAAAAATCTGTACACTTCAATGGCAAATAATTTCTCAACTTCTGAGTCTTAGACCCTATTTCCTTTTCACAACCAACCACAAACATACTTTCAAATCACAAATAATTTAAAATTCATTTACATAATTAGAATGTAACATATCATTCAAAGCATTTATATGGTATGCATCAAAATGTTTGCATGATTTCTAAAATTGTATTTAATTACATACAAAAGTCATTATATGAGTTTTAAAAAATATTTATGACAAATATACATAATCATAAAGGCACATGACTAAATCTGTCTACTCTTGGGTCGAAGTCCTTACTAATAAAGTCCTTGTATCTGTACTTGTACCTGTCCCTGAGGAGGTTTTATTTACAAAACATAAAACTAAAGTAAGCTAAACGAGCTCAGTGAATGTCTTACGCTTCTATACAATTGTATTTTTGAAAATAAATCTCCCTAAAACTTTAAAATATTTCAGAAATGCTTTAATGCTGCAAATCACATCTAATCTAATTGCATGAATAAACATGTATTATAAACATAAATCATGCATCCTGAAACTGAAATACTGTAACAATTCGAAAAGTAAGTTTTCAGATTTTGAAAAACTATTTTGCAAAGCTTTTCAAATTTGAATTTTGTAAAATAGCATTGTGCATGATTTTATCTTTCTGTTGTAAAATATAAACAATGGTAGCGATAAAGATTTTAGAAAGCCTTTAATGAAATAAGCTGATCACTGACCGTCCATATCACATGATACCCTAAGTATGGAGCGAAATTTACACTCGCTCAGGTCATCTGATCAGTTCTACGTAGCCGAATTTATCCTCGCTCACGTTGGAGCTAGCCGTTAAATACCGAATTCGTGCATGGACAACATTCTACTAGACTAACTGACATAGTCCATTCCCGCTATTAGTGACAGACACACTGGACACTGCTATGTACACTTAAGGTATTCTGACCAGTACATTCATCTAAGATATCTATTCTGGGCGGAACGAACCACCATCCCCAATGAGTAACAACTGGTACCATAGACTTATAAAACATTTCCATACATGCTATTTTTTTTCATCATATAATTCATATTTCAAACAACTTTCCAAAATTCATGCAAGGATTTTTTTTTTATATTGAATTTGTTTACTTTAATTCAATTTCCAACATATCAATTTATGAATTTAAGCATAACACATAATCTCATTGAATAGAAAAATAATCATATCAAAACATTTTTAAAAGGACATCCACCTATTGTTAACTCACGGTAACACACACTTTAGGGTTCCCTCGTTTCCGTTTTACCTACACATGGTCACATTTTACTTTTAGGTGATATTACAACCGAATTTATTCGTATATACTCTCTATTCCAAATCTCTAATATTTACGCATGTAAAAACCTTTTCAATGATGTTTAACTTCACATTAACGCATTAAACGAAATTTTGTATCCTTCTAGCTCACATTGGCCGAACCTTCTCTAAACTTTGACACTATCCATTTCATTTTATTTTCTCATCATAATTATATTCAAACACATGTAAAATGATACCAAATCAAATCAAATTCACAAAACTTATACTTAACAACATAACATGGTTTGGCTGTGAAATACACCACTTAATATCCAATAGATTTCTTTCCAAATTTCATGTTATTTTCATCATCAACATAGTCCATATAACCATCCAAAACAACTAAACACAATTATTCATCACTTGAAGATACTATAGCCGAATGCATAGCAATATGGTTCCATCAACTTCTACTTCCCATTTTAACATCCTAACTTGGTATTTCAACGCTTTTACATACATGAAAAATACTTAAATAAATTAAATGCAATTTGGACTATAAAACCCTAACTTGGTCGAATACTATATCCAACAAAACACCAAGATTTCTTCAAGTTTTTCCATGTGAAATCACACTAAATTACACCAATTTCCATGGCAAGGGAACTAATATCCTAAACAACATCAACTTAACTTTAAATCAAAAAGTGATCTTCACTAATAACTTACCAATTTTTCTTGGATCCCTAACTTGGCTTTCCCACCAAATTTGAAGTCTCAATTCTCTAAATTCATGCATAAAAATCACATAAAATCATATACAACTCATTAGGAAACTCTTATCCAAATATTAACACATAAAACTTGAACCTTACCACTTGAAAACAACTTAATCTTGTTAAATATTACCCTTAGACTTGTAAACAACCTTTGTATGGCTTGAATGGCTTGAAGACCACTTAAAAATCACATCAAAACATCAAAGACAACAAGCTATGCTCTATCCAATTTCTGTCGACTTCAACCTCTCCACTCTCTCAATTTTCTCTTTTGATTTTTCTTCTCTTCACTTAACTATATATAATCTTTGGTTAAGCCAACAAATGCCTTCAAATTAACTTTAAATTTACAAAATTGCATATAATAATTGCCTCCAAACTAACTTTAAATTTTCAAGTTCGCCATTAGTTCAAATTGAAGATATTTGATTGGTTGAAACTTAAAAACTAATTCAATTTCAACTAAATCTATTGCAATGCAACCAATTGCTAACTATTAGTTATGTTGTCTTCAAAATTGCAATAATGTCATCCTTATCTCTACATCACATGTCACTCACATGCTTCTCTCATATTTTCAAATTTTTCAAAATGCCCTTAAACATGTATTTTAATAATCTATTCAACCATGTCCCTTTTTGATAATTTTTTTATCATCGATTTTATGTTAAACTTTAATCGATCACTATACCACTTCTCGAATTCGAGTTTATCTTTAGTATATTCGGAAATCCTACTAAAATTCAATTACACATTTTAGTACTTCGAATTACTTTATCATTCCATAAATAAGGGTAAATTTTATATAGTACATGTACAATACTACAATCAGGAGAGTATATTACACTAACCATGGCTTAATTTGTTTCCCTTTTTACTATCCTTATTCGTAATATTAATATGTGTGTCTATATTTTAGATGAGAGGACAAAGACCCTTGAACATATTAAGAATGAGAGAAAGACAGATTATTGGAAGTCCTTCGACCATGACTTGTGGTTAATGTTATCATCCATCAGAGGGTTGTTAGGGGATATGAAGGGAGGTGAAAAGGCGGTGTCAAACAAGTATAACATTAGAGAGAGGAAGGATAACATAGATATGAATGCTTGTTGAGTCTATCTGACCCCCCGTTGTTAGCTATCAATCTGACAGGCCAACAAACTCATAAAGAGACTATTTGCCCTCTTATGCAAGCTAGGATACAGCTAGAGAGCCTTTATCGAAGCGTGCACATAAAGAGAAGAAGTCAAAGAATGTGTATGATGCTTCATCGACTTAAAGTATAGAGCATGGATTGTTGCATCCTCTAATACGTGGATACAACATTATTGCATAATTATTATATACTAAATAGACATCTCAGCAACAACAATATTGATTTATCTTCCTTTTTTTTCTCTCGTATATTTTAGGAGCCTCAAATTGATAAGGCCCAAATCAGATTCTCTCTAGACTCTAATATGGAGGGTTTTGTCGGGTACTCCAACAAACCTCTTATAACCCTACTCATGGTCAAGAGAGATCCATGGAGCGAACTCGTAAGATATTTTGCCCGTTTACTTTACTTTGACTAAATTAAAGTCTATTTTTTTTAAAATAATTAAGTTGGTGTAAATTTTTTGCGTTCAATTGAAGAAAATTTTACTAAAAATCTGATAACATAACTGCTGTATTTTTAGGATTTCCAAAATTTTTTCTGCAAGAAAATACACTTCGAACTATTCTCAATTACCATCCAACTTCTGTTTTCCACAATTATTCATTCCAATTATCATTCAGTCATTCGCAAATACATGCAATTGGTGATCAAAATTTTATCGAATGTCATAAAGAACTTTATAAAAATATTTACAACACCATTTATATCAAAATATAAGCTTTATAATGGTTGTTATCAAATGCAATATGATACATGCACTCCTTGATTTCGAGTTTCACAAGATATAAACACAATCCATATGAACATTCTTCATTTTTCGCCCACCTATATTTTCAACGAGAAGATCCTGTTACTCCGTTCCCCGATGAAGATACCTGAACAGATTTTTACACTATCAAAAAGAAAATTTGTTAGTTTAATCAATATAGTAAATATGAAAATCGTCGTAGGAGTATTTATAACTTGTTTTGATACTCATAAAGTTTAATTTGAAACTTTATTACTAAAAACATCATATGTACCCTTAAAGAATCTAACCACACGATGACTAACTACGCTGCTCAATGTGGTAAATCACGTGGCGATTTTCAACTGACATCAATCGTGACCCTATTAAGATATTTCAACAACTACTCATGGGATTTACCGCATCACCAAACGTAGTGTTAAATAATCTATACTTTAAGCACTTACATTCGGAATTTTCTACATCGCATATTATAGTGCTCAATACTCTAACTCTTGCAACTACGTACGAAATTTTCTGCATCGTAAGCGTAGCGCTAGAAAATCTGAAAATCTTAGCAACTACGAGCGGAATTTTCTGCATCGTCACGTAGAACTGACTAACATAAAAAATTTTGAGAATACACATAACCTTTGGAAACCTTTTTACTAAGTGCGTTAAGCACCAAACTTCTTTATCTTTAAAAACCTTTAACTGAACTTTATACTCAAATATTTTTGAAATGTTTTATTCTCGATTTTCACTTCTGAACCCAATATAAAGATCTTTTACACAAAAATATGAACGTAGATCTTGAAATTCCTTTCACAATTTCTTTTAGACAATACATATTTATATTTCAACTAGAATTGAAATAGTGTAAATGGGTAGTACTTACCTTGATTCCAACTTGCCGAAGAGCTTTAATGAGTCTCCCTCGCCCTACTAGCTTGTGTGTCACCTGCACAACATACTTTTATTTAAAATATACTATAATGTGCTACACAAAACTACATACATTGCTTTTAACATTAAAGACTCTTTACAACACCTTTTTGACTACAACCTTCCCTTCTAGGTTCTAACTTAACTGAGGTTTTCTAATTCCGATTTCTTTTCATGAACCTCATTTTTTATCACCTAGGAATGCCCTGGTATGCTCGGAAAAATTTTCTGAAGCACGAAACAAAAATTCCCCATTTAAGATCCCTATTGGGCGAATGCATGCTAGGGGTCAACCTTTAGCTTTTTTTCATTCCATGTTTGCTCCAACCATCTCCCTATCTCCTATTTAGGTCAGTCACAAAACGAATTTGGAAAGAAACGGTCATCGGGCAGAGGTTTCTAGTCAAAAACTCTTAATTTTCATCACTTTTTGATGCACATTTTCACCTCACTTGCATAATAAACTCAATTATTTCATATCTAACATTCTTTCACTCCAATGTAATCAAACAAATTAATCTCATGCATCCAAAAAGAGGCTTTTACATGAAATCTCTTAATGTCCTTCAACTAAGCTTAATAACATTCCCTTGTCTCTACACTTGGTTTTCTGAATCCTATCATTTCTATTGCATTTTCTAAGCTCTAATAAACATAAGTTCAAGCTTAAATGGATCAAAACTCAATGAAGTCACATACCCCTTCCTTGGCCGTAACCTACACATTGTACTTTTCAACTTTTTATCAAATTACTCTCTTAGACATTTTATCAAACACCATAACTACCACTAAATCCACTTTCAACCATTTTTAATCAAGTCTTAAAGTTTCCTACATAAACTCTAACTCTAGTTCTTTCATGGTTTCTTGTAATTCAAGCTTCATTTTTAACTACTCATGACTATAATATTGATTTACATCAAAATCTCATAAACAACATGTTGTGTGTATTTTTCGGACTCAGTAATTGGGCTGGTAAAAGTCCAATTTATGCCCATTTAAGACCCGATAAGAAGGCCCAATAAGGTCAACGTAGTCAAAGCCCATCAGACGAGGCCCAGTATTGACTCAAAGACCATCAAGACTTCCAGCTGGCATCAATAAACCCATAAATATAGCCAGGTCGCAGCTCGCCGCCTGCGCAGCTCGCTTCTCAGCGAGCTCGAGCTCGAGACCACCATGACACGTCAGCTCGCTCAGACACGTGATAAGCACAATATCTTCCAGAAAGGGCAGTTATCAAGCTCAACCATGATTCTCTCTCCAAATATGGCAATTGCCCAATCAAACCATGATTTCCTCGTCAGATATGGAGATCAATTCGAAGTCAAATTCAAGTCATCATTATCTTGAGATAAATATAGTAATTTCCTGATATTATCTGAATATATTAGGAAGTATAATTAATTTATAATTCTTTTCCTTATTTTTCCCAATTGATTAGGGAATGTAATTAATTCAGGATTCTCTTCCTGATTTGCTACAACCAGAATTGTAATTCTTCTTTCCCTATAAATAGGGATTGAAAACATTGTAACATCATCATACAATATTCAATAATATACTGTCACTCTGCAGAGATTAAGAGTTGGACAGTCGTGGACGTAGGCCTATTATTGCCGAACCACGTAAAAGCTTAGTGTTCCTCGTTTGGTATTATGTTTCTGTCTTTGTCTTTCCTTGGTATTTGTGTTTTCTCACATTGATTGCAGGTATTGGGCATTGATTACTCGTCGACTGAATTCCAACGTCGACACAACACATCAAGTAAACAAACCAATCCATCATCACATCATATCTTTCCAACCAACATCAATCTTAAAGAAAATTATGAAAACTAACCTTAAACTTGATTAGATTTTGCTATCTTAGCTTGAATTTGCTCAAAATTTGGTTTTGAAGCTTCAAAAATGTCTTGGAAAACTTTTGGTCTTCTTCACTTCTTTTTTTCTCTTTGCTGTCTCACTCTCCTCTCTTTCTCTCTATTTTTGCTTCTCAATTTTTGCTAAGTATGGATTACTAATAACCCTCTCATATATATATAAACATTTAAGTGTAACAATGACTCTTTTGCCCATCTTTGATGATTATCTCATTAATAGCTTTAATTTAACTAAGTATTATGTGACAATCACTTATACATATATATTTAACTCTTATATAGAGAACAGACCATTTGTCACTTATTTATATATATATGACCCGTATTCATAAAAGACCATTTTGCCCTTCTTTATGTTTATTTTACTATTAGAGTTAATTAGTTTCTAAAAACTTTGCTAGCATTCTAATATCATTCATTAGGATGATATTGATGAAGTTTAATATTTTCATCCTTTAGTCTAGCTTCTAGCACTAGGGAATCTAGAATCGAGTATATGAGCTTACACAAATAGTTGCTATCTAGATGTTGATGGATGCGATGTTGAGCATGAAAGCATGTTTGATAGTCTAGTTCATGTCCAAGTATAAAAGTAACCAATTTCTGCCACAAGCTTAGTCATAAAAGGTCTAGCTCATGTTCAAGTACAAAAATAACAAGGCAATATCAATAGTCAAAAGCATTCTTAATCAGCACTTAGTATTCACTTCAAATAATACAAATCAAAAGAAGAAGAGAAAAACTTATGGTGTTGATAATCTTCTCATTGACAAGCTAATCCAAACCAAGTCTCTTCTTTCCTAAGTGAAGCTTTAAGGATGAATGTTCAATGATTCTTGATGGCTTTGTATCTGTCTTACCAAAATTGCAAGCTTGATGATATGATGAATCTTCAAGGCTGCTCTTTGCTTACCTAAAATGATGTAAAAGATTCTTTACATAGGTGACTGAAATTTGGGCTCACAAATCTAGTTGAAAAGATGAATTTGCCATTCTATAGCCGTATGCAATGTTGGATGCATCCAATATTGTATCATGTAGTACTTTCACGTAAGTTGCCACTATATGCAACCAATGGTGCATCTAGCGGTGCTCTTAGGCTTTTGCTTGCCTTTAAGCTTCAAAATTGCTCCAAAATGACCTATAAAGCCTCCAAATCTTGCAACCCTCCTAACACTTATTCACCTATACAAAATAACTTGAAAAACTCTAAAAACACCAATATTATGTCATATTTTAGCATGATCAACGTTCATGTGGTTATCTCGATTATGTCACATCGGAATGGATTTATCCAATTAAGGATCCAAAACAGTGGGTGGATGGTTGCTACATTGAATGTATTTGTTACCATAGAAAAAAATAAAAAAGACAAGTGCATCTTGCATATTGTTACTTCAAATATGTAGTCCACAAGACATATCTTTTTATGAGTGTTTACATCTAATTCATGATAATCTACATATTTGTTTGTTTGATGGTGATTGATATAACATTATCTTTTTTTCATGCAAAAGGCATTTATGAGTGCTTAAGCTTGAGATTATGTTAGAAGGAAGCCATTTGAATCTACTACAACAGTTACCAAGCCGAATTGGATAGCTTATGTCTAGGGTAAAAAAGACACAAAAATCCCCTAATGGCATGTTGATTATGCAAGTGTTGTTCCTAATTTAAAATTTTTAAACAATTAATAATCTTTAGAATTAGTCTTGTATACTGACATCTTGAAAAATGTAGATGTTGTGCCCATGCAGTCTAAATAATCAGCATTAGGTGCTTTACAAGGTATGCTTAAAAGAGGAAAAATGATACAAACCCCATATATCAAAATATGACATCTATAATCAAATTGAAATACAACTTTAAGAAAGATTAAAATAAGTTTATAGCAAAAATTTTGATTAATTGATTATGTCATTCAAGAACCAAAATAATAAAGAATCTTGACCTATTGAATGTATGATAATTAAGAATCAAATTTATAATAATAATGATATTGACGTCTCTCCCAAGACATAGACGAGAAAGTGGGAGCTAAATCATGTTTGAACACCACAAACATAATTTAATAAGATTACATGTTCAACAATGAAAAAAAAACAAAAAAACAAATCTCCATTCTTTTAATTCAAAAGGTCAACTATATCATCATTGTTATATTTGTTTATGTTTATAAGTCTTTTTATAGACAAAAATTAAAAAATAAAATAAAATCTAGTATGAAACCCTAGCCCTCTAACAGTTAGGCTTAACTAAACACACTCGTAGGCTTAAATTAATTATAATGTATCAGCCCAAATGATGTAAGCTAAAATAAAATAGGCTAACTTAATTTAAAACTCATTACAATTAAAATAAACTCGGCCCAAATTATTGAAAACTCAACTAACTCCA
Organism: Litchi chinensis; assembly: GCA_019925255.1. Taxonomy (NCBI): domain Eukaryota; kingdom Viridiplantae; phylum Streptophyta; class Magnoliopsida; order Sapindales; family Sapindaceae; genus Litchi; species Litchi chinensis. The sequence continues at coordinate 25,450,889 of CM034470.1, read as the reverse complement.
ATTTGCCTTTAATTGTCTTCAATTAGCACCCAAAACCTTCAAAATCAAGTCCAATTGCCTTCAATTGTCTCGTTGTCCTCCATAATTGCTATCTTGTTTTCCATCGTTGCAAGACTAAATTGAATTAAAGATTACGAATTGAATTCAATAAAACTCTTGATGATATTTGCGAATCAATAAATTATTATCATTCAATAAAATTTCAACACTTTGATTATATGTCAATCAAGAACCAAATTTATAAAAAACTTTAACACAATAATTAGAACTCAATCAAGAACCAAAACTATAAAAAAATGATATTGACGTCTTTCTCAAGGCATAGATGAGAATGTGTGAGATAAGTCATGTTTGATCGCTACTAACATAGCTTGATAAGATCACATATTTAACAAGGAACAAAAGAGAAAACAAATCTCCATTCTTTTAATTCCAAAGGTCGACTATATCATCATTGTTATTGTTTGCTTAAGGTTACAAACCTTTTTATAGACAAACAAATCAAATCTTATAATGAAACTTTAGCCCCCTAACAACTAGAGTCAAATAAATAAACTTATAGGCTTAAATTAAATTAAATGTCTCAGCTCAAAAACATTAATCAAAATAAAATAAACTAACTTAATTTAAAACTCATTACAATTAAAATAAACTCAACCTAAATTATTTAAAGTCCAATTAACTCTAGTTTGCCTCCAATTGCCTTCAATTAGCACTTAAAACCTTCAAGATTAGGCCCAATGGCTTTTAATTGTCTCGTTGTCCAATTGTCATATTATTCTCCATGATTGCTATTTTGGTTTCCATCATTCTCTCTTTCCTTAAAATAATTTGTTCTTAAATTGTAACTGATCTTTATTGTTGTTCGATGACATGATTGAAACCTAGAAAGAATGTTAGAAAGGACTTCACAACACTTCCTCATGTGTTTTACTCAACACTCCCTCATGTGTTTCACTTCTCTTTTTTTTTGTCTTTTTTTTTGGTTAAATCAATCAAGAATGCACAAACTGTTAAGCCTAACTATTAGAAGGCTAAGGTTTCATACTAGGTTTTATTTCTTTACCTATAAAAAGACTTGTAAACTTAAACAAACATAATAATAATGATGTAGCCGACCTTTTGAATTAAGAGAATAGAGATTTGTTTTCTCTTTTGTTCATTGTTGAACATTGTTAAACTATGCTTATAATAATCAAACGTGACTTATTTTCCACCTTCTCGTTTATGTCTTAGGAGTGGCATCATTATATTTTTTATTCTTGGTTCTCCAATCAACAGGTCAAAGATTTTCTATAATCTAAATTATCTTTCTTGAGATTGTGTTTCAATTTGATTGTGGATGTTATATCTTTATATACAAGATTCACATCAAAAAGATTTTGATATATGATTTGTTGGTTGATGGTGCTCTCTATGAAGTAAGGATAGCTTCCATTGAGTCATTGGAACACTACCTACCAATTACTATATGGGAAAGAAGTTTTTTTTTTTTTTTTTTTTTAATATAATAGGACAGTAGATATTATGAGCAATCTGGTACATCAATCCCAACTTAGTACAAACAATAAGCAGTTGAGCATTTCGATGCTACACAGATGCCTCAGAAACCTCGATGGCTAAACTCCACCTTTTAATAATATTTCATTAATTAATGAATTGTCATTTGTTCAATATATGGGATGACATTTTTAAGTGCTAATGTAAGATCAGTTGAGGAGCTTATATCGCAACATACAAAGATGAAATCATGTGGTACCTGGAGCATTCCTGGACATTCATTGACAAGACCCTTCCCAGACCTTATCTATGCTCTTGTCTAGAGGATCCTGTCGGGCACTTCAACGGACTTATCGAAACCGACTTATCGGATCGAAGAAATCCGAGAAGCGAACCCTAACTTCCTTCAACCGGTTTACTCGTTTAAACTTAAAAATGCAGTTTTCTTTTAAACTAGTTGGGAGTGATAAAATTTTTCTCGATTCTATTTCAAATATTTTTGTAAAATTTTCGGCAGCATAACGACTGCATTTTTTATAAACCAAAATTTACCTGTCAAGAAATTTACACTTCGACTAAAATCTCAAATCCTCCCAACTTCTTTATTCCCAAACATGCAATAATCATCATTATTTTTCCACAAACATATAACCTCAACACCCAATTCTCAATTTATAAATACAAACTCATATAAAATATATTTAGATGCATCATATATAAAATGCATGAATATTTACAATTATACAATTTCAAAATATGAATATTTGTTTCTCAATTACATATCCATCTCATACATAAAGTTTTACATTATCACATGTCATGAACGCCCACCTATATATACGCAACAAAATAAGGTCGTCCTGTCGTCTGCGGTGGCACACAATGAAATATAAATAGCTACAAAATAAACAAACAAGTTAGTGCAACGAAGATATAACATCACACACATTAACATGACAATTTACCATTTGTTTTATGATTTCTTTCAAAATTCCCATGTATATCCTTTAAACATTCTAACCATCGCAGGCGATTAAAACTAACGCCAACGTGAAGCTTACTAAGTTATCTCAATCACTACGTTACGGAATTTACTACATCGCACGTAGGGTGCTAAAGCTTATCACTGAGCAACTACAATGGGGGTTTTTCTGCATCGCAATTGTAGTGCTAAAACTCTAGGCAACTACGAGTGGAATTTACTGCATCGACACGTAGTGCCAAACTATACAAATAGCCGACTACGTGCGGAATTGTCTGCATCGCAACGTAGCGCTTATACTTTTTATGAAACTGAGCAACTACGGACGGAATTTTCTGCGTCGTCGCGTAGTGCTAACTTTTCTCTACTCTGAACGACTACGGACGGAATTCACTGCGTCGTCACGTAGCGCTAAATCTCATTATATCTTAAGGAACATACATGGGTTTTAAAACTATATTTATTTAGTGCCAAAAGCACAAACTCACTAGTTTAGAGATCTTGAAAACTTTCTCATTTCAATTTCTTTTCATAACTACTTAGCATCAATTTCTATTTCTATATAGGTTCCATAGGACCCTATATACTCAAACTTTAACTTGATATTGACGATCATTTTCATTTTCTTTTTATTACTTAACTTATTTCATTCATTACCAAAATTAAGAATTAACATGAACTTGTAAAAGATCTTAAGTGGCGAACCACTTACAAGTCACTTCAAATTTCTTCACCACCTCTCCAATACTCCTTTTCGCTTTTTGAGGCTCTCCTACAATATAATCCAACCAACAATCTTGGTTTAGGATTCAAAAGATATTACAATTTCACTTAGATTCAACACATGCTTTACCAATAGATCATTTAGTCTAACTCAATATATATATTCTCAAGAAATTCATAATTCCATCAACTATCCAATCAATATTCTCACATCCATTCCTATTTGTTTCTTTGACAATAAAACACTCAAACACTTTATAAATCTCATCAAAATACATGTAATCTACTTAAATGATAAATTTTGTCTCACATTTAATCTTAACTAACATAATCCTCCAACAATCAAATTTCCATCTTTCTTGCATCTTTATAATTCCAATCACTACAAATTCATTCCCAAACTCTAAACCACTTCTTCAAATCTTAAAAATTAACTTAAATACATGCAACAACACAATCACTCATTTTTCTTTTCAAAGCTTCATTTCTATCTCTATTCCATTCTTAGCTACCAACCATCTCATTTTCATTCCATAGTTTTATACAACTCACTCAATCATTTTAAAATAAGCTCAACACATATAAACACAACAATTTCTCAAACACTAATATAGTTATTCCTCAACAACTCATTTCTTTGCTTTTCTTTTCAAGATTTTCATTCAATCAACATAAATCTTATATATGATTTTATCTAATCATTCAAACAATTTCATCACCAATACTTTATAATTAAATCACATACTAGTATATATAACAACCTCATTCATCCTTTTCATCTCAATCAATAATCACCAAAAACACTTCAATAATCATCCATAAAATCAATTATAACCTTAAACAAAAAGAATCCATTAAAATCATCAATTTTAATTCATCAAACCCCAAACTCTTACCTCTCCAAAATTGATCCAAGATTATTTAATCCTCTTCTTTCTTTCCAAGCATGGACTAATGAAGCCCAACCTTGATTTTGCCCAAATAATCCATCAAAACCTCATATAAATTAATAACAACCAAAAATCCATCAACCAACTACAAAATTACATCACTTGTCCTCACCTTTCTTTCTTGACGAAGGTGGATGGATTTGAGGGGCTACAAAGGATGGATCACCTCCTCCTCTTCTCCTTCTTCTTCTTCTTCTTCTTCTTCTTCTTCTTCTTCTTCTTCACGACCTGCAGAACTTCTTCTTCTTCTTCCGTTCTGCTCACGGTTTCAGCCTTCTCTCTCAGGTCAGCTCACGAGTTCCAGCTTCTCTTTCACGGTTTCTCTCCTTTTTCATGGCTGCAGACTTCTTCTTCTTCTTCTGGTTCTGCTCGCGCCTGCAGCTCTCTCTTTCCCTCTCGGTTTCAGCTCACGATCTGCCCTCTCTCTTCTCGGTTCTGTTTTCTTTCACGGGTGCAGTTTGATTTCACGATTCCAGCTTGTCTCTCAGCCGACTTATCCCTGTCTTAACCGACTTAACATTTGATTCATGCCAAAGTTGCCATTAAATAAATGCCATTACTTATTCATAAAAACATTTGATTGGTTAATTGATTCATCCAATTATTCACTAACAACACATTCCATTTCATTAATTAACTCTCAACCAAATCAATTGCTTTTTGACTTAAAGATGTCACAATATCATTGGCCTTCACCCAAGCACATGGATTGTGCTTCTTTAATACATATCATCTCCTACACATTTAATGTTATATTTAACTTAAATTTTAATCCTTACTTAACACCAATTAATTCCAAAAATATTCCATGATCATCCTATCGTCAAATTGACCATGCAATCCTCTAATTGGGCATCTTAACTTCCAATTCCATGCTTTGAAAAAAATTTCAATCAGCTATAAACTCATTAAAATCCACAACGTTCTCAACGAGCGTTTTTATCAATAAATATTCGGAACCTTTAAAATCCACTCAAACGAACTCATCTTTACTCCGCTTCAGCTTTTAATAACTCTAATTCATATTATGGAGCTTTTGATATCTAGGATCCATTTTCCGAAAATCACTATTCACGTGATACTATTCACCGAAAAATTTTTATTTCACGAAACTTAAGAAAATATTCCTTTTCCCGAAAAATACTATTCACACGAAATCACTATTCATCTGAAAATATTATTCCGTCCGAAAATATTCTTTATCCAAGAAACACTATTTCTTCCAGGGAACTGAAATTCTAGGTCTTACAATGAAATTCAATTAATTTTAATGTTAGAGATTTATTTAAATCTCTAATCCATCTTTTAACACTAAGAGATTATAGATCGAGACTAGGGGTTTACATTCATGAAGTCGCATTAAGATGAACTAAGGATTAGAACGTAGATAACAATAGATTTGTATATGCACATTGATCCACTTTAGTAGATAAATAAATACATAGATTTGTATATTCTATTTTGCATACATATAAATATATTTCATTTGTACATAGATATATTATTTCATTTGAACATAAATATTCATTTTATTGAATTGAAATTGTTTGGACATGTGTTGTGGTAGTACGAAGTTGGATAGAGAGACTTAGTCTTTAAACATAATAAACCAAATGTAATTTTCAAATGTAGGTTGACCAGCTATTTTAATAATACTTTAGATTACGTGCAATTATACACGGTCTGCTTTGTAAACAATAGCAAGTCCAAGCCGAACCCATAGGGATAGATTCAAACTTTGCACCTAGTACCAAAATTGATTAAAAACAACTCTATCCAACATATCAAAATTTATTTGATTAAATGAGAAAATTAAAATAAAAAAATTTAAATAGCAACTAAACTTAACAGAAATTAGCAGTTGACTAGCATCCAAATATGTAATTTCACTTAACTATTTTATTTAGTGTATTCTCCTTAACCTAAAGATAATTTTTATTTTGTTTTTACTCGAACAATTCTAAATTATTTGCAAACCTTTGTCGATGGTCGAGCAAACATACCCAAATTAATTAACCTGACTATATCTTTATGTAGATTAATTAATTTGAAATCATTAAGATCAAATTATTCTCACATGATTACACAACCCATATAAGTATATCTCTATCTCATATGAATTATGCTACTATATTGATTTCTAGACACATAATACCTTGCTCAAATGTATTATGGATATAAAATCTAATCAATTAATAGGCCTAAATTAATTGATAGAATTAAGAACTAATAAAATAGAATACAAAAATAAAATCAATTATAAAAATGTTTCTAAATCATTGAATAAATTAAAATAAGCTACATTGTAACCCAGATCGAAGAAAAATAGTTCAACATAATTAAAGCAAAAGAAACAAATTTAATAAGAACAATTTCCATTAATAAAATATTAAGAAGAAAAGGAAATAAATTTTTGTAAATCAATTGGATGCCACCCTTTAGTATCCTATAACTTCCATATTAAAGATCATTATCACACAAATAATTATCATCTTAATTGTACTTTAATATTTTCTATAATCTCCACATTAAATATTATTATTACTCAAATAATGATCATCATAATAGTGCCTTAATGTATTGTGTAACTTGTGTCTTTTTTATTTCCTACATTTATGATTCTTAGCCTATAAATAGGAGGTACATGAGTTTGTATGAATTATTCCTTACATGAGAAATGAAATAACAAGATAACACTTCTCTTCCAAAATTATTCTTCTGCTTTATCTTTAGTTATTGTTCTTATTTTGCAATATCTTAATATTGTTTTTGTTTCATAACACGTTATCAGAACGAGCTCTAACCGTTTATTTTCGTCAAGGTAAAATTTTAATCAAATAGATTTATTTCATAATATTTATTTAGTTTTCTATTATGTTATTGATATGTAGTGTTTTGATATGATTTATTAAGCATTCTTTCATTCTACTACATTTTATTTATTTATATGTTTATGAATTATGTTCTTTTTGTTTGTTTATATAAATCTTTATTATTATTCTCATGCTTATTTATATATTTGTTTACCCATTAATATATTTTATGTTATTGGATGAGTTATGTTTTCAATTCTTTACTTTGTTAAACAATGGTTATCAACATTGTTTTATTTGTATAATAGATTATACAATTTCTTATATCGGTTATAATTTGATTATCAATTATTTTGTAATGATGAATTTTATTACATGTTTATTTTACTTTACTATTAATCAATAAATTAATTATACGTTGAAGTACAGTTATAGTATCATTGTTAATATATCTTTTATAATTCTTTTATATCCTCTTGATCAATTAGAATTCATGTCATTAAGCATGTAAATATAATTTTCTTGTTCGATGCAAAGTTAGTGTATATATATCTATTAAAATAATTATTAATTGTATGTTGTATGTTTTTCTTTTAAGAATCTAGTATATTATAATATTGTTGATTATTATACTTGAATTATGGAGAAACTGTTTATTATATATTTTAGGGATAATCCCAATTTCTCCCCTGTAGTTTGACGAAATAACTAAAATCCCCCCTAACATTTATTTATTTTTTAAGTGATTTTTTCAAGTAAGGGGGGATTTTAACTATTTCGTCAAACTATATAGGGGAAATTGGGATTATCCATATATTTTATTCTTTTATATAGTTTTATTAATTTTATTATATATTGTCAATTAATAGTTTTCAACATGTCTAATCTGACAAAGCTCGAGTTACTGTTCTTGATATTTCTGGTAGTAATTATTTGGCATAGACTCTTGATGCTGAAATTTACCTAGATGCTAAGAATCTTGGAGATACAATAAAAGAGAAGAATGAGGCATCCTCACAAGATCGCGCGAAGACAATGATATTCCTTCGCCATCATCTCCATGAAGGTTTAAAAATCAATATTTAACAGTAAAAGATCCATATGTTCTTTGAAATAATTTAAAAGAAATGTATGACCACCAAAAGATAGTAATACTTCCAAAAGCTCACTATAACTGGATGCATCTGCGATTGCAAGATTTTAAAAGTGTAAGCGAGTATAATTCCGCAATGTTTAAACTTACTTCTTAATTAAAATTATGCGGAGAAAGTATTGCTGATGAAGATATGTTAGAGAAAATATATTCTACTTTCCATGTCTCTAATATGCTCCTGTAACAGCAGTATCGAGAAAGAGGTTTTAAAAAATATTTTAAGTTGATATCATGCCTCTTGGTGGCTGAACAAAATAATGAATTATTGATGAAAAATCATCAATCTCAACCAACTGGATCAACAACATTCCTTGAAGCGAATGTTGCATCTATTAATGATCCTAAGCGTGAGCATGGTTGTGGTCGTAGTCGTGGTCGTGGACGCGGCCGTGGTCGTGAACGTGGTTATGGTAATTATAACCAAAACTTCTCAAATTTCAAGAAAACTGCATCTCACCACCTGAAGTGGGAGAATAATGAGGAAAAACAAAAGGAAAAGGGTTTCAAAAATAATGAAAGCACTTCTCACAGATGTGGCATGAAAGGTCATTGGGTTCGTACATGTCGTACAGCAAAACACCTTGTTGATCTTTATCAAGCTTCCTTAAAAGAAAAAGGAAAATGTGTTTAAACAAACTTTACTGAAAACCTTGATCCTATTGATTTGACACATTTAGATGTTACAGATTTCTTAGAGAACTATGATGGAAATTTGATTGGAGATTAAAACATACATGTGGCTTAAGAGGATGTTCTTGCAATAAGCCGCTCCAAATGTGCTATTTACAATTTGTTTTAATGTGTTATGTCATTAGTGTGTTTTGTACTTCTAATTTTTAAAAGTGTGTTGTTTCAGTGTATTTTGTTATAAGTGTGTTAAGTAATATTCAGTGTTTCTTTATTTCTCAATATGATTTCATTATGTTCATGTTTAAAATTAAAAGGACTGTTATCTATTCTTATAATTTTCTTTTTCTTTTACTTATGAAAAAACATGGTTTCCATTGATCACACGATTGGTGTTCAAGATAATGATGAAGCTCTTTGTCTAGCAGACAGTGGAACAACACACACTATACTTAAAGATAAAAAATATTTTTTTAATCTTATATTGGCTGAAGTTAATGTTAGCACAATATTTGGTGTTGCAAACCTTATTGAAGGTTATGGAAGATCTCATATCTTATTACTTGGTGGCACAAAATTTGTAATAAATGATGCCATGTTTTCTAGTAGATCAAAAAGAAATCTATTAAGTTTTAGAGACATACATCGTAATGGTTATCATATTGAGATGACGAATGAAAAAGACATTGAATATCTTTATATTACGTCTATTGTCTCAGAGAAAAAACATATATTGGAAAAATTATCAGCATACTCTTCTGAATTATATTATACTTTTATAAATCTAGTTGAGTTGTATATGATTATGAACAAAGAATTGTTGAATTCAAAGATTTTTATTTTTTGGCATGATCAGTTAGGTCATCCTGGTTCAATAATGATGCGAAGAATTATAGAAAATTTGCATGAATATCCTTTAAAGAACCAGAAGATTCTTTTGTCCAAAGATTTTTCATGTGCTATTTGTTTTCAAGGGAAACTAATTACAAGGTCATCTATAACAAAAGTTGTCATTGAATCTCCTGCATTTTTAGAACGAATTCAAGGAGACATATGTGGACCTATTAATCCATCATGTGGACCATTTCAATATTTTATGGTACTAATTGATGTATCAACACGTTGGTCACATGTTTGTTTATTATCCACTCGAAATGTCGCATTCGCGAGGCTTCTTGCCCAAATAATTCGATTACGGGCTCAATTTCCGGATTATACAATCAAAAAAATTCATCTTGATAATGCTGGAGAATTTACATCCCCAGCTTTTAATTATTATTGCATGTCCATTGAAATTATTGTTGAACATCCTGTTGCTCACACACATATACAAAATTTATTAGCAGAATCATTTATTAAAAGACTTAAATTAATTGCTAGGCCTTTACTTATGAAAACAAAGTTGCCTAGTTCTGCCTGGGGACATGCCATATTACATGCTGTAACACTTATTTGTATAAGACCAATTGCATATCATAAATACTCCCCATTACAACTTGTTTCTGGTAAAGAACCTAATATTTCTCATCTAAGAGTTTTTGATTGTGCGGTATATGTTCTTATTGCTCCACCACAGCACATTAAAATGGGTCCAAAAAGAAGATTGGAAATTTATGTTGGATTTGAATCTCTGTCAATTATTAAATATTTTGAACCTTTGACGGGTGATATTTTCACGGTACGATTTGCTGATTGTCAATTTGATGAGATAGTTTTCCTAACATTAGAGGGAAAGAAACAACAGTTGGAAAGTTAATAAATTCGTGGAATACATCATCATTATCTAATTTTGATCATCGTACAAATCAATGTGAATTGGAAGTTCATAAAATAATTCACTTGCAAGAAATTGCAAATCAATTACCAGATGCATTTATTGATAGTAAAAAGGTGACAAAGTCACATATACCAATTGTTAATGCTCCTGCTCATATTGATGTCCTTGAAGGATAAGTTGTTAATATACTAGTAAATGAGTCTAATGCACGCTAGAAGCGTGGTAGACCACTCGGTTCCAAAGATAAAAATCCTAGAAAGAAAAAGGAGCAAAATAAGCAAGTTGGTACTTCTGAAGTTATTAATACTCCTAAACATAAAAGAAATAATTGATGTAACTAAACAAATAATCCTAGAAGAGGGTCAGGTTCTTGAAAATAACTATGATGAAGAGATCTTAATCAATTATGTTATTTCAGGAAAGAGATTGAACCGAAAGAAAACTGTTATTGATAATATATTTGCATATGCAATTGCTCTTGATATTGTAAATCGGGATATTGTAAATCGGGATCTTGAACCGAAGTCCGTTGATGAGTGTCAACGTAGAACTAATTGGCCAAAATGGAAAGATGCTATCCAGGGAGAATTAGATTCACTTGAAAAACGTTAAGTCTTTGGATCTATTGTCCAAACACCTAAAGATATGAAACCTGTAGGTTACAAATGGGTATTTGTGCGAAAACGTAATAAGAGAAATTAAGTTGTAAGATATAAAACATGACTTGTAGCACTAGGTTTCTCTCAAAGACCTGGTATTGATTATGAGGAAACTTATTCTCCAGTGGTGGATGCAATCACATTTAGATTTCTAATTAGCCTGGCAATTACAGAAAGACTTCATATGCATTTAATGGATGTTGTGACAGCTTATCTGTATGGATCACTTGATAGTGACATTTATATGAAAGTTCCTAAAGGACTGAAAATACTAGATGCATGCAATTCGAAACCCCGGGAAATGTATTCGATTAAATTGCAAAGATCTTTATATGGATTAAAGCAATCTGAACGCATGTGGTATAATCATCTCAATGAATATCTTTTGAAGAAATAATATATTAACAATCTAATTTGCCCATGTGTGTTTATTAAGAAATCAAAGTCTGGTTTTGCTATTATTGAAGTTTATGTTGATGATTTGAATATCATCGGGACTTATAAAGAGCTCATAGAGACGATAATATTTTTGAAAAATGAGTTTGAAATGAAGGATTTGAGCCAAACAAAATTCTGTCTCGGCTTGCAAATTGAGCATCTAGCTAAAGGGATTTTTGTTTACCAATCAACTTATATCGAAAAGGTATTAAAGCGTTTTAACATGGATAAATCTCATCCAATAAGCTCTCCCATGGTTGTTCGATTCCTTGATGTGAAAAAAAGATCCATTTCGTCCTTGAGAGGATAATGAAGAAATTCTTAGTCTAGAAGTATCATATCTTAGTGTTATTGGTGCACTAATGTATCTTGCTAATTGTACAAGACCTGATATAACTTTCTCTGTTAATTTACTAGCAAGATATAGTTCTTCACCAACTCGAAGACATTGGAATGGTGTTAAACAAGTACTTCGTTATCTTCGAGGAACATCAGACATGAGTTTGTTTTATTCAAAAGATTCAAAGGCAGAATTGGTCGGATATGCAGATGCTGGATATTTATCAAATCCACATAAAGCACGATCTCAAACAGGTTATTTGTTTACATATTGTGGTACTGCTATATCTTGGCATTCTACAAAGCAAACTCTAACTGCCACATTTTCAAATCATGCTGAAATATTAGCATTACATGAGGCAAGTCGAGAATGTGTATGACTGAGGTATCTTATTCAACATATTTATAAGGCATGTGATCTTCCACTTGTTAAAGAAAGTCCAATAATTTTATATAAGGATAATGCAACTTGTATCACCCAAATCAAATGAGGTTATATAAAAGGAGACAGAACCAAGCACATTTCACCAAAGTTTTTTTTCACACATGAACTTCAGAATAAAAGAGAGATAGATGTTTATCAAATTTGATCTTCTGACAACATGACAAATTTGTTCACAAAGGCACTTCTTACAACAACATTTGAGAAATTGGTGAATAAGATTGGCATGTGTCGGTTCAGAGAATTTTGTTAAAATTCACCAAAAGAAAACATGTCAGCATGAGGGAAAGGTTACTGCATACAAGAATTGTATACTCTTTTTTCCTTTATCAAGATTTTTTTCCCATAAGGTTTTTTCCTGAAAAGGTTTTTAATGAGGCATATTTTTTTGTACGGTGAACATCCAAAGGGAGAGTGTTGTAAATCAATTGGATGTCACCCTTTAGTATTCTATAACCTCCATATTAAAGATCATTATCACACAAATAATGATTATCTTAATTGTACCTTAATGTTTTTTATAACCTCCACATTAAAGATCATTATTACTCAAATAATGATCATCATAATAGTACCTTAATGTATTATGTAACTTGTGTCTTTTCTATTTCCTACATTTATGATTCTTAACCTATAAATAGGGAGTACATGAGTTTGTATGAATTATTCCTTACATGAGAAATGAAATAATAAGATAACACTTCTCTCCCAAAATTCTTCTTGTGCTTTATTTTTAGTCATTGTTCTTATTTTCTAATATCTTAATATTGCTTTTGTTTCATAACGTAAACTAATTTCTCCTCCACTTGAATCTACTTTGAAAATGATCTTGAACGAATCTACTTCTGCTTGATACTGACTCCAAATGCTAACTCTAATAAACTAATAAAAATTGATGATATTCTTCTGAGAATTGAACCTATTTATAGGTGTGAAGTTGGGCTTTTCTAAGATTTTCCTAAGGTCCATTAAAAATTTTGTTGAGAAATTATATCAAAGCTTTATCTTTGTCTCTCTTAATTTAATGCGTAGTGGTTTGGAGATGTGTGTAAAGAACAACCACTTGAAACCAACGTGAATAGCGGTGGGCAATTGGCGTAGCTACATAAGACGCATGAAATCCGCACATGAAATGGCATCTGTTGTAGGTGTTTGAACACACCCCACACCAATTCCAAGCATCATGTGGCGCCCCTAATTGACGCTTGAACACTCCCTACATCAATTGCAAGTATCTGGCACCTCTAATTGATGCTTGATCTAGATGCCTCTTGTGTCATTTTCTTCAAGCAATTACTTATCTTATTTTATTTTTATTTTAACTCAAATTAAATTTTAAAACTCCTTGTTAATTGCATCTTCACTTTCAAAGCTTATCTTCCCAATTCGATCTTTATCTTTTCGGTTTCATCTTTATCCTCATCCATATTTGATCCTTATCTCCTTTTAAATTTTATCCTTATCCATTTTTAGAATTCAATCTCTATCTCTTAACTCTTCCAGATAAACTTTTAGCTTTGATCAAATTATTTTAGGTAATCTTCTGATTTGGATCAAACTCTTCTCCTATTTTTGAAGAAATCTTGATCGATTTGGAACTCCTTAAAAATCTCAAATTAATCATTCATTTTCATCTGAATTACAAACTCAACCCTATTTGTCTCAATCTGCACAAAAGTCTCAGAAATATCAAAAACACTAGTTTAACCCGAATTCTCATCACAAAGGCTAGATGTAAGAACACTAAATAACGTTATATTTTTTCGTTATCATTGGTTCAATTACCAAGGTAGTCAAAAAAACAAGGGAGACTATCAACATTTTTAAAAAATCATGGTTAAAAATGTATTTATCAAATGTTACTGATCTATAATTTGAGTAGTTGATACCTAAAACAAGTGAAAATCTTTGCTAGGAAAAGAAAGCAACAATGAAAGGAAAAAAAGCTCGGAAGGAAATCTTCTTTACGACACCACCCATATTTTATTCAATGCATGAAAATTAGCTTTGAATTTCTCTTAAATTCTCTTACTGCTTTGCCTGTACCTGAGGAAGTTAAGTCTTTTAAATAGAATAGGGGAGGTGACTGGATTGAGAGCCAAAATTAGACACCAATTGATTGGGAAGCTTACTAGTCTACCATATGATTTTTAAATTTTTTTTAGGTCATCACAAATCGAAAAAGGAAGTTAAAATCTTGAAATATACAAGCCACCCGTGACAAAAAGCCATTTTATCATGATCAACTATGATAGAAGGCCATTTTTCCACGGATATGTGATTTTTTAAGAATTTGACCTCCTTTTCTTCATTGCCAGTCACCTAAAAAAATTCCTCAATGCTTGAAAATAAAGTTCTTTAATTGATTTGATCTAATAAATTACAACATACCACTAAATTGTCACTTTGGTGTGAGGGATGAGTGTGAAGGAAGTCATAAGGTGGCTATATATTGCTCAATAATGTTCTCACTTATGAACATTGGATCAAGTCTATTTATAACACTTAGGCATATTATGAAAATCCCCTTGGAAAGTAAAATAATTAGGAAAAGCCCCCATTTTTTTTTATTAAGTGAATAACACTCCATCATTAGAAAAACCTTAACGGTGTTAAACTATAAGGGTAAAATGACAATCTAATAAATGAATTAAGATTTTTAAATGGTGAAAATCAGGAGCCACACACGTGTCCACATAAGGTGAATAAAAATCTTGAAACTGAATCAATTACTCCTAAAGTCATCTTCAACAAGTTCCTGTCTACAACTTTTTGTGCCAAAAACCCTCATCGCCATGAACTAGTGAAAACCATGGGAAAATTACGAAGATGAAGGCCTATCGATGGTGATGGAAGAGTGAAAATGAGGTTTGGGTAGTTGTTGAAGGTGTGGAATCCAGTTGAAGTGACAAAAACGAATGAGGTGAGGTTTTCTTGAAAAGCTTTGGTTTTTCTTTTTTCTTTTATGTTTTTGATGGATGAAGTTAGATGTTTTTCAAAATGGGTTTCAATGCTTATGTTTCAAGTTAGGGTTTTTTTTTTTTTTTTTTTTTTTTAGGGTTTTTGTGTTTGAAGCACGATAAGAACAAACTTAGTTTGTAATAACACATTTGAGCAAGTTATTGTGAAAAAATTATGCATGCAACTAGTAAATAAGTAAGGACATAATCTTGCATGTTCATTTATGTTCTGCAAATGCTTTGTCGTTTGTTTTGTTGATGTTTAAAAGTGTTATATGATGCTAACATATATTAGTCATGATAGCATATTGGTTTTGTGTTGTACATCTAATTTCCATATGTTGCATTCTTGTTTATGTTCTATCAGTGCTTTAATATTGGTGTTGTTATCATTTAAATATGTTTACTGATGTTAAAATATTTGAATCATCATTCTGTACTGGTTTGGTGTTTTACGTGCGATTTCGTTATGTTTGTGTTGTTATCATTAAAACATGTTTGTGTTGTTTCTGTTATGTTTGTTTATGTACTGGTTTTGTGTTGTACGTGTGATTTCGTTATATTTGAATCATCAACATGTTTGTGTTGTTATTGTCCTCTATGTTCAACTAACATAGCATTAAAGTACTTTTTTTCATTTGGTGGATATTTATATGATATATATTCTTCTCCTCTAGTGCCTTTTTCTTCCCTTCTTAGAATTTGATTTATGTTCTAAATTCCTCACAAGCTAATAAGATCTTTGCATAATTTTGTGAAGGAAAAAAAAATTACTTGTCCTTGTTAAGAGTGATGCCAGAAGTTGACGCAATTAGAATTTTTGACAATTTTGATTGGCATCTTTAAAACCAAATTCAAAAAAATATGTAAACAATAATTGTCTTAACTACATTGGCTAGCCAGGATTTAAATATGGAAAGGACAATGTTTTTCATATGGGTCAAGTCATATTGTTAATGTAATAGGAAGCTAGAATCTGAACCTTTTTTTTTTTTTTTTTTTGAGGTTGAATCTGAAACTTCAAATATAATTTCCAAAGAAAGCTTTCTTGCATTAGATTTCAAATTCAATGTAATTAAGGTAGAAAATATAATTTCCAAAGAAGGAATAAATTTTTAACGACCTATATAATTTTTCAATGTAATTAAGGTAGAAAATATAATTTCCAAAGAAGGTAGAAAACATCATAGCCTGACAATTTTTCAATTGATTCACCATTGATTGCCTATTCTAGATTTAATTGCAAAAGTTTAATTTTGAAACCGTAAGTCATTTGCAAAGGTAATTAATAAGATTCAATCTAGATCTAATTGTGATTTATGGAAAAGTTGTGATTCATACTACCAATACTTGTTTATACTTGAATGCATGTGTTTTTATGTGATGACAGCTTGTAAATACGTCTGTGTATGAAAATACCATTTTCTTATCATTTCATTTTCATTTATAATTGTTTATTTTAATTTTCACAAGGAAAAATGATCAATGAGTTCGAGGTGCACTACTTCTTTGAAAGATTTTAGGTGCATTTTGCTTCAAAAGTATGTGGGTGAAATCAAAACCTGGTTTTATGCAAATTTTGAGTAGTATTTTTGTGCAACAATATTGAATGGCAATCTTTCATAGGGGTATCTTGTGTTGCTTGCACTGTTACTTTAAGGATTTTAGGTGTATTTTGCTTTAAAAGTGTGTGGGTAAATCAAAAACTGGTTTATGCAAATGTTGTTGTGTAGTGATGAAATGTCGATGTGATCATAGTTGTGTGCTGAAATGACAATGTTTGGTAGGTGTTTTTTGCTTCAATGTAGGTTGTGTTTTTTTTTTTTTTTTTTTTTGAGGAAAGAGATTGGTTTTGTTGAAATGGTAGTGTTTGGTAGGTGTATTTTGCTTCAATGATAAGTTTATGATTTTTTTTTTCAGGAAACAAATTTATATAGATGGTGTGATGATGGGTTTGTGTTCAAAGTAGTTTGTTAGGTGTATTTTGCTTTAATGACAAGTCTATGAAGTTTTTGTTTTTTCAGGAAGCATATTTATAAATGTGGTGTGATGTTGGAGCAGTTGTGCAACTGTCACATTTTAAAGAGCATCTTCGTCCTTTGCTTTGTTTATTTTTCCAATAGTGAACAGAGGTATTTTGATATTTTTATTGGTTTAAAAGTGCTTTTACAATTGGTTTGTCTTATCAACCTGTCAACTGAGGGTATTTTGGACTTTTAACAATTTTAGATGGAAATCTTTGACTTTTTGTATTGTTTTTAATTGTAGGGGATGGTTCATCTAATATTAAAAAAAAAAAGGGGGTCTATTCCTAATTATTTTACTTTTCAAGGTTTTTTTATTTTTTTATTTTTTTTCATAATACCCCTAATACTTATCAATCAATGACTAAGGCCATTGAAAATATTCAAAGTGATATAAAATTTAATAAAAATGGTAAAAACTAAACCGCAAAACTAACCCATTTTGTACAACAAAAGTTGCCTTGAATCATGGAATCTGAATTATTCAACTTATCAGAGTTCGGTCACTGAATATGGAACCAAAACCTTAAAACCAAGTATAATTTTCCTTCTCATAAGTTTTCTCTGTTTTCTCTATACTATGTTTGTTCTGTATTTGTTCTTGTACATTCTATGTGTAGTGAACTTGTTAAGTGTTTAATTCATCATCAAACTCATCCACTTTTAAAACATACATATATGTAGTGGTGGATGTAACTTCTTTTAGTTAACTGCCAAAATCAGTTAATTAACGTTATCCAAACTTTGTTTGAATCCTGGATTTGGGTTATCTTAACTGGACCAGACCCATGACCATATATTTAGCCCAATAGCCATTACTTTGTGTTTTTTGGGCCATTACAAGCTAGAGAGAGAGAGAGAGAGAGAGAGAGAGAGAGAGAGAGAGAGAGAGAGAAAAATATTGAAAAACTTAACCTACCCATGACAACATGTCATTTTGTCACGATACAAAATGTCATGTTGTTATGGGTATGTGATTTTTTAAGAGTTTTACCTCTATTCCTTGACTAGCTATCACTAACAAATAATCCTCGATTCTTGAAAATAAAGTTATTTAATTGATTTGATCTAATAAGTTACAACATACCACTAAATTGATCTAATATTTTACAAAAATTTTGACAAAGTCCCCACTGTTTTTTACTACCCAGTTAATTGAATTGGCATTCAAAAATAATTATAAATTCTCAAATGACAATGAATTTTCACAAATATGTATATTCATAGCATATTAGTAGTACACATATTAGTTGCAACTGAAAAGTTAGAAATGACCATAAAATGATAATAGCATTAATCATATACATGACAATGAATTCTCACAAATGTCTATTCATCATTTTCATCATTACAAATAGTTTCAACATTTTCTCAATCATGGAAAGGTTGCGGAGGTACTGCTAAATAACATCGACAATGGTTATGTCCAATTTCAACACAAAAGTGACAGATACACTATCAGGAAGTCTCAACATCTTAAGTAGTGGTTGTACTTGATTCTCTAATAGAGAATGTAAAGGGGTTAGGGCAACCGATCCAGTTGTGTACTTGTTGACCATATTTTTCACACTTTTTACTACGATGACCTTTTACAGCTTAAAGAATTCAACATTCTCTTGGTCTACCTAGTCCTCTTTTTCCTACTAGTGGTAGTACAACCTACGATAAAACTTCAAAGGAACATCCTAAGTAGACAGGTTATAAAGAGGATTAGTTAGAGGTATATATGTAACTCTGAGTCATTCTCCACTACAATACTTATGGCAAAATATATTATAGTGAAACTGCATATGCCTGATATATATGATAAAGACAAAGTTATTATATGACATTACATAACAAAATTAATAAATTACAATTACAATACCTAGTAGCAATAGTTGCATAAATACAATATACATGGCAATCGATCTAGGTCCTATGTATGGAAAGAGCATGATCATGTTGCAATATTAACTATCTCATTGCCTTTCTCAACATGTTTCACGAGAAACCGGTTCAAGTGTTTAGTTGGACATACATGACTTCCCATTGATAACTTGACAAGACCCTTCCCAAACCTTATCTATACTCTTGTCTGGAGGATCCTGCCAAGCACTTCAACGGACTTATCGAAACCGACTTGTCGGATCTAAGAAATCCGAGAAGCGAACCCTAACTTTCTGTAACCGGTTTACTCGTTTAAACTCAAAATTCAGTTTTCTTTTAAACTAGTTGGGAGTGATAAAATTTTTCGCAACTTTTATTTCAACTATTTTTATAAAATTTTCGGCAGCATAACGGCTGCATTTTTTATAAACAAAAATTTACCTGTCAAGAAATTTACATTTCGACTAAAACCTCAATTCCTCCTAATTTCTTTATTCCCAAACATGCAATAATCATCATCATTATTCCACAAACATGCAACATCAACACCCAATTCTCAATTTATAAGTACGAACTCATGTAAAATATATCTAGATGCATCATATATATAAAATGCATGAATATTTACAAATATACAATTTCAAAATATGAACCTTTGTTTCTCAATTACATATCCATCTCATACATAAAGTTTTACATCATCACATGTCATGCATCGCCCACCTATATACACAACAAAATAATGTCGTCCTGTCGTCCGCGGTAGCACACAATGAAATATAAATAGCTACAAAATAAACAAACAAGTTAGTGTAACGAAGATATAATATCACATACACTAACATGATAATTTACCATTTGTTTTATGATTTCTTTCAAAACCCCCATGTATATCCTTTTAAACATTCTAACCATCACAGGCGATTAGAACTAACACCAACGTGAAGCTTACTAAGTTGTCTCAACCACTACGTTACGGAATTTACTGCATCGCACGTAGGGCGCTAAAGCTTATCACTAAGCAACTACAATGCGGAATTTTCTGCATCGCAATTGTAGTGCTAAAACTCTGGGCAACTACGAGCGGAATTTTCTGCATCGCCATATAGTGTCAAACTATAAAAATAGCCAACTACGTGCGGAATTGTCTGCATCGCAATGTAGCGCTTATACTTTCTATGAAACTGGGCAACTACGGACGGAATTTTCTGAGTCGTCGCGTAGTGCTAACTTTTCTCTAATCTGAGCGACTACGGACGGAATTTACTGCGTCGTCACGTAGCGCTAAATCTCATTATATCTTAAGGAATATACATGAGTTTTAAAACTATATTTATTTAGTGCCAAAAGCACAAAACCAACTCATTTTGAAACTTCTAAAAACTCTCATCTCAACTCTTTTCTTTTTTAAAATACTTAGCATTGCTTTAAACCACTTCATGGATTTCATAAGAATCCATATATTCAACTTACTCCTTAATGATTTAAAAATCATTGTTGTTTCTATTTAACATAATTGAAAAAGAATCAAAATATCACTTGAAAAAACTATAAGTGACAAAACACTTACCTCGTAGCCGTGTCAAATGCCTCCACGAGTCTCGGAGCCCTCGGTGGCTCGCTCTTCACCTACACAACATTTTCTCACTATTACTTGTGACAAAATCTAAATTCTCAACTTAAGGTTAATAATCTCAACTAATACCATTTTTCTCTATATAGCTCCTAACTCGTTTCTAATTCAACCGAAACTCTCAAATCCCGATTTTTGTGGAAAATTTTTAGTTTTGGACCCCTAGGGATATCCCCACACGGTCCATTTACTTGTCGGAGGCTTAAAACGAAAAATCACAATTTTATTTAAAATGGACAGCCCTTGACAAAACAGACAATAACCTGCTGCTCGGGGCTCCGTTTTCCTTCGTTCTTTTTCCTATGGTTCACTTATATCCCACTCTAGTCACACATCAAATTTCATTGAGAAATATTATCATTTGCTAAGTCAAATTTAAAGAAAACTCCCTTTTTGGACACTTTCGGGCGCGTTTTGGTGCACGTTTTGCAAACTGTTGGTTTCGGGTTAGCGACGCTAGTTTTTCTTCCACAACTAAGCTTCATTTAACTAATAATGACTAACTAAACTCATTTCATGCCATAAAAATTGCATTAAGCTAGCCGTTTCACTTCTCAGAGCTCTAACGGCACTATTTTGTGCATAACTTGCACAATTTTTATCGGATTCGATCCGTTCCAAAACCTATGGTTTTCTATGGTTCCTAGGCATCATTTGGGGTGTAGAACATCCCCAAATAAGCCAAATATGGTCAGGTCTCCTCTAGCTAAAAATTCAGCTCGGGATTGACAAAATTGTTAAAACTAATTCTATTGAGCTTCTATCATTCATATATGCTTTCATATGCTTTTCCAATCATTTTTTATGCTCAAACTTGGGTTCAAAACCTCTAAATTTCAGAGCTTATTTACTGTCTAATATGGTCATAACACACACATAAACATTACTTGTTCATTTGAACACTAACAATTCACTCAAAACTTTCATCAACTAGTTGGTGTATGTGAAAAATAATTTTCGTTTCTATGATTCTCAAGCCTATAACAGCCTATAAATAAAACCCTAAGCTACCATTTACACCCAAAAACATCTCCTCTAAGATTATATAACAATCACTTAGGTTTTGACACCATTTCTAGTGCAAAACCTCCAACAACATACCACAAAATTCTGCAAAAACAAATTCAGCACACTGCTGGAATTTTTAGTAAAGAAAAGGAAGAGTAAGCTAATTTGTTACTTGGTTCTTGACTTAAAGAGTTGAGAGGGACTTGGGAGAGGGTTTAAAGAGAAGATTTGAGGCTTGGATGGG
Organism: Litchi chinensis; assembly: GCA_019925255.1. Taxonomy (NCBI): domain Eukaryota; kingdom Viridiplantae; phylum Streptophyta; class Magnoliopsida; order Sapindales; family Sapindaceae; genus Litchi; species Litchi chinensis. The sequence goes on along the minus strand of CM034470.1, from coordinate 25,428,748 downwards.
CTGGAAAGGGACTGTCTTCTTCCACTTTTCCTTGCTGCCTTTTCTGCCCTGCAGTGTGCACGTTTGCTGTCTTCTTCTGGTGATCCACTTCTCCAGCTGAGTGAAGGCACGAAAATGGGTCTTGTTTGCTGAAAATTTTTCAGCCAAGTGTTGCTTATATACTACTCCTACTTCTCTAATTTGCATACTTGCCCCATCTCTTTTTAATTTCACACAACTTCCTCTCAAATTCTCTTTTCTTTTCACTGCTGCCCAGTTTTGTTTATTTTCTGGCAGCTGCTGTTTTATTCCTTATTTCTCACTTATTTTCTTTTTTTCTTGTTGAAATCTTGCTAAATGTTCAATATATATAATTAACCTTCATAAAAATGACACTTAAGTCTCATTTTTAATTTGTTTGACCATCGTTTTGTCTCATCCTCCAATCTATACGAGATTTACTTTTGTTTTTGATTTTTATGGTAGCTTTGCACTCTTCACTTGTCCACTTGGGTTCTAAGTGTCTTTTTTATATATCTTATTAATATTCTATGGAGTATCAAACTTGTCCCTTGATTTATTTTGATTATGATCAATCTCTTATTTAAATCGCTTAATAGTTGTCCATTACTTACGAACAATTAATGAAAAAATTTTCTTAATCGTGCACTCAAAATTTTATTTTCTTTAACTTGTCTCTTATCTATGGATGAATTATTTTACTCTTCATTGATCTTTTTCTTGCTAATTTGGTTGTTGTGAAACTCTAGAATGGCGTTTACGAAATCGATGAATCGATTTAGCTTAACACTAACTTGATTCTATTATAATGCTACTTAACTTTTATAATTGACAAATTTCGTCGTCAATATTAAGTTGATAAATCTCTAATGCCATGAAATTCAATTAATCTAATGTAGAGATTTATTTTGCCTCTCTAATCCATCTTTTAACACTAAGAGGTTATAGATAGAGACTAGGGGTTTACATAACTCATGTGCCGTATTGATATAATTCTCTACATCAAAGAAAACATCAAGTGTGATTTTTGCAACAATGTGTTTATCATTGAACCATTTTTAGATCATGCATCTCATAAATTCATGTTCAAATCACTTGCATGCTTTCATCATGCAATTATTGATCGACTTTACAATGTTGGTGATGATCATGGTATATCTTCTTTCTGAAGAATGTGAATGTCACTACCTTTCCACTCTAGTTAGAACTAGTGCCTAATAAGTTTGTGGATGAAGACCTTAAATTTTTTGACATCTATCTATCACACTCTAATGTCAAATGGTTGCATGCTACAACATAAAATATATCTATCACATGCTTTCATTATTTATAGCTTACTTTAGGTTTTGCCTTAGGTGAAAGCAACAACTATCGTGTGGGATAAAATGGAAAACAACTATCTATGTTTTCAATATGCTTTTATGATGATCAAATCTCTGGCATAGCGATAATCTGTAACACCCCAAATTTTCTCTATTTAAGAGAAACGAAGATACATCCGGATGAATAGTATTTTCGAACGGAAAGGATCAATGTAAATAGTAACTTTCGAAAAATGGATCTAGTGCATTAAAAGTTTTGAAAATTATATTAGAATTAACGAAAATTGAAACGGATTAAAAATGAGTTAGTTTGAGGAAAAATGGAGCAGTTTCCGGATCCGATAAAAAATTCGGAAGAATTTTTGAAAATTTTCAAAAATTTAGAGAAGTGTCAAAATGAGTAGTAAAATACTCAAGAAGTATATTAGAAACTCAAACGACACTTCCGAATAAGATTTGGATTGAAATGGAATCAATCCGGAAATCGCTGGATACGATTTAAGGAATTTACAGAAAGCTAAAAAGGGACATAAAATGACTTTTAAGAGTTGCCAAGGTTACCAAGAGTATGTAGAAAGTTCGAATAAGACCATAGTAAATTTCAAAAGAATTTCATAAAGGTTCCGGAAAAATCGAATTCGAGGAGTTCCGGAAAAGTCAAATCAAAAGAAATAAGAAGGGAAGAATAATTGGATGTTTGACATGTAAAACCCAGAATTTCATTTTCTTAGGAGAAATAGCGTTTTTCGGATGAATAGTGATTTTGAATGAATAATGATGCATGAATAGTGACTTTTCAAGTTCGATCCCGGAAAATCAAAAATATTTAAAATAAGTAATAGAGTCTCATGAAACTGAAACAGAGCGAAAATAAGTTCGTTTAAGTGAATTTTAAAGGTTCTGAAGATTAACTGATAAAAATACGTTTGTAGGAAATATTGTGAATTTAGTGAGTTTAAAACCAATTGAATTTTTTTTTTCGAAGTTTGGAATTGAAAGTTAAGACACCCAATTAGAATATTACATGATCAATTTGATGATAGGATGACCATGAAATATTTTTAGAATTTATTTGTGTTAAATGAAAATTAAATTTAAAGTTTAATGATTTAAATCAATAGTGCATGAAGAGATTAAGGGCCAAACAAGCACAATCCATGTGAATTGGAGTAAACTAATGGTATGTTGACACATTTAAGTTAAAAAGGAGATTAGTTAGTCAAATTGGAACAAGATTGGGATGAATTTAATTAGTGGAATAATTAGTGTAAGAGTTGGACCAATCAAATGAATTTATTTATAACTAATGGCACAAGTGTGATTTTAAAGTTAGTTCAAGGGCAATTTTGACATTGATGAGTGTTAGTATATAAGTGAATGCATGAGTGAGTGAAGAAGCAAGTGAGATTCAGCTGAAGCAAGAAGAAGTCGTGAAAATGAAGTTGAAACTAAAAGGAGGAGCAGAACCGAGAGAAGAAGAAAAAGAGTGCAGGTCGTGAAGAGGAGGAAGAATGAGAGGAAGAAGGAGAAGAAGAAGAAGAAGAGGTCCCTAGGGTGTTCCTCCATCAAACCCCTCATGGTTTTATCAAGAAATATAGGAAGAAAGTGAAGGTAAGTTGGTGAAACCAAAACTAGTTTGATGAGTATTGTTTTGATAGTTAATTTAAATGACCTTTTGATAAAATTTATAGCATGATTTGAGGTTGATCATCATCATATTGAATTTGGAAGTGAAGAAAAGCATCTAGGATTCTTGAATCAAGATTTTTGAAAAGTAATAGTTAGGATTTGTGTTATGAATTTTAATGGAAATGGATGAATTTTTAGTTTAAAGCTTTAGTAGTCAAATTGATGATTATTTAATCCTTTTGGGTGTGATTTTTGAGCTTGGAATGAAGTGGATAATTTAGAAATGTTTTTGTTAGTAAGTGGTCAAATTGAAAATATGGATGTAATTGAATTATTTTAATGCGTGGATGAGGTTATATGAAAATTTATGTTGATTGAAATAATTGTTGGAAAGAAAATCAAGAAAATCAATGAGTAGCATTATGTTAGTATGTGGACCATTTATGTTAAGCATGTATTTGTATGGATCTTAATGCTTGAATGGTTGGTATGACGTTTAAGAATGAAATTATGTTAGTTGGAATCAAAATAATGGAAGAAAAATGAAATTTGAAAGTTTGGATGTTGATTTTGATTAAGGTCAAGAATGGGTGTCTAAATGGTTAGTCAATCATTTTGATGTATTCTAGTGATATTTAGGTGTGTTTGAATGTTTTGGGGCAAGGGATATTAAATAAAATGGATGTGAAAATATTCCTTGGAAATAGGGTGAAGTGCTGAAGTTATTTGTCAACGTTTGGAATCGGTCGACGTGAAGATCCAAAGACTCAGACTACGATCGTGGTAATAAATGATGTTTAATATAGTTTAAGGTAGGTAAATAGTAATAAAGGGGATTAAATATTGGTCAAGGTAGATGAACAATAATGAAGAAACAGTTAATAATAAAAGAAAAGAGGAAGAATAATACAAAGACAGGAATTTTTACATAGTTCGGCGAGTACATCTACGTCCACGGGTTACTCTGAATTGATTTTAGTAGAGTGACGGTAATAGTAGTGTTAAGCTTATTTTTTCAATAAAAATCCCCCCATTTATAGAGAAGGGGAGATACGATGAAGTATTTTACACGTTAAAAGTCATGATTATTCTAAACTAATCTGACATAAGTCATACTGCATTTATTGCTATAATAATGATTATTCTCATATGCCCACGCTTTCATTAAATACTTCAAGTAAAGTATTCTCTTCATTAAATGCATAGCCGCTGTATTAAATGCTTCTCAGAAGCTATTGAGACGGTACCAACATAAAATTAGGGAATTAGGATGTTCTGGTATTAGCTTCTTGAGAGATTGCTTGGAGCAAGCTCGTCGGTCTGTTTTTGTTTGTCTTGCGAGCTGAAGATATGTTGGGGTGGACTCTGATATGGGTGTGAACTAAGAATACCTTACAATGTACCCAATATAGATGGGAGCTTAAAGGCACTGAGACAGTCTTGACATAAACGCGAGCTCGAGGGTCTGGTGAGCTCGTCGTTGCGACCTAAAGACTGGGCTCCTTGGGCCCTTCAGCACCGTACTCATCTTTTAAGCCTCCAACGGCCCTTTTACCTATGTCGAGAAAATGGGCATAACACTAGCCCTTCAGCTCTCAGTGCAATCTGTGGGCTAGGAGCTAAACAAGATGCATTTGATGATCGTTTGCGAGCTCATAAGGTGTCGCTTCGACTTCTGACCCCGTTTCTTTTGACACATGGCGACTTTGCGAGCATCGGTACCATAAGCATGTCTCGAGTCGTACATATTTAATTCGCACATCTTGTAACTGACAGCGCATGATGACAAGAAACCGAAGCTCTCACTGGACTGTCAGATCTATGACGGTTACTCTTCTGCTAGATCGGACCGTTGGGGATAGAGACCCGCGCTTATATAAACCCGATGCCTTCTCTCTCCTATTTTTTACTTTTGTTATTTTTAAGGGAAAACTTTATCAATTCTTCTGCTCGACACTTCTTCTCTGTTTTTTCCTCACTCTCTCGAAAATCTTCTTCAAATTCGACATTCAAAGTTTAGATCCCATCTCCAGTAGACGAGCATACACAGTAAGTACTTTGAACTGGTTTTCAGATCTTCTTGGTTATTTCTGATTTCTTGGGCATATGTTGCGTGCTGTTCAACTTTGAATCTTATATGCATATTTCGTGTTTCAAATGCTTTATAAGCTACTTGGATTTTTCTTGTTATTTTTTGAAATGAGTATGGTGTTTGTGGCTCTTGCTGCCTGTTGGTGAAACTTTGTTGCTTTGTGGTTGAACGTTGTACGTACTGTTTGTGATTTTTTACTACTTGTAGCTTTTGTTACCTGTTGGTATGGTTTTGATAGAATTCCTGTAGCAGTAGGGTCATAGCTTTAGGTATTAGGAATCTTTACCTGATGGGCTTGCATTCTGGGACCCCACCGCTTTTTAGTAGTGAAGCGCGCGACCTGACACATAGGAAGATAAATTTAGAAATTCCTTACTTTAGCTCGTTAGGTTCAGCATGCTTTCAACGTTCTGATGTCGTTTCCTTTGTTCTGTAGATGTCAGGTCATTCCTGCAGTGATTGTCAGATTGGCGACAAGACTTCTACCTCTGAAAGACAAGTAGAGTAATAGGTTAGAGCCACCCAGATTGCGACCTCCTAAAGTGGCGAGGACGTAGAAGAGCTTGCAAGGCGAGTTGAGCCATCAACATTTCAGCCTCTGGCCGAAGGCCATATAGCTTAAGAGCCCTTCTTTCGTTATGCTTCGGATCTAGGCTACTAGGCATTGAAGGCCTTGGCTCGGGTGTATGACTTCCCCTCGGGATGTTGCGCTACTGTTGCATATATGCATGACCACACGACCTATTCGCCTAGAGGTTTCATTGCAATAAGTCACGAGCACATAGTGTACAGTTTTAGGTTCCCAGTTCACAGTTTCCTTATAGACCTACTGAACGATCTGAAACTAGCTCCCTTTCAGCTCACTCCCAATTCTTATGCTCAAATTACTACCCTGGCTGCTGCCTTCATTAGGCATGGGCTCGACCCTCCTAGCCCCCACGTCCTTCGCATCCTATACAACTTTAACGGCATTCATAGTCGCTAGGTGGAGTAGCGAGACGGGCTGTATTACATTTCAGCCCTCAATTCCCCTTTCAAAAAGTATTTGCTTAAGAATAGCATTAAGTCTAATGTGGGAGATTACAAATTCCACTGGATCCTTGTTACTTGTCTCTCCCTACATAAATTGGAGGATTTTTCGTTTGTCCTGACATCAGGTAGGCGCAGAATTAGCTCGTATAACCCTTTTTTTTTTTTTACGAGTTTGTTCTGTTTTGCAGACGTTTCTACCAGTAAAGTCAGGCTTACTGGGAAAGAGATTGCGACCTTGGAGAGATTCGCCACAGCCAAGGACGACGCTGACGACCCACTTCCTCTTAGGTTCCGATCTGTGAACTTACGACCTTGCCCCACAACTCGATAGCAAACGACTAAACATACATCGCAATCTTGGAATTCGCAGAAAGAAAGTGGTTGCCTTTGTTTTCGAGCTTCCACCAAAAAGAGCTCGAGTTCGACCACAAGCTCTTTTGAAGAAATGCGCAGATTGGTCTTAGCCGTGCCTTCGATCCGCGCTCTGGTTAGGCCTAAAGAGCCGAAAGTCTTGATCGTGGATGATTCTTCGGCGGATCCTATTCAACAGGTGCCTTCTGAGCCCACTGATGCTGTTACTTCTCAGATCGAGGTAGCTACTGTCCAAAAAAAACAAGCCCTCAAGCTAAAAGGGCAGAAAAAAGCGGATCCTCTTATGGCCAAGAAGGCCAAAGCTCCAGCTGGAAGGAGATCGACTGCATCAGAGCCCGAGCCCATGGTGAGAGACAAAAAGAAGGGTATAGCCCAGCCCCCACCTTCCAAACGCTGCAAGGTTGGAAAGGAGACAGCGGTCGTTATTGGAACAAGCTCAAATACCCAGGCCCCGGAGCGATTTGAGGAACAGGAGAAGGAGTCGTCTAAGGACTCAGAAGAGCTAACTGAGGCGGCAGCTGAGCTGAAATATTTTACCGATTTCATGAACCTCATACCACAAACTCTATGTAACCACGCCTCGAAGCTTCAAAGGGAGGACTTTGCAGGCCGGAAGTTGGTAGCTTACGGAGCTCGCCATGTGGCGCTGGTAACCTTCAAGCTTGTTTACCTTTATTTAATATATCTGGTTCGAGCTTTAACTTTGTTCTCGTTCCAGATCAGCATGACCCTGATGAAGTTGATGAAGGAGGTTGAGTATCAGCAGAATGAGAGGGTAACATTCAAGCTCATTGAGAATGAGTTCGAGGCTGAAAGGAAGAAGTTGCAGGACGAGGTGAGCTTCTTCTAAGAGGAGCATCAGAAGCTGGAAGGCAAGCTTAAAGATGCAGATGAGGCTTTGTCTAAGGAAACAGCTTGCCGGGAGGCAATGACTTCCAAAGTCAGCAAGATCGAGGGAGAGTTGGAGAAAGTAAAGGGCGAGCTAAATACTGTTGTGACGCAAGCTGATATTAACAAAAAGAAAGCTAAGGTCGCAAAAAAGAAGGCTGAGAATGTGGAGAATCAAGTCAGCCTACCACAGCAGAATGCGATCATGCTCAGAGAAGAGCTCACTAGGGCACGAGAAGAGATCGCCCAAGCACAAGGGCGCATCCAAGCTCGAGTCACTCAAGAGTGAGAGGACATTGCTTTAGAGATCGAGAGTGTGTTCCTGTATATACTCTTGCTGCATCATTCGAACATGGATTTTTTGTTTTTTAGGCTGAAAGAGGTCAAAGGAGTCCAGATGTTCGCAGACCATGTTGCTAGCATATAGGGCGCACATCAGGGCGACACTTCCTCATCTCCTCCAACCACCCAGACAACAACTCCTCAAGGTCTATCACCAGATCCAGCTTTAGAGGGACCTTCAGCTCCCAACGATCCTCCCATTGCTAGGACTCCAGCAGAGGCCTTACTAGATAAGCCTTCCTTAAAAACACCTGTCAGGACTTAGCCAAAATTTTTTAGTTTCTTTTTGCTTTGCCTGTAACCATTGAACTCTTCCTCTTTTGTGAGGATTTTATTTTTAATTTTCTATGTAATGAATAGCAATCTCACAGGTCGGGATCATTTTATGAATCTTTCTTGCAATTTATTTTAATTTTTTGGCTAAGTGTGAGATATGCATAGCAAACATAGTAGTCTAATGCTTATCGGTAAACAACGAGCTATTGTCAAGAATCGTTAACAAGTATATCATAATCATAATAACACACTAGGTCGCAAGTGTTTAACCTAAAATCAATTCAGTTGCACATTCTAAATAAATGGACAAGTACTTATAGCTCACGAGATGCTCGTTTAAATACACATTTCAGAGCTTACTTGTAATGAGATTTTGCGAGCTATTGAAGCATTTTCTCGAACGTTGATGATTTCAAGTCGTCGAAGCACCTTTTATCAGTTCGCGATTCACAGGTGGCTCCCAACACGGGCAGCCCCTTTTATAAGCGCGCTAGTTCGCGACTTACAAGCAGCTCCCAACACGGGCAACTCTTTTCGTAAACGCATGAGTTCGAGACTTACAGGTAGCTCCTCTCGCGAGATTGGTTCGCAGGTCGCGCCCTTTGTAAGCTCTTTGGTAACAGATTGCAGGTTGCACCTTTTACGAGGTGGCAATTCGCAAGTTACGCCTTTTGTGAGCCCTTTGGTAGCAGCTTGCGAATCACACATTTTACGAGGTTTTTGATTGATTGGAGGTCTCCAGTAGTACCCTCCAGGGTATGTAGGACGCAACCCCTTCTGCGGGTAAGACATTTCATATAGCGACGACAGTTCTTTGGTAATACTCTCCGAGGTGCTTGAATAGCGACCCTTTCCACAGGCGAGACCTTCATTACAACTCCTTCCACAGGTAATTGCCTTCCAGAGAGCAGTAGTCAAACAGTTCCCAGATAGTCCCTTCCAAAGCACGCAAATGGTAGCTCATTCCACAGGTAATATCTGGATAACTTCCCCTTCCACAGGCAATCGCCTTCAAGGGAGCATATAATAAGCACCTCCTCGGGCAGTACCTTCTAGAATGCCTTGATAGCAACTTCTTTCACTAGTAATGCCTTCAGAGTGTGGAGATTACAGGTTGCTGGTGATAAATATGCCTTGTAGATTACAGAAGATAATGGCTCGTAAATCACGAGGGCACTGTAAAAAGCATTGGTAATAAGTAAACCAGAGTGCAGATAAAGATAGCTCGTAGATCGCAGACAAATATTGCTATGCAGGGGATATATCAGCTCACTGCGGGAAAATTCCTATAGCATAATAAGTGTTGGAAGACTGATCTCGGAAGCACCCTTTTGAGCATATATGATAAATGTGGATATGCTTGTGAGATAATAGCTCCTTAGCCATTCGGGTACTTTTTTTGGGCGTGAATGATTATTGCTTCATTAAGAAGATATCTCTCAGAAAATAATAAATAATAGCTCGCTTTATAAAGGTAAATTATGATAGTTGTTGTTCTTCATTATAATAAATTTGTTTATTGAATTAGCTCGTTTTCTGCATTGAACATATTACAGACAACAGTAAAACAAGTGAAATCACTTTATCGACAATCATCAAAGTGATATAAATACAAGGGTTCTAGAACGAGTTGACAATTTAAGTATAGTAGGGACAAAGATGCTCTGCATTCCAAGCGCATGAGAGTTCAAATCCATCCATATTGGCCAAATAAAAGGCTATGTTCCCCAAATTCTCTTTGATGAGGTAAAGGCCTTCCCAATTCGGACGAAGTGTTTCGTCACCGACCTTATGAGCTGTTGGAAGGATCAAGCGTAGGATTAGGTTGCTAGCCTTGTAGTTCTAAACTCGCACTTTTTTGTTGTGATATCTGATGATCCTCTGTTGGTAAACTGCAATCCTCATACGAGCTGCCTCCCTTGCTTCCTCAAGCACATCCAAGTTCGCAGCAAACAGTTGGTCATTGTCTTCAGGTCAGAATGTAGCCCTCCGCTGGTTGGTAATTTCGAACTTCGTAGGGATCATAGCTTCGGACTCGTACACCATGGAGAACGGGGTCTCGCCAGTGGAGCTGCAAGCTGTTGTTCTGTAAGCGCAGAGTACCTTCTGCAGTTCATCTACCCAAATTCCCTTTTTTTCTTTCAGCTTGGTCTTTAAGGTCTGCTTGATGATCTTGTTTACTACTTGGACCTGACTGTTGGCTTGAGGATGGTCTACGGTCGAGAAGCTCTTCACGATCCCGAGATCGTTACAGAAATTGATGAACTGGTCCCTGGTGAGCTGCGTCTGGTTATTCATCACGAGTTGCTGAAGGACTTTGAATCTGCATATGATGTTGTTCTGCACAAATTTTTCTATCTTCGTGGTGAAAATCTCCGCTAGCTCCTTGGCGTCGGCTCACTTGATAAAGTAGTCCACGGTAACCACTGCATGCTTACATCTTCCGTGAGCTGTCGGTAGAGGCCCGATCAGGTCCATTCCCCAGATCGCGAAGAGCCACGGGCTCACCATTTGTTGAAGGTAAGCTGGTGGAGCTTGCGGGACTTTGGCGAACCTTTAGCACTTATCACATTTCTTGACTAAGTCAATAGCATCTTGCTTCATGGTTGGCTAATAAAATCCTTGTCGGAGTGCATTTTGAGCTAAAGATAGCCCCCCGACATGATTTCCACAATGGCCAGTATGTATATCCCTTAGCACGACCTCGCAATCCTAACTATCGATGCATCGTAGAAGTGGAGCTGATAAACCTTTTTTGTATAGCATGTTGTCATGGATGCAATAGCAGACTGCTCTAGCTCGTAGGCGACGTGCCTCTAATTTGTCGTTTGACAGTTTTCTTTCTTATAGGTAGCTCAGTATTGGGCTCATCCATGAGCCAGGATGGATATTTATGGTAATTACCGCATCTCTTCTCTCTATGCTCAGAGCTGGCAAGAGTGTGCCAGCTAGCTCCTCACATCTAGGGCCATCACAGCCTGCAAGATCAGAGCCTGTTCTAGGAAGCATAGAGCAAATGGCACAGATTTGGCAACGACACTTCATCAGTCGCGAGAGACCAGAGTATCGATAGAGCGCGCCCACAAATTAGGCGCCAAGCCCTACGATGGTACAAGTGAGCTCGAGCTTGCATTGTCATGGTTAAAGACCAATTAAGAGATATTTCAGGTTATGAGTTGCTTAGAGGAACAGATGGTGACTTTTTCAGCTTTCCTCCTTAAGGATCGTGTGAAAGACTGATGGAAAGCGCAGTAGAGAGCCCACTCAGATGGAGTCTCCTGGGCTGACTTTAAGAAGGAGTTCACAGATAATTTCTTTCCCAAGAGCTACAAAGATGCAAAGATTGAAGAATTCTTTCGATTTGAGTAGAGAACCCTTGTTGTGACAGAGTTTGAGAAGAAATTCTCATAATTGATCTGTCTGGTTCCTTTTATGTCAGAGAATGAAGAACAGAAGATGAACAAGTTCATCGCAGGGTTGAGTCCGAGAATCAGGACATATGCGACCTCAGCGGTACACACTCGGTATGGGGAGTTAGTGGAGGCAGCCACCAGAGTTGAGAGAAGTGTAGAGACATTCCCTAAACCGAAGCAGCAGTTCAGTCAGAAGCGTAGCTGGAGCTGCAATCAGCAAGGAGGCTCAAGCAAAATAGACAAGAGCGAATCGAAGCCTTAAGGGTTTGATAGTTGGAAGCAGAGTCAAAGGGCTCAGACTAACCAGAGCTCAGTTAAGTCATTTGGAGGGTTCAAAAGCCAGCAAAGTTTGAGGAACAGGCCTGTTTGCAGCAAATGCGGTAGATCACACCCAAGCGAGTGTCTTATGGGTAGGACAAGATGTTTCAGATGCAGTCAGGAGGGTCACTTCATGAGAGACTGTCCTAATGTAGTTGCATTGAGTCTCGCAAAGGCCAGATCTGCCATTCAAGGGCAGTTGAGTGGGCGTCGTGGACCTAAGAGGGGAGGCCCCCAGGGTAGATGAGCGACAGTACCGGCGCCAACCAGTAGTGGACCTAGCAAGGGTGTGCCACCCAAGGGATAGCCTAGTAGACCCTGTAGCCAGGTAGCTAAAGTATATATAGTGACACAGCAGGAGGTGGACGCAGCTCCAGAGGTGGTCATAGGTACCATTTCATTATTTGATTCTGATGCACATATGTTGTGGACCCAAGAGCCACTCATTCTTTTGTTTCTGAGGACATTTTGGATATAGCTAGAGTAGAGACGGGTCGTGTAGACTACAGTATGATTGTGTCACTTCCCACAGGTGATTTACTAGTGGCAGATCAAGTATATGTGGGAAGTAAGGTTATTATATCAAGTCGTGAATTCGAGGCAGATTTGATAGTGTTGAATATTCACGACTTTGATGTCATTTTGGCCATGGACTGGTTATCCAAGCATCGAGCCACAATAGACTGTTATCGAAAAGAGGTCAAGTTCAATAAGTCTGGCGAACCAGATGTAATCTTTTACGGAGTGAGAAAGATACTCCCTACAAGTTTGATAAGTGTGATACGAGCTAATAAGATGCTCTGAAAAGCATGCCAAGGATATTTAGCTTATGTAGTGGAACCAGATGATGGTCGGTTACAGTTAGCTGAGGTTCCATTGGTCAGTGAGTTCTCTGATGTCTTCCTAGAGGACCTTCTAAGGCTACCACCGGACAGAGAGATAGAGTTCAAAATTGAGCTAGCACCTGGTACAGAGCCCATTTCTATAGCTTCATATCGGATGACATATGCAGAGTTAAAGGAATTAAAGGTTCAGATGGAAGAACTGTTGAGTAAGGAATTTGTTAAGTTGAGTACATGGTGGGGAGCTCCAGTATTGTTTGTGAAGAAGAAAGATGGGAGTCTCCGGTTGTGCATCACTATAGGCAGTTCAATAGGGTCACTATTACAAATCAGTACCCACTGTCAAGAATAGATGACCTATTTGATCAACTGCAGGGAGCCAGGGTATTTTCAAAGATTGACTTAAGGTCAGGGTATCATCAGTTGAAGGTGCGCAAGAAAGATATTCCTAAGACTGCTTTCAGGACTTGCTACGGGCATTATGAATTCCTAATGATGCCATTTGGATTGACTAATGCCCCAGTAGCTTTTATGGATATGATGAACACAGTCTTCAGGCCCTGTTTGGACAAGTTTGTTATTGTGTTTATAGATGATATCTTAGTATACTCACGTAGCCGAAAGAAGCATGTTAAGCACTTGAGGGTGGTGTTACAGACACTGAGAGAACATCAACTTTATGTTAAGTTCAGCAAGTGCCAATTCTGGCTAGATAGAGTAGCTTTTGTGGGACATATAGTTTTCGCAGAAGGAATATCAGTAAATCTCAGAAGATAGAAGCTGTTATCAACTGGAAGCTGCCCATGAACGTAATAGAAGTTAGAAGTTTCTTGGGCTTAGCAGACTATTATAGAAAGTTTGTGGAAGGATTTTCGAAGATTGCTACTCCTTTGACGAAGTTAACCAAAAAGAAAGAAAAGTTTGAATGGTCAAAGGCATGTCACCGCAGCTTTGACGAGCTGAAGAAGAGGTTGACCTCGGCACCAGTACTTACACTTCCATTAGGAAGCAATGGGTTCACAGTGTATTGTGATGCCTCTCGGCAAGGTCTAGGTTGTGTGTTGATGCAGCAACACAGAGTGATAACCTATGCTTTGAGACAACTAAAGAAGCATGAGATAAACTATCCAACGCATGACCTGGAATTAGCAGCGATGGTATTCGCCTTACGAATATGGAGACACTATCTTTATGGAGTACCCTGTAGAATTTTCACTGATCATGAGAGTTTATAGTATTTATTCAATTAGAAAGAGCTGAATATGAGACAGAGAAGGTGGATTGAACTCATCAAGGATTATGACTGCACTATTGAATATCATCTTGGCAAAGCGAACGTAGTAGCTGATGCATTAAGTAGGAAGCCCACTAGTTCCCTAGCCCGATTAAAAGCTAAGTATTTGCCGATGTTGGTAAAGTTGAGATCCATGGGTATTAGTTTAGAAACGGCAGAGTCAGGTGCTTTATTAGCAGCCTTTCATATTTGTCCAGTGTTAGTAAACCGAGTTCGAGAGTTACAAGTTCAAGATCCATATTTGATGAAACTAAGAGGCGAGATAGAGATTGGGCAGCGGAGCAGCTTTACGTTGAAAGATGATGAAACACTGGTTTTGGGGCATAGATTGTGTGTACCTAATGTAAAAGAGTTGAAGAAAGAGATCATGGAAGAAACCCACTCGTCAGCATATGCTATGCATCCAGGGAGTACCAAGATGTATCGGATTCTGAAAGACCATTACTGATGGAGAGGAATGAAGAGAGAAATAGCAGAGTTCGTATTTAAGTGTTTAACCTGTCAGCAGATTAAAGTTGAGCATCAAAAACCAACAGGGTTATTACAGCCTCTGTCTATTCCGGAATGAAAGTGGGAGAGGATCACGATGGATTTCGTGGTAGGACTTCCTCGAACGTAGAGCAGACATGATGTCATTTGGGTGATAGTTGACAGATTGATGAAGTCCGCTCATTTCTTAGCCATCAAAAATACATATTCCTTGGAAAAGTTAGCTCAGTTGTATGTGGATAAGATAGTTAGGCTGCATGACGTGCCGGTATTTATAATATCAAATAGAGATCCACGATTTACTTCGAGATTCTGGTCAAAGCTACAAGAAACAATGGGCACCAGATTGAGTTTTAATACGACCTTTCACCCTCAGATAGATGGCCAATCTGAAAGACCATCATTGGTGGAGAGGAATGAAGAGAAAAATAGTAGAGTTCGTATCCAAGTGTTTAACCTGCTAGCAGATTAAAGTTGAGCATCAAAAACCAGCAGGGTTATTACAGCCTCTGTCTGTTCCGGAATGGAAGTGAGAAAAGATCACGATAGATTTCATTGTAGGACTTCCTCGAATGCAGAGCGGACATGATGCCATTTGGGTGATAGTTGATAGATTAATGAAGTCCGTTCATTTCTTAGCCATCAAAAATACATATTCCTTGGAAAAGTTAGCTCAGTTGTATGTGGATAAGATAGTTAGGCTGCATGACATGCCAGTATCTATAGTATCAAGTAGAGATCCACGATTTACTTCAAGATTCTGGCTGAAGCTACAAGAAGCAATGGGCACCAGATTGAGTTTTAATACGGCCTTTCACCTTCAGATAGATAGTCAATCTGAAAGAACCATCCAAACTTTTAAAGACATGTTGAGGGCATGTGTGATGAAGTTCAAAGGGAGTTGGGATATTCACCTATCTTTAATTGAGTTTGCCTATAACAACAGCTATCAGTCCAACATTAGCATGACGCCATATGAAGCGTTGTATGGCAGGAAGTGTAGAACCCCAGCTTGTTAGGATGAAATAGGTGAGAGAATATTGATTGGCCCAGAGATTGTCCAAGCTACAACAGAGAAGATCAATGTGATTAGAGAACGGTTGAAGATAGCAAGCGACTGACAGAAGAGCTATACAGATAATCGAAGAAGAGATTTAGAGTTTCAGGTAGGTGATAGAGTTTTCTTGTGAATCTCACCATGGAAGGGTGTTTTAAGATTCGGGAAGCGTGGAAAGTTAAGTCCACGATATATAGGGCCGTACGAGGTATTGACAAGAGTAGGTGAGGTGGCATAACGTTTGAAATTATCACTAGAGCTAGCAAATATTCACGATGTATTCTATGCTTCGTAAGTACGTAGCTGATCCTTCACACATTATGAAAGAACAGCCGGTGCAGTTTAAAGAAAACTTGACCTACGAAGAGTAGTTAGTGGAAATCTTAGATCATAGAAAGCAAGTATTGCACCACAAGATTATTCCCCTAGTGAAGATATTGTGGAGAAACCATGGATCAGAAGAAGCCACATGGGAACCTGAAGAACAAATGCATGCCCAATATCCGCACTTGTTTGAGACAGATGAGTAGTTTAAAATTTCAATGACGAAATTTTTATAAGGATGGGAGAAAATGTAAGCTCCTATCTTCGGTTTTAGACTTTCTCATGTTATAAGTTAGATAATAGGATGAGAATGTTAAACTTCATTAATATCATCCTAATGGGTGTGACATTAGAATGCTAGCAAAGTTCTTAGAAACTAATTAACTCTAATAGTAAGATAATTATAAAGAAGGTCAAAATGGTCTTTTCATGAATAAGGGCCATATATATATGAGTGGCAAATGGTCTATTCTCAATATAAGAGTTAAACATATATATAAGTAATTGTCATATAACACTTAGTCAAATTAAAGCTATTAGTGAGATAATTATTAAAAATGGGCAAAAGAGTCATTGTCACACTTAAATGCCTACATATATATATATATATGAGAGGGGTGTTAGTCATCCATATTTAGCAAAAATTTAGAAAAAAAAAAGGAGAGAAAGTGAGGAGAGTGGGATGGCAAGAAGAAGAATAGAAGGAGAAGTGAAATCCAAACTTCTCAAGGTCATTTTGAAGCTTTCAAAAATCCTAAGTAGGTTTAAGTAAGAACATCAAAACCTAATCAAGTTTAAGGTTAGTTTTCATAGTTTTCTTTAAGTTTGATGTTGGCTGAAAAGAGATGATGTGATGATGGATTAGTTTGTTTACCTGATGTGTTGTTGATGAGATTTTGATATAAATCAATGTTATAGTCATGAGTAGTTAAAAAGGAAGTTTGAATTACAAGAAACCATGAAAGAACTAGAGTTAAAGTTTATATAGAAAACCCTAAGACTTGATTAAAAATGGTTGGAAGTGGATTTAATGGTAGTTATAGTATTTGATAAAATGCCTAAGAGAGTGATGTAATGAAAAATTAAAAAGTGCAATGTATGGTGTGTGTGTGTGTGTGTGTGTGTAGGTCACGGTCAAGGAAGGGGTATGTGACTTCATTGAACCTTGACCCATTTGAGCTTGAATTTATGTTTATTAGAGCTGAGAAAATGCAATTGAAAGGATAGGATTGAGAAAACCAAGTGTAGAGACATTGGAATGTTATTAGGCTGTGTGAAGGGCAATTGTAGTCACTATGCAATGCCACTTTATCCTTATATTTTAGTGTGACAAATGATCATAATCATGTATATATAAGTCTAAGAATGATAGTAGAAAGCAAATTGAGTTTAGAATGTGAAAAGAGCAAATTTTGACACGAAAAAGTGTCGAAAAATAGGGGTATTTCATAGGTTTCACCCCTCTATAGTTAGAATTTTTCAAAACCGTTTTATGGGGGACCTAAGTGAGAGATAGAGAGATGGTCCAAGCGAAAACCGAAGCGAAACAGCCCACGAAATGGGCTGTGAACAGTATTCTGTGAAAGGGGGTCTGAAAATTTTGACTTTCCGTTCCGGGCCTTTAAAAATTATACGGATTGCATGGGAATGTTCCTAGGGGTATATAAGTTAAATTTTTGCAAAGAAGCCGGAATTAGAAAACCTCGGTTAAGTAGAATCTAAAAATAAAAG
The DNA here is from genome assembly GCA_019925255.1 of Litchi chinensis. Lineage (NCBI taxonomy): Eukaryota > Viridiplantae > Streptophyta > Magnoliopsida > Sapindales > Sapindaceae > Litchi > Litchi chinensis. Next base: position 25,411,327 of record CM034470.1, on the reverse strand, counting down.
ATTGTAGTCAAAAAGGAGTGTTAAAGAGTCTCTAATATTAAAAGCAATGTTTGTAACTTTGTGTAGCACATTATGACATATTTTAAATAAATGTATGTTGTGCAGGTGACACACAAATTAGTGGAGCAAAGGACACTCATTAAAGCCCTCCGATAAGTTTGGAATCGAGGTAAGTACTACCTCCTTACACTATTTCAATTATAGTCGAAATATAAATATGTATTGTCAAAAAGTTTGGAATCTCAAAATCTAAGTTTGTATTTTCTGTAAAAGGTCCTTAGATCGAATTCAAAAATGAAAATTGAGACTAAAGCATTTCAAAAAAATATTTGAATTTAAAGTTCAATTAAAGTTTTTTTCAAAAAAGATAAAGAAGTTTAGTGCTTAATGCACTTACTAGAAAGGTTTTCAAAGGTTATGTGTATTC